>CM059436.1:519252-594254 GCA_030390025.1 Squalus acanthias
ACCACCAGCCAGCCCCAGACCATGGCCAATGACCACCAGGTAAGACTGGACAATGGCCAATGACCACCAGCCAGGCCTGGACAATGGCCAATGACCACCAGCCAGGCCTGGACAATGGCCAATGACCACCAGGTAAGACTGGACAATGGCCAATGACCACCAGGCAAGACTGGACAATGGCCAATGACCACCAGCCAGCCCTAGTCAGGCCAGAACCACAGCAAAATGATGCTAAGCAGCCAATTAAAAGGCAGAATTCTCACAGACGGCAAACAAGGAAGTGTGTAAACTCTTAAAAATCTAACATTAAAATAGTTAGAGAGAGAAAAAGAAAGCTTGGGGCTCTCACACGGGGAAAAGGAAAAACAAATAAAGATGGACAAACTGAAAAAAAAATTAAATACATTTTTTTTTAAAGTTTCTTAATAATTTTAGTTTTTTATTAAAATAGACAAGTTTCACACTGGGCAAAATTAAAATTAGTTTTCCAGGCCCTTAACCTTTGTTTAACAGCCAATACTTTGTTAAACCCCAGTTACACCTAATCCCTTCGGGTCTAACTTTGAGCTGGGAATTTAACAGCGTAATTACCGCGGAAGAGCCGAAGTTTTCGTCAGTTTCCCTGAGGTGAGTGATTTCACAGATTGCCGGCTCTGTGGCGGGACGGTGGTAGGGGGGGCGGGGGCGGGGAGTGAGGGGACACAGCGCAGCCGCAGCCTGTTTCGGGGCTGTCAATGACAGGCGCCTGCAGCAAATCCCAAAGTTGCAGTCAGTTTCAAAGGTGCAATGACAGTGAACGCTGCCAGCTCGTCATCCTCCCGACCGCAAATTGCGGGCCGTTACTGACAAATACATGGAATTTGGGAGCAAGTCACGTGTTTATTAACATATTATGCGGTCATTATCACATTGCTGTTTGTGGGAGCTTGCTGTGCGCAAATTGGCTGCCGCGTTTCCCACTTTACAACAGTGACTAGTGATCTAGTGACTAGTGGATCGCGAGTGGAGTTTGGGGCCAGGGATCGCGAGAATATCAGTGCTAATTTGATCCTGTGAGAGACACATCATTCATGTCCGAGGCCGGGACCCAGGAGCGAGGACGAGCCCGGCAGCGAGGTCAAGGCCCAGGAGTGGCACAGCGTGGACCAGCAGCAGGGTCGGGGCCCAGGGAAGGTGCGGCACGGGCCAACAGCGAGGTTGGGAGGACCACAATGCATCCTACGAAACCCAGGCAGAGAGGACCTGCGGGAAGGAGGGAGGAGGACAGTAGCATTATGTTTGTGTGTGTGTGCTAGGCCGTTGTAGCAGAGCCTAGTCTCCAATCGTCTTGGATCCCCTTGCCATTGGACCAAGGCCTTGCTCTGTCAAGCCCGTGTGGTAGCTGGTGTGCAACGGCCACCCCACGTTAAAAGAATTCACGCACAGGCATCTTCCACCCTTTAAAATGAAGTTCGGGACCTGGAACGTCAGGACCCTCATGGACAACCCCAACAGTAACAGACCGGAACGCCGTACTGCTATCGTTGCCCGGGAGCTCAGACGTTTCGACATAGACATCGCCGCCCTAAGTGAGACCCGGCGGGCAGGGGAAGGCCAGCTCAAGGAGCAAGGTGGTGGCTACACCTTCTTCTGGAAAGGCAAACCTGAAGAAGAACGCCGCCTCCATGGGGTAGGCTTCGCCATAAAAAATGAGCTAGTTGGGCGTCTCAGAGACTCTCCTAGCGGTATAAACGAGCGCCTCATGACTCTTCGGCTCACCCTAGCCCGGAACCAGTGCACTACGGTCATCAGTGCGTACACCCCAATGCTGGAAGCCACAGACGAGACCAAAGAGAAATTCTACTCCAGCCTCGAACAATCCCTGTCCCGAGTCCCAACGGGCGACAAGCTGATCCTCCTTCGAGACTTTAACGCCAGAGTTGGAAAGGACACTGACCTCTGGGGAGGTGTGATCGGCAGAGAGGGGGTAGGGAAAGCCAACTCCAACGGTACCCTCCTCCTGACAAAATGCTTAGAACATGGCCTTGTCATAACCAACACCTTGTTCCGTCAGAGAGACAAGTACAAGGCTTCATGGCAACACCCTCGCTCCAAGCACTGGCACCTGCTGGACTAGGTCATCGTCCGAGCGAGGGACCGCAAGGACGTCCGCATCACCCGCGCCATGACAGGAGCTGACGACTGCTGGACAGACCACTGCCTAATCCGCTCTGTCATCTCCATCAATGTAGCCCCAAAACAGTGGCGGCAACAGAAACAATGCCGCAGGAAAATCAACGCTGGAGCACTCAAAGACCCTGCTAAGAAGGCCCGATTCAGCCTGCGCCTCACAACCAACCTGATGACTCCCAGTGATTCAGAGATACAGAGTGTCCACAGCACCTGGTCTGCACTCAAGGCCTCCATAATCAGCACCTGTGAAGAGACGCTCGGTCACTCGACCAGGAAACACCAAGACTGGTTCGACGAGAATGACCAGGAGATCCAGGAGCTAATAAGCCGCAAGAGCAAAGCATTCCTGATCTGGAAACAGCAACAGAACTCGAGAGCAAGAAAGCAGCTCCACAGACGCCTCAAGGCCGAGGTCCTACAAAAAACATATGACCTAAAGAACAGATGGTGGGTGGAGAAAGCGCAGGAGATCCAGCAGCTAGCCGACAACCACGACGTGCGTGGATTCTTTAGCGCAGTCAAGACCATCTACGGCCCAAGCACCCAAGGCCCTACCCCACTGCAGGCCAAGAATGGAGAGGTACTCATCAAGGACAGAGAGGCAGTCAGTGCCCGATGGAAGGAGCACTTCGAAGATCTCCTTAACCGAGACTCTGTCTTCGACGCGAGTGTCCTCAACTCCATCCCGCAGCATGCTACCCGCCACCACCTCAGCACAACCCAAGCCCGGCATGAGGTTGAAAAGGCCATCCGACAACTGAAGAACAACAAGGCCTCAGGAGCAGATGGAATCCCCACCGAGGCGCTAAAGCATGGCGGAGAAGCACTACTGGCGCGAATTCATTAACTCATTTCTCTTATATGGAAGGAGGGCATGCCAGGGGATCTCAGAGATGCCGTAATTGTGACCATCTTCAAGAAAGGTGACAAGTCCAATTGCGGTAATTACAGAGGAGTTTCCCTGCTGTCTGCCACAGGGAAAGTCATCGCAAGAATCCTCCTCAATCGCCTTCTCCCAGTGGCCGAAGAGCTCCTCCCAGAGTCGCAATGCGGATTCCACCCACTAAGGGGCACAATGGACATGATCTTCACCGCACGTCAATTACAAGAGAAATGCAGGGAACAGCACCAACCGCTGTACATGGCCTTCTTTGATCTCACAAAGGCTTTCGACACTGTCAACCGTGAGGGATTATGGAGTGTCCTCCGCAAATTCGGCTGCCCTCAAAGGTTTGTCACCATCCTCCGCCTGCTTCACGCGACATGCAAGCCATGATCCTGACCAACGGTTCCACCATAGACCCAATTCACGTACAAACCGGGGTCAAGCAAGGCTGTGTCATCGCACCAAAGCTCTTCTCAATCTTCCTTGCTGCAATGCTCCATCTGACCCTCAGTAAGCTCCCCGCTGGAGTGGAGGTAATTTACAGAACAAACGGGAAACTGTTCAACCTCCGTCGCCTCCAGTCCAGATCCAAGGTCGTCCCAACCTCTGTCGTCGAATTACAGTATGCAGACGACGCTTGCGTCTGCGCTCACTCGGAGGTCGAACTCCAAACCATCGTCAACATCTTCAACGAAGCATACGAGAGCATGGGCCTGACACTAAACATCCGTAAGACAAAGGTCCTCTACCAACCTGCCCCCGCCACACAGTACTGCCCCCCGATTATCAAAATCCACGACAAGGCCTTGGACAACGTGGACCACTTTCCATACCTCAGGAGCCTACTGTCAACAAGGGCAGACGTCGATGACGAAGCCCAACACCGCCTTCAGTGTGCCAGTGCAGCCTTCGGTCGCCTGAGGAAGAGAGTGTTTGAAGACCAGGACCTCAAACCCAACACCAAGCTCATGGTCTACAGAGCAGTAGTGATACCCGCCCTGCTGTATGCCTCAGAGACATGGACCATGTACAGCAGGCACCTCAAAGCACTGGAGAGGTACCACCAACGCTGCCTCCGCAAGATCCTGCAAATCCATTGGCAGGATAGGCGCACCAACGTCAGTGTTCTTGCTCAGGCCAACATCCCCAGCATCGAAGCTTTGACCACGCTCGATCAGCTCTGATGGACGGGTCACATTGTCCGCATGCCCGATACGAGACTCCCAAAACAAGCGCTCTACTCGGAACTCCGGCACGGCAAGAGAGCCCAAGGTGGGCAGAGGAAACGCTTCAAGGACACCCTCAAAGCCTCCTTGAAAAAGTGTAACATCCCCACCGACACCTGGGAATCCCTGGCCCAAGACCGCACAAAGTGGAGGAGAAGCATCCGGGAAGGCGCCGAATACCTCGAGTCTCTTCGTCGGGAGCAAGCAGAAGCCAAGCGCAAGGAGCGCACGTCAACCCAAGCACCCCACCCACCCGCCGTCTGCCCCACCTGTGACAGAGACCGTCGGTCCCGCATTGGACTCATCAGTCACCTGAGAACTCATTTTTAACGTGGAAGCAAGTCATCCTCGGTTCCGAGGGACTGCCTGAGAAGAACAACAACAGTGACTACACTTCAAAAAGTATTTCATTGGCTGTAAAGCGCTTTGAGAGGTCCGGTGGTCCTGAAAGGTACTACAGAAATGCAAGTCTTTTATTCTGCGTTTCACAGGAATAAAACCCTAGCAGGTTGGTTCAGCATCTATAACCCACCAAATTTACCCAGGCTTTTTTATCTGTTTCATTTCCTGCTTTTTTCTCAGTTCTGACGAAGGGTTTCGACCTGAAACGTTAACTCTGTTTCTCTCTCCGCCGATGTTGCCTGGCCTGCTAAGTTTTTCCAGCGTTTTCTGTTGCTGTTTCTCTTAATAAATATCAATATGTGCCTGGTCTTTGTTTCAAGGTGCTGGTAACTCACCAGAACCATTCGCTGCCGAAGCTGGGCACGGAGAAGACTCCCCAGTGAATGAAGATGCCAAACTTGGCTTGGTCGAACCAGGGGGGCAGGGGCCGCGAGTCGATGGAGTGCCAGGTGGGAGCTGCCTTTGACTGACAGCTGGGGCTGATTGACAGCAGGGCGCAGATCAGGGCCAGGCACCAGCAGCCGAGGGCGGCCGGCATCGCAGACATCACAAAGGGCTTTGCAGCAAAGGCAAGCATTCGCATCAGGAAGTGGAAGGGAAAGGGGAAGAGGAGGGAAGGGGGAGGTCTGTGCATCCCAGTTGTCGTACACCGCCGCTGGGTCCTAAAGTCCACCAGCTATGTTCAGTTTCCTCTCCAACATTGAGTGTGAATGGGAGAAAATAGTTTAAGCAACTTGACACCTCACTTTTTCATGTTGCTGGTGCAATACCAGTACTGAAGTTTAGCAACAGCAGTCTGTCAATTTTTTTTTAACAGCTATTCACTGATGTCTGGCAACTGTTTGAGGCTGAACCAGACCGTTCTCAACCTTGACCCCGAGAGGGGAGCATCCGACCACATATTCATGCAATCACCAAGACCGTCTATTTCCACCTCCGTAACACCGCCCGTCCCCGCCCCCCCCGCCTCAGCTCAGCTGCTCCTGAAACCCTCATCCCTGCCTCTGTTACCTCCAGACTCGACTATTCCAACGCTCTCCAGCCCGTCTTCCCACCCTCCGTAAACTTGAGCTCATCCAAAACTCGGCTGCCCCCCTGTCCTAACTCGCACCGAGTCCCGTTCACCCATCGCATGGGCGCTGCTACAAGAAGGATGTGCGGGGTCGGCTCTTTGACTGTCGCTCTGGTGAGCGCTCGCCTGCACTCAGTGAGCGAGTCGTCCAGGGTGACTCTCACCTCCCGGATCTGCCCATGCCCAATCGGGCCCGCTCCAAGAGTGAGAGCTCGGCCTCCCGCCGGGACAGAGACGGCGACCGCCTGGGCTCAGGTAAGTGTGAGGAGGCGAGAGACAGAGAGGCAGAGACAATGTCACAGCAGCAATGGGTCGGATTGTAACAGAGCAAATGGAACCTTTCTATTATTAAAAGGAATGAAGTGAAATGGTTACGATTTGTATCCAATTTGTAGCTCAGTGGCGCCAGCTCCTCCCGCCCATCTCGTCAACAAACTTTACCAAATGTTACAATTCGACTTTTCCTTTTTTAACTTGTGCAGCCGCGTTATTTAGCTGTTTTTAATCGCATTGTCAAATGAAAATATAAACTCATTCAAATGTACGCTAACAGCCGCTTTTACTATTTATAACTGAGCGGAGGGGGTGGGATAGGAGATGTGCTGTTTATAGTCTAAAACTGGGGCTCGGGTCTCTTCCCTTTCCCAGTTCTGCGGGGTTTTTTTTTGAACCGTGAACACTTGCTCCTTTTCAAAGTCATCCGCTGTCTGCGAGCGCCTTTCGAGACGTTTTCTGAGACCCGATAAGACACTATTTAAATGCAAATCTCAAGGTGAGAGGCTTGCATTTTTCATAAAACTCGATTTTCAACATTTGCGATTTTTTTTTCATTTCTTATTGTTCATTATCTACTTAAATGGATATTTATTAAAAGAAGTACTGCCCATGCTGTATTCTGCAATAAACAACATCTTGAATTTATAGAGCACCTTTTTAAAGTGGAAAAATGTCCCAAGGTGCTTCACGGAGGTTTAATTGGATAAAAGTGGACGTAGAGTCAAAGAAGGAGATATTAGGAGGGGCGACTAAAAGCTTGGTCAAAGAGCTGGGCTTTAAGTAGGGTCTACTTATATGCAGTCTCCAGAGAATACAACCGCTACACCAGCAAAGACATGCAGATCCAGGCCGACTTGAACAACCTACCACCAACCCATCTCAAATCTAGAAGGCCATTTTGGACTGTCGCCGAAGCCCTTCAGCGATCTCCCCTCAGCCTTGCTGACCGATGGCGAAATGCTTTGAAGAACTGCGACATACGGAATGGATTCCTTATAGAGGACCCCACAGTACAACCTGAAGGATCAAACCTTCCTCGCAAACAGTGGACAACCATCAGCCGCCTCAGAACTGGTCATGGTAGATGCTGCCACCGTCTCCATAGACGGAAGATTAAAGCATCCCCATCATGCGACTGTGGAGCTCCTAATCAGACTCTGGAGCACATCATTGAGCACTGCCCTCAGAGGAAATTCACAGGCAGCCTACAAGATATCCACGCTGTTACACCGGAAGCTTTGGCCTGGATATCTGACTTAGAGATTGACATTTGATTTGCTTTGCTACTACAGGTATCATACGAAAGAAGAAGAAGAAGAAGTAGGATCTTGAAAGAGGAGAGAGAGGTAGTGAGATTTAGGGAGGGAATTCCAAAGCTTGGGGCCTAGACGGCTGAAGGCACGGCCGCCAATGGCAGGGCGAATGAAGTGGGGGATGCTCAAGAGTCCAGAGTTGGAGGAACGCAGAATTCTTGGAGGGTTTTGGGCTGGAGCAGGTTACACATGTAGAGAGGAGGTGAGGCCATGGAGGGATTTAAAATAAAGACAGAGAAGGCTGGAAATGTTTTATAGTTGTTCTTGAGGACGTTGGTAACACTGGCAAATCTGCATTTATTGCCTATCCCTAGTTGCCCTGGGAGCACTATGAGTCAATCACATGGTGTGGACTGGAGTCACGTGTGGACCAGACCAGGGAGTGGTGACAGGTTCCCTTCACTGAAGGATATTCGTGAATCAATTGGGCTTTTATGACAATTCAACTGTTCTTATTCCCCATGGTTTCCATGATGGGAATTGAATTTCCAACCTCTGGGATGCTAGTTCCAGTACCATGTCCCCCGCACTACTGTACATGACTAGCACCTTCCCTCAGCATCTGAATAGAGAGGTTTCAGGAGGAATACCCTTCACCCAAAACGTTAACCTGCCTGCTCTTTATATTAGCTACTGTCCACCCAGCTGTGTCTGTCCAGCTGTGTCCGTCCAGCCTTCCGTGGGCTTTTTATCAAAGAGCTTCACTGCTGCGCTTTGGAGAGTTTTTTTTGGATGGGTTCAGTTCCTGGCGCAGTTCATTCTGTAAACTGGTTGATTTTCGTTGGGTTACATCTTTGAACAGACAAATTCCGTGGTTTTAACGTCACACCTAGATGCCTTTTTGACCTTTGCAGTTATGAGACACAATGCTGAAGGATGGTTTAGTTTTCACAACAAAAGGTCACGGTCAAATCTGCAAAGATGAGGCCCAGGTGGAAATTCACAACATGTAACAACAACTTATATTTATACAGCGCTTTTAGTATAGTAAAACGTCCCAAGGCATTTCACAGGAGCGGTTATCAACCAAAATGTGACACCGAGCCACATAAGGAGATATTAGGACAGGTGACCAAACGCCTGGTCAAAGAGGAAGGTTTTAAGGAGGAGAGAGAGGCGGAGAGGCGGAGAGGTTTAGGGAGGGAGTTCCAGAGCTTGGGGCCCAGACAGCTGAAGTACACGGTCGCCAATGATGGGGGCGAAGGAATATCGGGGTTGCACAAGAGGCCAGAATTGGAGGAACGCAGAGATCTCGGAGGGTTGTAGCGCTGGAGGAGGTTGCAGAGAGGGGCGAGGTCGTGGAAGGATTTGAACACAGGGATGAGAATTTTAAATTAAACTCTTGAGGCCATACGTAAATGTAAGGTCGGCGCGCCGGCGAATTCAGTTTTCTTCGGCCTTTACCAATATTGTTGGCAAGATTTCTGCTGCTTGTAGTGAAATGCAAACGGTGTTTGAAGATTGCCCCCATGGTGGGTGAATGCTGACAGTAACTGCTTGGGCCGAATGGCTTGTTTCCGTGTTGGAACCTGAGTTTACAATTTGATATCATGGGTACAAGTATACCACCGGTTTGTTTCCTTTTCGCATCCACCCCACCACATTTAATCTTGGTCACGGCTCCAATTCCTTTTTATGGCCTGTGCTGAGCAGGTTTGTTCTGTGGGCCAAAGTACGTTTCCGTGGCTTGCTGCAGGAACAGGCGATGGATCCCTCGGAAGGTTTGTGACATTTACCTGTTTGGGGCAGATGAACGGGTAATCACCTTAGAGTCAGATCGTTGACGTTCGCGATGTTTGCGGAGTTTCCCTGTAATCACTGAAGCTGCTGCTAAAAGGTTAAAGGCCGCATTGCTACAGTGAGTTCGTAATGGCCCAGAAATTTGACTCGGAGGCTTGCCGCGGGGGTAAGGATCGCGCGCGATATCACACTCTGCGTCGGCCGTTGTGTTTTGGGTCCACAGGAACTTCGGGTCCTGGGCCTCTCCCTAGTGCCGGCGTGCAGTGCGTGCGTGTCCCAGGGGCGCAGTTAGTGCGATGCGACCTCTGGGATCACGTGGGCCATGGAGAGCCAATGGCAGCAGACTGTCTTTCATTCATAGATTTGACAGGAGACATGTCAAATCTGTGAATTGAAGGAGACCCCAAAAGAACAGCTAAACCTCAAATAAATGTTTTTAAAAACCCATTACATTAATAAAATAACTATAGTTAAATAAATTAACTACTTTAAACAAAAATTTAAATTTTTGAAAAAATTAAAAAAATGTTTAAAAGTTATAAAAATAAACTTACCTTTCTTTAAAGTCTCTAAAAAAGATAAACCTGTTGAAAAAAATTAAAAATTATACTTAATTAACTACTTACCTTGTTCAAAAGGGGTCTTACGCCTCCTTTTTACATGTGTAAAATCTTCCATACTTACCCTCGCGTTGAAACCTGAAAAAAAACCTAAGTGTGCTGCGTGCGCGCAGCCTGTAGTGCGCACGCGGTTCACCTAGGAACCGCCCCCTTCGCCATAACGGAAGTGCCGGTTTCCCGCGCATGCGCAGTGCATGCAGGAAACCGGCACTTCGGGATCTAATACGGGTGAGTACGCAGTGCGTACTCTCCCGTATTAGGCCGAATTTCAGGGCCAATAGTTCACATTCTGTGTAACAGAACTGGGAGGGGAATGCCTTTTCAAACAATCCATAAGGATTATACCGGGTTGCCCCAGTGTTACCAACAGCAAACCAAATGTGCAAGTGCCCTCCAACAAAACTGTGCTGTGCACTTGTGTTCTCTCCTGTTTTGGGAGAAGGAGCATGAGCTTGGCAAATTTCTGTTTTCATCGTCTGCGAATTCCCACCGGCTATTTCTCCATGGATTTTAAGTCCGATTATATGTCTTAAGTCATTTTCCTGACTTATCTATCAATCTTAACTATCTAATCACTTGTGTGCCAGCCGGGGCTCAGTGGGCAGCACACTCACCTCTGAGTCAGAAGGTTGTGGGTTCAAGTCCCACTCCAGAGACTTGAGCACATAAAGCTAGGCTGACACTCCAGTGCAGTGCTGAGGGAGTGCCGCACTGTCGGAGGCGCCGTCTTTCAGAGGAGACGTTAAACCGAGGCCCCTGTCTGCTCTCTCAGGTGGACGTAATAGATCCCATGGCACTATTTCGAAGAAGAGCAGGGGAGTTATCCCCACTGTCCTGGCCAATATTTATCCCTCAATGAACATAACAAAAACAGATTAGCTGGTCATTTTCACATTGCTGTTTGTGGGAGCTTGCTGTGCGCAAATTGGCTGCCGCATTTCCTACATTCCAACAGTGACCACACTCCAAAAGTACTTCATTGGCTGTAAAGCACTTCGGGATGTCTGGTGGTCGTGAAAGGTGCTATATAAATGCAAGTCTTTTTCTTTTAATCGTAGCCAGAGAATCACCTGCAATGGCTTCTCTTCCCCCTCCTGCATCATTACCTCTGGTGTCCCCCTTGGTCCACCTCCTATTTCTCATCTACACGTTGTCCCTCGGCGACATCATCCAAAAACGCAGCGTCAGTTTCCACTTGTACGCTGACGACACCCAGCTCTGCCTCACCAGCACTTCTCTCGACCCCTCCACAGTGTCTAAATTGTCAGACTGCTTGTCCGACATCCAGTACTGAATGAGCAGAAATTCCCTCCAATTTAATATTGTGAAAACCGAAGCCATTGTCTTCGGGCCCCACCACAAACTCTGTTCCCTCGCCACCGACTCCATCCCTCTCCCTAGCAGCTGTCTAAGGCTGAACCACACTGTTGGCAACCTTGGTGTCTGAAATTTGACCCTGAAATGAGCTTGCGACCACATATCCGCAGCATAACTGAGACCGCCTATTTCCACCTCTGTAACATTGCCTGTCTCCGCCCCTGCCTCAGCTCATCTGCTGCTGAAACCTTTGTTACCTCTAGACTTGTCTAGTCCGACGCACTTCTGGCTGGCCTCCCATGTTCTACCCTATGTAAACTTGAGGTCATCCAAAACCCACCAAGTCCCATCCACCCATCACCTCTGTGCTCGCTGACCTACATTGGGTCCCGGTTAAGCAACGCCTTGATTTCAAAATTCTCATCCTCGTGTTCAAATCCCTCCATGGCCTCGCCCCTCCCTATCTCTGTAATCTCCTCCAACCCTACAACCCCCCGAGATATCTGCGTTCCTCTAATTCTGCCCTCTTGAGCATTCTTGATTTTAATCGCTCAACCATTGGTGGCCGTGCCTTCTGTTGCCTAGGCCCTAAGCTCTGGAATTCCCTCCCTAAACCTCTCCGCCTCTCTACCTCTCTCTCCTCCTTTAAGACGCTCCTTAAAACCTACCTCTTTGACCAAGCTTTTGGTCATCTGCCCTAATTTCTCCTTATGTGTCACGGTGTCAAATTTTGTTTGATAATCGCTCCTGTGAAGCGCCTTGGGATGTTTTACTACGTTAAAGGCGCTTTATAAATACAAGTTGTTGTTGTTCACGGTTTACATATTGAAGATGGTCTTTTCAACCTCATGCCGGGCTGGGGTTGTGCTGAGGTGGTGGCGGGTAGCATGCTGCGGGATGGAGTTGAGGACACTCGCGTCGAAGACAGAGTTGCGGTTAAGGAGTGCTCCTTCCAGCGGGCACTGACTGCCTCTCTGTCCTTGATGAGTACCTCTCCGTTCTTGGCCCGCAGTGGGGTAGGGCCTTGGGTGCTTGGGCCGTAGGTGGTCTTGACTGCGCTAAAGAATCCACGCACGTCGTGGTTGTCGGCTAGCTGCTGGATCTCCTGCGCTTTCTCCACCCACCATCTGTTCTTTAGGTCGCGAGTTTTTTGTTGGACCTCGGCCTTCAGGCGTCTGTAGAGCTGCTTTCTTGCTCTCGAGTTCTGTTGCTGTTTCCAGATCAGGAATGCCTTACGCTTGCGGCTTATCAGCTCCTGGATCTCCTGGTCATTCTCGTCGAACCAGTCTTGGTGTTTCCTGGTCGAGTGATCGAGCGTCTCTTCACAGGTGCTGATTATGGAGGCCTTGAGTGCAGACCAGGCGCTGTGGGCACTCTGTGTCTCTGCATCACTGGGAGTCGTCAGGTTGTTTGTGAGGCGCAGGCTGAATAGGGCTTTCTTAGCGGGGTCTTTGAGTAATTTTCCTGCGGCATTGTTTCTGTTGCCGCCGCTGGTTTGGGGCTACATTGATGGAGATGGCAGAGCGGATTAGGCGGTGGTCTGTCCAGCAGTCGTCAGCTCCTGTCATGGCGCGGGTGATGCGGAAAACTGAAGAACAACAAGGCCTCAGGAGCAGATGGAATCCCCACCGAGGCACTAAAGCATGGCGGAGAAGCACTACTGGCGCAAATTCATGAACTCATTTCTCTTATATGGAAGGAGGAGAGCCAGGGGATCTCAGAGATGCCGTAACTGTGACCATCTTCAAGAAAGGTGACAAGTCCGATTGCGGTAATTACAGAGGAGTCTCCCTGCTGTCTGCCACAGGGAAAGTCATCGCAAGAATCCTCCTCAATCGCCTTCTCCCAGTGGCCGAAGAGCTCCTCCCAGAGTCGCAATGCGGATTCCGCCCACTAAGGGGCACAATGGACATGATCTTCACCGCACGTCAATTACAAGAGAAATGCAGGGAACAGCACCAACCGCTGTACATGGCCTTCTTTGATCTCACAAAGGTCTTCGACACTGTCAACCGTGAGGGATTATGGAGTGTCCTCCGCAAATTCGGCTGCCCTCAAAAGTTTGTCACCATCCTCCGCCTGCTTCACGACGACATGCAAGCCGTGATCCTGACCAACGGTTCCACCACAGACCCAATTCACGTACAAACCGGGGTCAAGCAAGTCTGTGTCATCGCACCAACGCTCTTCTCAATCTTCCTTGCTGCAATGCTCCATCTCACCCTCAGTAAGCTCCCCGCTGGAGTGGAGCTAATTTACAGAACAAACGGGAAACTGTTCAACCTCCGTCGCCTCCAGTCCAGATCCAAGGTCTTCCCATCCTCTGTCGTCGAATTACAGTATGCAGACGACGCTTGCGTCTGCGCTCACTCGGAGGTCGAACTCCAAACCATCGTCAACACCTTCACCGAAGCGTACGAGAGCATGGGCCTGACACTAAACATCCGTAAGACAAAGGTCCTCTACCAACCTTCCCCCGCCACACAGTACTGCCCCCCGATTATCAAATTCCACGACAAGGCCTTGGACAACGTGGACCACTTTCCATACCTCAGGGAGCCTACAGTCTACAAGGGCAGACGTCAACGACGAAGTCCAACACCGCCTTCAGTGTGCCAGTGCAGCCTTCAGTCGCCTGAGGAAGAGAGTGTTTGAAGACCAAGACCTCAAACCCGGCACTAAGCTCATGGTCTACAGAGCAGCAGTGATACCCGCCCTGCTGTATGCCTCAGAGACATGGACCATGTACAGCAGGCACCTCAAAGCACTGGAGAGGTACCACCAACGCTGCCTCCGCAAGATCCTGCAAATCCATTGGCAGGATAGGCGCACCAACGTCAGTGTTCTTGCTCAGGCCATCATCCCCAGCATCGAAGCTTTGACCACGCTCGATCAGCTCCGAAGGACGGGTCACATTGTCCGCATGCCCGATACGAGACTCCCAAAACAAGCGCTCTACTCGGAGCTCCGACACGGCACGAGAGCCCCAGGTGGGCAGAGGAAACGCTTCAAGGACACCCTCAAAGCCTCCTTGAAAAAGTGTAACATCCCCACCGACACCTGGGAATCCCTGGCCCAAGACCGCACAAAGTGGAGGAGAAGCATCCGGGAAGGCGCCGAACACCTCGAGTCTCTTCGCCGGGAGCAAGCGGAAGCCACGCGCAGGCAGCGCAAGGAGCGCAAGTCAACCCAAGCACCCCACCCACCTGCCCCTTCAACCACCGTCTGCCCCACTTGTGACAGAGACTGTAGGTCCCGCATTGACTCATCAGTCACCTGCGAACTCATTTTTAATGTGGAAGCAAGTCATCCTCGGTTCCGAGGGACTGCCTAAGAAGAAGAAGAACATATTGAAGATGAAGGGGGCACAACTAATCAGAAAACACTCAAAATTAAAATAAACATTCATATAAGGAAACTTATAAAACTAAATTGTAACATTATTGCGGATATATCCCTGCGGTGGCCACCGGTTGCAGTAGGTCCCAAGTGTACCGGGTGGACACCGCACACTCCCTCTGCAAGGCCACCTGGGCACGGACAAAGACCGCGGAAGAGAGGCCAGGCAGCCAGAGTGAACGCCCGTCGCCATGGGCAGCAAGGGCGGGCATGCGATGTGAGGGTGAAGGTCAGTCTGGCACTGTTTCCAGCCAATCGGTGAGCTGCTGAGCTGCCGGGCTCCTAACAATGGATGGCTGCTTTGCAGAGTTACTGCTGACAACAACCTGCATATATAAACGCTTCTGCAACCAGAGGCGGCTGTCGGCTTGCTCTTGCTCAGTCCCCCCCGCCCCCGTCCTCCATCTCCCCACCCCCTGCCCACTCAGATCCAACAATATATGTTCCTTCTTCGCTGGACTTGACAAACTTTCCTGAACCACTGGGGAAGGTCCATTAGCTGCACCTGAAGTTTCAAGTGTAGACTTTGCATTTTAGTTGCATGTTGATGCTGCGGATCCATCCCATTATATAAACCGGGGTATTCCAAGGCAGGAAGCTCTTTCGCCTCTGAGTCAGAAATTCGTGGCTTCAAACCTCACTCTTAAGTGATAAGCCCACAATCCAGGCTGAGACTCCCAGGGAGCGCTGCACTGTCGGAGGGGCGGTACTGAGGGAGCGCTGCACTGTCGGAGGGGCAGCACTGAGGGAGCGCTGCACTGTCGGAGGGGCGGTACTGAGGGAGCGCTGCACTGTCGGAGGGGCGGTACTGAGGGTGCGCTGCACTGTCGGAGGGGCGGTACTGAGGGAGCGCTGCACTGTCGGAGGGGCAGTACTGAGGGAGCGCTGCACTGTCAGAGGAGCAGTACTGAGGGAGCGCTGCACTGTCGGAGGGTCAGTACTGAGGGAGCGCTACACTATTGGAGGGCAGTACTGAGGGAGCGCTGCACTGTCGAAGGGGCAGTACTGAGGGAGCGCTGCACTGTCGGAGGGTCAGTACTGAGGGAGCGCTACACTATTGGAGGGCAGTACTGAGGGAGCGCTGCACTGTCGAAGGGGCAGTACTGAGGGAGCGCTGCACTATTGGAGGGCAGTACTGAGGGAGCGCTGCACTGTCGGAGGGGCAGTACTGAGGGAGCACTACACTGTCGGAGGGGCAGCACTGAGGGAGCGCTGCACTGTCGGAGGGGCAGTACTGAGGGAGCGCCGCACTGTCGGAGGGGCAGTACTGAGGGAGCGCCGCACTGTCGGAGGGGCAGTACTGAGGGAGTGCTGCACTGTCGGAGGGGCAGCACTGAGGGAGCGCTGCACTGTCGGAGGGGCAGCACTGAGGGAGCGCTGCACTGTCGGAGGGGCAGTACTGAGGGAGCGCCGCACTGTCGGAGGGGCAGTACTGAGGGAGCGCCGCACTGTCGGAGGGGCAGTACTGAGGGAGCGCTGCACTGTCGGAGGGTCAGTACTGAGGGAGCGCTACACTATTGGAGGGCAGTACTGAGGGAGCGCTGCACTGTCGAAGGGGCAGTACTGAGGGAGCGCTGCACTGTCGGAGGGTCAGTACTGAGGGAGCGCTACACTATTGGAGGGCAGTACTGAGGGAGCGCTGCACTGTCGGAGGGGCAGCACTGAGGGAGCGCTGCACTGTCGGAGGGTCAGTACTGAGGGAGCGCTACACTATTGGAGGGCAGTACTGAGGGAGCGCTGCACTGTCGAAGGGGCAGTACTGAGGGAGCGCTGCACTATTGGAGGGCAGTACTGAGGGAGCGCTGCACTGTCGGAGGGGCAGTACTGAGGGAGCGCTACACTGTCGGAGGGGCAGCACTGAGGGAGCGCTGCACTGTCGGAGGCGCAGTACTGAGGGAGCGCCGCACTGTCAGAGGGGCAGTACTGAGGGAGCGCCGCACTGTCGGAGGGGCAGTACTGAGGGAGCGCTGCACTGTCGGAGGGGCAGCACTGAGGGAGCGCTGCACTGTCGGAGGGGCAGCACTGAGGGAGCGCTGCACTGTCGGAGGGGCAGCACTGAGGGCGTGCCGCACTGTCGGAGGGGCAGCACTGAGGGAGCGCTGCACTGTTGGTGGGGCAGTGCTGTACTGTCGGCGGTGCTGTCGTTCGGATGAGACGATAACCTGAGGCCCCGACTGCCCTCTCAGGTGGATGTAAAAGATCTCGCGGCACTTTTTCGAAGAAGAGCAGGGTAATTTTCCCAGGTGTCCTGGCCAATATTTATCCTCAACCAACACCTATAAAAAATTATTACATTGCTGTGTGTGGGAGCTTGTTGTGCGTAAATTGGCTGCTGCGTTTCCTACATTACAACAGTAACTACACTTCAAAAGTGCTTCATTGGCTGTAAAGCGCTTTGGGACATCCTGAGATTGTGAAAGGTGCTATAGAAATACAAATTCTCTTCCTTTTTTATATAAGTGTATGTATGTAGAGCGCCCTCTGTCACAGTAGATCGATTTCTTTCAGAAAATAATATTTTGTGCTCCAGTATGTGAGTAATTATCGACATGAGGTGTGGTGAGTGTAGTGAGCTCGGGAGGAACAGGTGACTTTGGACCTCTGGTTCCGAAAGTTCTCCACCACTTGGGGTTTCCCTCGTCTCATGTCTGGGTCTGTTGTAGACTCATTGATAGAGATTGATGGCTGTGATTGGTCAACAACTCCATTATCGTTCTATCATGTGACTACCAGGATGGTAGAAGGCGAATTGGCTGGGCCTCGGTCTTTCTTTGTCTGGCTATGTTACCTTGCCTAAGTGACCATTAGCGACCTAAGACTATTCGAGTGAGAGGGACATAGCTGCTGAACCTACCCTTGTCCTCACCTAGAGCGTCAGTAAGAACAGGAGCCCTGACTGTTTTTACCCTCGGGGCATGAAGACCGGTTGTAGCGCTATGGCTGAAATCGGCTCACTCAGTACAGGCCGGGATTGAGCCTCGGACTATCCTAGTCTGTACAGCTCAGCTCCTTGCTGGCTTAGCCAGCTCAGTCACTGGGGATCCCTGAATTGCTTTTAGTAATTAATATGTGTCCAGTGGTAAGGTCGGTGCGTCATTTTAATTCTTCCTTTTGCACCATGGAAAAGTATCTGGCATCTGCTTCACAGAATCATAGAAATTTACAGCACAGAAGGAGGCCATTCCGTCCATCGTGTCCGCGCCGGCCGACAAAGAGCTCTCCCCCCTAATCCCACTTTCCAGCTCTTGGTCCGTAGCCCTGTAGGTTACGACAGTTCAAGTGCATATCCAAGTACTTTTTAAATGTGATGAGGGTTTCTGCCTCTACCACCCTTTCAGGCAGTGAGTTCCAGACTCACCACCCTCTAGGAGAAAAAATTTCTCCTCAACTCCCCTCTAAACGTCCGACCAATTACTTTAAATCTATGCCCCCTGGTTATTGACCCCTCTGCTAAGGGAAATAGGTCCTTCCTATCCACTCTATCTCGGCCCCTCATCATTTTATGCACCTCAGTTAGGTCTCCCCTCAGCCTCCTCCGTTCTAATGAAAACAACCCCAGCCTCCCCAATCTTTGTTGTATCTCTCTCCCCTGACCCTTCACGGGATGGCTATAATCAGACACAAACGCGTGTTCCCCCTGCTTTGAAGGGCAGTGTATCATGTACCAACTTGCCATGCCATTGCGTTGCCTTGTTCTCGATTGGTCCCTGCTGCAAAACTGCTGCTACTTGTCGGTCAGGTGACCATCTTTAACAGGCCTGATTTCATGAAAACTCTCCACAACAAAGCCAATAGAAAGTGTTGGATGTTTTCTATCAGAATCTTGCCTGGATATTTTCCACTGCTCCACAGACAGCGGTGGATACACAAGATTTAGAAGGTGACCATAAACGGACAATTTCATTCTGCACCCTGTGTCCTCTTCCACTTTCAGATAATAAATCCTGCTGCAGTGCAATTAATTTTGAGCCGATGACACCAGGACACTGTGGTTTCAGCAGTTGTTTAGCGCTGCGTTTGCAGATTAATAGCAAAGTGTGGTGCAAGCTTGCTCTGTATGTTGGTCTCTCTGGTCACTATCGGCTGGAATTGGTGAGATGTCATGTTCCTAAACCCCTCGGATTCCGAGAAAGGTTGGTGCTGAGGGACTGGGCATGGGGGATGGAAGCAAGGCTCCCTTTCATTTATTTTGGGCTGCGCGGCCCATTCAAATGTCCGCACATGCCCGCGTTTTCCATTCAGCAACCGGTGAGCGGCCTGCGCAGAACCTCCAGACAGCTGGGCGGCCGCGCAATTTAAAGGGATCATTGGATGGAAGTACTGAATCCCATTCCAGAGACTTGAGACTATAATCCAGGCCGACACTCCCAGTGCAGTACTGAATGAGCGGCGCACTGTCGGAGGGGCAGTACTGAATGAGCGGCGCACTGTCGGAGGGGCAGTACTGAGGGAGCGCTGCACTGTCGGAGGGGCAGTACTGAGGGAGCGCCGCACTGTCGGAGGGGCAGTACTGAGGGAGCGCTGCACTGTCGGGGGTCAATACTGAGGGAGCGCTGCACTGTCGGGGGTCAATACTGAGGGAGCGCCGCACTGTCAGAAGGGCAGTACTGAGGGAGCGCTGCACTGTCGGAGGGGCAGTACTGAGGGAGCGCTGCACTGTCGGAGGGGCAGTACTGAGGGAGCGCTGCACTGTCGGAGGGGCAGTACTGAGGGAGCGCCGCACTGTCGGAGGGGCAGTACTGAGGGAGCGCTGCACTGTCGGGGGTCAATACTGAGGGAGCGCTGCACTGTCGGGGGTCAATACTGAGGGAGCGCCGCACTGTCAGAGGGGCAGTACTGAGGGAGCGCTGCACTGTCGGAGGGGCAGTACTGAGGGAGCGCTGCACTGTCGGAGGGGCAGTACTGAGGGAGCGCTGCACTGTCGGAGGGGCAGTACTGAGGGAGCGCCGCACTGTCGGAGGGGCAGTACTGAGGGAGTGCTGCACTGTCAGAGGGACAGTACTGAGGGAGCGCCGCACTGTCAGAGGGGCAGTACTGAGGGAGCGCTGCACTGTCGGAGGGGCAGTACTGAGGGAGCGCTGCACTGTCGGAGGGGCAGTACTGAGGGAGCGCTGCACTGTCGGAGAGACAGTACTGAGGGAGCGCTGCACTGTTGGAGGGGCAGTACTGAGGGAGCGCTGCACTGTCGGAGGGGCAGTACTGAGGGAGCGCCGCACTGTCGGAGGGGCAGTACTGGGGGAGCACTGCACTGTCGGAGGGGCAGAACTGAGGGAGTGCAGCACTGTTGGAGGGGCAGTACTGAGGGAGTGCAGCACTGTTGGAGGGGCAGTACTGAGGGAGCGCTGCACTGTCGGAGGGGCAGTACTGAGGGAGTGCTGCACTGTCAGAGGGTTAGTACTGAGGAAGTGCTGCACCATCGGAGGGTTAGTACTGAGGGAGCGCTGCACTGTTGGAGGGGCAGTACTGAGGGATCGCTGCACTGTAGGAGGAGCGGTACTGAGGGTGCGTCGCACTGTCGGAGGGGCAGCTCTGAGCAGCGCTGCACTGTCGGAGGGTTAGTACTGAGGGAGCGCTGCACTGTTGGAGGGTCAGTACTGAGGGAGGGCTGCACTGTCGGATGGGCAGTACTGAGGGAGCACCGCATTGTCGGAGGGGCGGTACTGAGGGTGCGTCGCACTGTCGGAGGGGCAGCACTGAGCAGCGCTGCACTGTCGGATGGGCAGTACTGAGGGAGCACCGCACTGTCGGAAGGGCAATACTGAGGGAGTGCTGCACTGTTGGAGGGTCAGTACTGAGGGAGCACCGCATTGTCGGAGGGGCAGTACTGAGGGAGCACCGCACTGTCGGAAGGGCAATACTGAGGGAGTGCTGCACTGTCGGATGGGCAGTACTGAGGGAGCACCGCACTGTCGGAAGGGCAATACTGAGGGAGTGCTGCACTGTCGGATGGGCAATACTGAGGGAGCACCGCACTGTCGGTGGGGCAGTACTGTGGGACGCTGCACTGTCGGAGTGGCAGTACTGAGGGAGCGCTGCACTGTCAGAGGGGCAGTACTGACGGAGTGCTGCACTGTCAGAGGGGCAGTACTGAGGGAGTGCTGCACTGTCAGAGGTACCGTCTTTCGGATGAGATGTTAAACCGAGGCTCTGTCTCAGGTGGATGTAAAAGATCCCATGGCACTATTTTGAACAAAAGCATGGGAGTTCTCCCTGGTGTTCTGGCCAATATTTATTCCTCAACCATCTTCACCAGAAAACAGATTATCTGATCATTATCGCATTGCTGTTTATGGGAGCTTGCTGTGCACAATGTGGTTGCTATATTTCCTACATTACAACAGTGACTACACTTCAGAAAGTACTTCATTGGCTTTAAAGCGATTTAGACGTCCTGGTGTTGTGAAAGGCGCTATAGAAATAAGCCTTTCTCTCTTGTTCTCTCTTTCTCTCTCTCTTTCTCTCTATCTCTCTCTCTCTTTTTCTCTCTCTCTTTCTCTCTCGCGCTCTCTCTCTCACTCTCCCTCTCGCTCTCTCCCTCTCTTTCCCTCTCTCCCTCTCCCTCTCTCCCTCTCCCTCTCGCTCTCTCCCTCTCCCTCTCTCTTTCCCTCTCTCCCTCTCCCTCTCTCCCTCTCTCCCTCTCCCTCTCTCTTTCCCTCTCTCCCTCTCCCTCTCCCTCTCGCTCTCTCCCTCTCTCTCTCTCTCTCTCTCTCCCTCTCTCTCACACCCTCTCTCTCCATTTCTCTCCCTTTCTCGAACAGTTAAAATTTGGCCTGCTGTCTTCGGTCTTCATTTGCTGTATCAAAGTTCGAATGGCTGTGACAGGGAAAAAGAGCCCTGTGTATCCATCCTGCTGCACTGCAATTGGTGCGGGGTATTTGGAATTAAGTCAGGGGGTGGGAGAACACTGGATGCAAACGGTCCTGCACTAAATGTCCAAGAGCTAACATCAATCCTTGAGATCTGTTATATTCAGACACCGTATGAAACATGATATCAATTTAAAAACACTACCCATGGCATGGCCACAAAAAGCAATCAAACAGGGTAATGCGATATAACAACAGAAAACGCTGGAAAAACTCAGCAGGCCAGGCAGCATCCGTGGAGAGAGAAACAGAGTTAACGTTTCAGGTCGAAACCCTTCGTCAGAACGGGAAAAAAGCAGGAAATGAAATAGATTTAAAGCAAGTATAATGCTGGGAAAAGGGGGAGGGGATGAAAGAACAAAAGGCAAGGTCAGTGGTGGGATAGAAAGCAGGAGAGATTAAGAGACATTAAGAGATAATCAAGGCAAGAGGAGGTGGTAATGTGACAGGTTGAGGCTGGATGTAGTGTGAACTTGGCTGGCAGAATGAAGGACAGCTGCCAGCTTCTGGGAGGGGAAAAAAAGGCCAAACAAAAGGGTGGATGAAAAAATAAAATAAAAAAATATATATATGTGATAGGGGCCGGGGTTATGATCTGAAATTGTTGAACTCGATGTTGAGTCCAGAGGGCTGTAGGGTTCCTAATCGAAAGATGAGGTGCTGTTCCTCGAGCTTACGCTGAGCTTCCGTGGAACAATGCAAGAGGCCGAGGACGGTGAGGTCAGAGTGGGAGTGGAGCGGAGAATTAAAGTGACAGGCCACCGGGAGCTCGGGGTCCCCCTTACGGACTAAACGGAGGTATTCCGCAAATGGGTAATGCGATGTTGGCCTTTATCTCAAGAGGCTGGAATACAATGGGGAGGAAGTGATGCTTCAGGTGTACAGAGCCTTGGTCAGACCCCATCGGGAGTAGTTTCAGTTCTGGGCACTGCACCTCAGGAAGGATATATTGGCCTTGGAGGGGGTACAGCGAAGATTCACCAGAATGATACCGGGGGGGTTCGAGGGTTAAATTATGAGGACAGGTTGCACAGACTATGCTTGTATTCCCTTGAGTTTACAAGGTTGAGGAGTGATCTGAGGTGTTTAAAATATTAAAAGGATCCAATAGGGTAGATCGAGAAAAACTATTTCCTCTGGTGGGGGAATCAAGAACAAGGGGGCAGAACCTTAAAATTAGAGCCAGGCCGTTCAGAGGTGACATCAGGAAGCACTTCTTCACACAAAGGGTAGTGGAAATCTGGAACTCTCTCCCGCAAAAGGCTGTGGATGCTGGGGGTCAATTGGAGCTTTCAAGACTGAGATCGATTGAATTCTGTCAGGTAAGGGGATCAAGGGATACGGAGCAAAGGTGGGAAAATGGAGGTTTTTTTATTCATTCATGGGATGCGGATGTTTCTGGCAAGGCCAGCAGTTATTGCCCATCTCTAGTTGCCCTTGAGAAGGTGATGGTGAGCCGCCCTCCTGAAACAACTGAGTGTCTTGCTAGGCCATTTCAGAGGGCAGTTAAGAGTCAACCACATTGTTGTGGGTCTGGAGTCACATATAGGCCAGACCGGGTAAGGACGGCAGATTTCCTTCCCGAAAGGACATTAGTGAACAGATGGGTTTTTACGACAAAACAATAGTTTCATGGTTACCATTACTGAGACTAGCTTTTTGTTCCAGATTTTTTTAATCAACAGAATTTAAATTCTCCAGCTGCCGTGGTGGGATTGTGAACTCATATCTCCGGATCATTTGTCCAGGCCTCGGGATTACTACTCCAGTAACATAACCACTATGCCACCGTACCCGGTACAGATCAGCCTTGATCTCATTGAATGGCGGAATAGGCTTGAGGGGCCTGAATGGCCTCCTCCTGTTCCTATGTTCCCATTGGGAGGGGGGAGAGAATGGGGACCATCCACTGGTTTAGTTTCTCCATTCCCCCCTCCCCCATCCATGCACAGAAACGCACCCCCTAATCCAAGTGGAGGAGGGCGCAGGATTGTCCCTTCTCATTGTTTCTGACAAAAGAATAAAGAATGGCTCGTAACAAACCACTG
Source organism: Squalus acanthias (assembly GCA_030390025.1). Classification (NCBI taxonomy): domain Eukaryota; kingdom Metazoa; phylum Chordata; class Chondrichthyes; order Squaliformes; family Squalidae; genus Squalus; species Squalus acanthias. The sequence continues at coordinate 542,590 of CM059436.1, forward strand.
CTCATTTAAAGCAACTACTTCTGCAACCAAAGTGTATAATGGCTTCATAAAATATATTTTTGGAATGTATACTTTTATAAAATGCCGTTGTATACATAAATGTACAATGGCCTCGCAAAGTGTCTCAATGTACATATGATAGAATCTCACTGCACAGGCGGAGGCCATTCGGCCCATCGTTCCTGTGCCGGCTCTTTGAAAGAGCTCTCCAATAAGTCCCACTCCCCCGGCTCTTTCCCCAGAGCCCTGCAAATTCCTCTTTTTCAAGTATTTATCAATGACATGTGAATGCATAATGGCCCCATCAAATATAGATGAGAATATGCACCTAAAATTGGCCTCAAAAATATTTGTGAATTTACAATAGCTTCATAAAATAGAGGTGAATGTGCTTCAGTGATGACCATATCGGTGCCGTTTCCTGCTCTCGCCCTGAATTAGAAAATTTCATTCACTTTGCTTCCAATTTCCGACCCTTCCCTCACCTTCACATGGTCCATCTCCGACTCTTCCCTTCCTTTCCTCGATTTCTCTGTCTCCATCTCTAGGGTTAGGCTATCGACAAGCATCCACTATAAGCCCACTGGCTCGCACAGCTACCTGGACTACACTTCCTCCCTCCCCACTTCCTGTAAGGAATCTATTCCATTCTCCCAGTTTCTCTGGCTCCGCCACATCTGTTCTGACGATGCCACCTTCCATACTAGTGCTTCCGATATGTCATCCATTTTCCTCAACCGAGGATTCCCCTCTACCGTGGTTGACATGGCCCTCAACCGTGTCTGTTTCATTTCCCGCACTTCTGCTCTCAACCCTTCCCCTCTCTCCCAGAACCACAATAGGGTTCCCCTTGTCCTCACCTTTCACCCCACCAGCCTCCACATTCAACAGATCACCCTCCGCCATTTCCGCCACCTCCAACGCATCTTCCCCTCCCCTCCCCTCCCCATTCAGCATTCCGAAGGGACTGCTCCCTCTGCGACACCCTGGTCCACTCCTTCCCCTCCCCACGGCACCTTCCCATGCAAGCGCAGGAGATGCAACACCTGCCCTTTTACCTCCTCCCTTCCCACTCTCCAGGGCCCCAAACACCCCTTCCAGGTAAAACAGTGATTTACTTGTACTTCTTGCAATTTAGTATACTGTATTCGCTGCTCACGATGCAGTCTCCTCTACATTGGGGAGATCAAACGCAGATTGGGTGACCGCTTTGCGGAACACCTCCGTTCAGTCCGTAAGGGGGACCCCGAGCTTCCGGTCGCCTGTCAATATAATTCTCCGCTCCACTCCCACTCAGACCTCACCGTCCTCGGCCTCTTACACTGTTCCAATGAAGCTCAACGTAAGCTCGAGGAACAGCACCTCACCTTTTGATTAGGCACTTTACAGCCTTCTGGACTCAACATCGAGTTCAACAATTTCAAACTATAACCTCGGCCCCTATTTTTTCAGGCGGCAGCTGTTGATGATTCTGCCATCCCCATTTGTAACATTTAATCTCTCCTGCCTTCCATCCTAGCGCAGACCGTCCCTTTTATTCTTTCCCCCCTTCCCCCCTTCCCCAGCCTCTGCACCTGCTTAAAATCTGTTGCATTCCTAACGTTTTCCAGTTCTGACGAAGGGTCACTGACCCGAAACGTTAACTCGGTTTCTCTCTCCACAGATGCTGCCTGGCCCGCTGAGTGTTTCCAGAATTCTCTGTTGTTATTTCAGAGTTCCAGCAGCCGTGGTGTTTTGCTATTGTGTTGTGTGAATGTGCTTCGTTGAGAATCAATTAAAAAATAACACAATTGTTTTCAGACTTTGCCCTTGAACAACTTAATTTATTGGTGCTGTATCAGTTAGTTCAACCAGATCTGAAGGCGATTGACAGGGTAGATGCTGAGAGGTTGGCTGGAGAGTCTAGAACTAGGGGGCATAGTCTCAGGATAAGGGGTCAGCCATTTAAGACTGAGATGAGGAGGAATTTCTTCACTCAGAGGGTTGTGAATCTTTGGAATTCTCTGCCCCAGAGGGCTGTGAATGCTGAGTCTTTGAGTATATTCAAGGCTGAGATCGATAGATTTTTGGACTCCAGGGGAATCAAGGGATATGGAGATCGGGCAGGAAAGTGGAGTTGAGGTCGATGGTCAGCCATGATCTTATTGAATGGCGGAGCAGGCTCGAGGGGCCGTATGGCCTACTCCTGCTCTTATTTCTGATGTTCTTATCACGATTGTGGCAATGATTGCCCTGTACAGGGATGCAGTGTTACCTGGTTCTGGAATTCCCTCCCTGAACTTGAAAATGATTTTTTGAATAGTCACTGCCCTTTTAAGCAGTTCCCAGGTGTTATTGAATGCAATGGTCACTAATGATCAAGGATGGTGGCTTCCTCACTGCATGCAGAGGGCAGGTTGAGGTGAGCCTAATGTGAGTGAGAGGCTGATGCAGCTGGATTGCGACACGAATCAGTTCTGTACAATTACCACTGGTCGTAAGATCACACACAAGTTAGAGTCCACGGTGAACGAGCCTTTCATCTCATCTTAGTTCCAACAGAGAGGTTGCAATGCAGAAACAGGCCTTTCGGCCCAACCAGTCTGTGTCAGCATTTACCCTCCGCACAAGCAAGTAGTTCTAATCACAATTAGCCACCCTCTACTCAAATCCCATCAACCTCTTTTCCTTCAGAAGTGTCAGTCGTGGCTCGGAGGGTATCACCCTCGCCTCTGAGTTAGAAGGTCATGTGTTCAAATCCCACTCCAGAGACTTGAGCACAAAAATCCAGGCTGACACTCCAGTGGAGTGCTGCACCGTCGGAGGTGCCGTCTTTCGGATGAGACGTTAAACCGAGGCCCCGTCTGCCCTCTCAAGTGGACGTCAAAAATCCCATGGCACTATTTCGAAGAAGAGCAGGGGAGTTATCCCCGGTGTCCTGGGCCAATATTTATCCCTCAACCAACATCACTAAAAAATCAGATTATCTGGTTATTTTCTCATTGCTGTTTGTGGGAGCTTGCTGTGCGCAAATCGGCGGCCGCGTTTCCTACATTACAACAGTGACTCCACTTCAAAAAGTACTTCATTGGCTGCAAAGTGCTTTGAGACGTCCGGTGGTCGTGAAAGGCGCTATAGAAATGCAAGTCTTTCTTTTCATCCACCTATCTGATCTAATCTCGAATGTTGACAGTTTCTGCCTCATCCACTAACCCCGGGGGGTGAATCCCACGGCCTCACAACTCTCTGTCTGAAGAGGTTTCTCCCGCCCTCTGTTCTGAATCTCTCGCATTTAATCTTGTATCTATGCCCGTTGTTGGACAACAACAACTTGCATTCGTATAGCATCTTTAATGTAGTAAAATGGCCCAAGGTGCTTCACAGGAGCGTAATCAGACAAAAAAATTGACACCGAGCCAAAGAAGGAGACATTAGGACAGCTGACCAAAAGCTTGGTCAAAGAGGTAGGTTTTAAGGAGCGCCTTAAAGGAGGAGAGAGAGATAGAGAGGTGCAGAGGTTTAGGGAGGGAATTCCAGAGCTTAGGGCCCAGGCAACAGAAGGCACGGCCACCAAAGGTGGAGCGATTATAATCAGGGATCCTCAAGAGGGCAGAATTGGAGGAGCGCAGAGATCCCGGGGGGTGTTGTGGGGCTGAAGGAGATTACAGAGATGGGGAGGGACGAGGCCATGGAGGGATTTGAAAACAAGGATCAGAATTTTGAAATCGAGGTGCTGGTTAGCCAGGAGTTCAGGGAGGGAATTCCTAAGCTTAGGGGCTAGACAGCTGAAGGCACGGCTGCCAATGGTGGGACGAAGGGAGTGGGGGGTGAGCAAGAGGTCAGAATTGGAGGAGGGCAGAGATTTCGGTCAAAGATCCCCTGGTTGGTGGATTTGTGCAAGATTCCTTGGGGATCAGTGGAGGTTGAAATTCTTCGCATTTCTCGTGCTTCCAGAAGCTCGCTAATTCTCAAGTCTTCCCATCTCACGGCCGTACCTGTTTACCTACGGGGACAAGAAGAACGGTAAGAATGGAATTAAAAACTACCCACAGAAACCACCCACCCACACACACACGGAAGGCGATCTCAAGCCTTATTAATCTATTGTGAAGTAGGACAGGCTGAGCTCGGCATGACAAGTGAATCAAACAGCAGCACTTGTGCGCTGGTGTAATCTGAGACGGCAATTTCACGATGAGGGGTTCCCTGGGATTGCTTCATTACAGGCTCTATTGGTCGATTCAAGAGAGATAATGTAATCTCCTCGGATAGGATGTTGTAGAGGAAGGAGCAGCGTCCAACCATATATGGAACAGGATTTGTGTGATGTAACTGTTTAATTCTATTTCAGGATCTCACGTGTTATGACTGTGTGCAGCACAAGGTGTTAATATATTTTAAAGAGATGCAAAAGATTTTTCTATTGAATTGTCATAAATTGTCATAAATGATCCTCCTATTTACCAGTGCCATTCATGTTGATGCAATTTACTGAGCCCCACAGTGTGAGGGAGCTGGATTAACTACAGTAGATGTTAACTGTGACCATTGTAAACTAACCCTCCTCATCCTTTCGACCTGTCTGCAGCCTTTGACATGGTTGACCACTCCATCCTCCTCCAACGTCTCTCCAGCGTCGTCCAGCTGGGCGGGACTGCACTCGCCTGGTTCCATTCTTATCTAACCAGTCATAGCTAGAGAATCACCGGCAATAGTTTCTCTTCTCGCTCTCGCACCAGTACCTCTGGTGTCGCCCAAGGATCTATCCTTGGCCTCCTGCTGTTTCTCATCTAGATGCTGCCCCTCGGCGACATCATCCGAAAACATAGCATCAGTTTCCACATGTAAAAAAGAAAGACAGATTGCATTTCTATAGCGCCTTTCACGACCTCAGCACGTCCCAAAGTGCTTTACAGCCAATGAAGTACTTTTGAAGTGTGGTCACTGTTGTAATGTGGAAACACGGCAGCCAATCTGTGCACAGCAAGCTCCCACAAACAGCAATGTGATAAATGTCCAGATAATCTATCTTTTAGTGATGTTGGTTGAGGGATAAATATTGGCCCAGGACACCGGGGATAACTCCCCTCCTCTTCTTCGAAATAGTGCCATGGGATCTTTTACGTCCACCTGAGAGAGCAGACGGGGCCTCGGTTTAACGTCTCATCGAAAAGACAGCAGCTCTGACATTCCTTCAGCACGGCACTGGAGTGTCAGCCTAGATTTTTGTGTTCAAGTCTCTGGAGTGGGACTATGAACCCACAACCTTCAGACTCAGAGGCGAGTGTGCTGCCCACTGAGCCACAGCTGACAGGACTGGCTAATGACACCCAGCTCTACCTTACCACCACCTGCCTCGAACCCTCCACTGTCTCTGATTTGTCACACTGCTTGTCCAACATGAGCAAAAATTTCCTCCAACTAAAATATTGAGAAGACCGAAGCCAGTGTCTTCGATCCCCGCCACAAACTCTGTTCTCTAGCCACTGAGTCCATCCTTCTCCCTGACCACTGTCAGGCTGAGCCACACCGTTTGCAGCTTTGGTGTCGTGTTTGACCCCGAGACGAGCTTACGACCATATGTTCTCTCCATCACCAAGATCGCCTACTTCCACCTTCGTAACATCGCCCGTCTCCACCGCTGCCTCAGCTCATCCGCTGCTGAAACCCTCATCCGAGCCTTTGTTACCTCCAGACTCGACCTATCCAACGCTCTCCTGGCCGGCCTCCCACCTTCTACCCTCCGTAAACTTGAGGTCATCCAAAACTCGTCTGTCCGTGTCCTAACTCGCACCGAGTCCCGTTCGCCCGTCACCCCTGTGCTCGCTGACCTACATTGGCTTCCGGTCCAACAACGCCTCGATTTTGAAAATTCTCATCCTTGTTTTCAAATCCCTCCATGGCCCTCGCCCCTCCCTAAATCTGTAATCTCCTCCTGCCCTACAACCCCCCCGAGATATCTGCGCGCCTTCAATTCTGGCCTCTTGCGCTTCCCCAATTATAATCGCTCCACCATTGGTGGCCGTGCCTTCAGCTGCCTTGACCCCAAGCTCTGGAATTCCCTCCCTAAACCTCTCCGCCTCTCTACCTCTCTTTCCTCCTTTAAGACGCTCCTTAAAACCTACCTCTTTGACCAAGCTTTTGGTCACCTGTCCCAATATCGCCTTATGTGGCTCGGTGTCAAATGTTGTTAATCGCTCCTGTGAAGCGCCGTGGGGCGTTTTTACCAGGTTAATGGCGCTATATAAACACAAGTTGTTGTTGAGTTACAGTCAGTAACACAGCGCTGGCTGGGGAAGGGTTCATGCACCCCAGTGTAAGGGAGCTGGGTTAATTAACATCAGTAGAGATAAGACAGTACTCGGAGGTGTTGCTGAGTCAGAGACCGTGAAAGAGCTCGATTAACATAATTACAGATTGAGTCAGTAGTGCACATTCTAGCAACTGCCGGTTATGTTACAGCACTCACCAGTTCAGTATTAATTAGAGCAGAATGCAGGGAATATACTGCACATTGCTCTTCATTATACACCAGCAGAAGGTTACAAACAGGGTGTACCAGAGGGTTGTACATACCGTACACTTTATAATGCTGGGGTGATGCATGTGTGGACGATTTACTTCTCCTATTTGGCATCATATTTAGTCACTTGTTACCCTTGTCCAGCCTCACGATGAATGGTTGTTCACAGGGCAGAGCGCCACGGGACTGTTTCTGTGACTGGCCGGAGCGTCCAAACTGCTGAAATGAAAAATTACTCAGCATGAATACCCTCTGCCTCGATCAGTACCGAAAAAAGCACAATAATGGCTCTCAATGAAGGGCCTAAACTTGCTTTTTTAATTGCAAGCTTAAAGAAGTGAAAGTCACTTTATAAACCCAAGCTCTTCTTCTCATTTTAACCCCCCCCCCCCACCTCCCCCAATTTTGTACAGTTAAAATTGTGGTAACTTATATTTTCATGGTTTGATTCCCTGCTCTTTGAGGCCTGAAGCCTAGGGTACGGGTGCATCATGGAACCCAGGGATCCTGCCTGCGCCTCCTGTAACTAGTCCTCCGGCGGTGGCAGAGGGGCTGCCCAGGCTCTCGATCGTTGCTCTCGATCGCTCCGCTCCCACTGGCGGGCGACAGCAGCCTGCACTTGGTGCCGCCCCACTGGCTTGGGGGCCAAGGGTTTGGAGCCAGCGTGCGTGCGTCCCTATCCGTGACATTGAGCGTCAGCGCGCTAACTCTTGGCGCCATGTACCGAGGCAGATTGGAGGCCCCCGGTGACTCCGATGAAACTGTTCTTCCAAGCACGGAATCAGCAGGAATGCACGGCGTGTAAATGTGAATTTCTGGCAGGGTCGAGCCACAGGAAATCTTATGAACAGCAGGTAGGAATCAGAATGCAGCCTGGCATCATTAGAGTGAAGGGGATGAGCAGGGAGTCCGGCAGCAGAGAAACAGGTCTGAGGATTTGTCGGAACGTGGAAAGGCTTCTGCCCTAACCCCGTCCCTTTTAAGACAGAACTCTCATTTATATGGTGACCTTTATGACCTCAGGATCAACCCCATCCAACTGTCTTATCATCATATCTCCTCATCCCTTCTCTCCAGGGACAGCTGGATAAGCACATGAGGGGGAAAGGAATAGAAGGAGATGCTGATGGGGTTAGATGAAGTGAGGTGGGAGGAGGCTCGTGTGGAGCATAAACACCGGCACAGACCAGTTGGGGTCGAATGGCCTGTTTCTGTGCTGTGAATTCCATGTAAAACATCCAATTGTTTTTGACCCCTTAATGCTGTTAGCTTCAGTGACAAAAAGAAAAGAAAGACTTGCATTTCTGTAGCGCCTTTCACGACCTCAGGATGCCCCAAAGCGCTTTACAGCCAATGAAGTACTTTTTGAAGTGTGGTCACTGTTGTAATGTAGGAAACGCGGCAGCCAATTTGCGCACAGCAAGCTCCCACAAACAGCAATGTGATAAATGTCCAGATAATCTATCTTTTAGTGATATTGGTTGAGGGATAAATATTGGCCAGGACACTGGGGAGAACTCCCTGCTCTTCTTCAAAATAGTACCGTGGGATCTTTTACGTCCACCTGAGAGAGCAGACGGGGCCTCGGTTTAACGTCTCATCCAAAAGACGGCACCTCCGACAGTGCAGCACTCCCTCAGTACTGCACTGGAGTGTCGGCCTGGATTATATGTTTAAGTTTCTGGTGTGGGGCTTGAACCCACAACCTTCTGACTCCGAGGCAAGTAGGTTGTGGGTTCAAGTCCCACGCCAGAGACTTGAGTGGGGTGGCCTCCCCTTGGTAACTTATTCCATGCCTCTATTACCCTCTTGCTTTCCCTAAAGGCACAAAACTTCCTACTTTAGCTCGTGTCCCTCGGTATTGGAAGCCATGACCTTTGGTGAACCGTGGCTGCAGGAAGCCAGCAGGCCCTCTCTCTCTCTCTCACCATGCTTCACTTCACCTTCCTCACAAGTTCTTTCACCCCCCACTTTATGCCAATTTGTCCCTGTTGAAATACAGTGATTTTGGTTGCCATGTGAACTGGCTGCTGACGAGCTCGCTCGTCTCCGCGTAATCTGCCAGCCCGGCTCCAGATATGGGCAAAACATCCTGTAGAAAGGCAGCAGCACACGTGTGTGTGTATGTGTGTATATGTGTGTGAGAGAGAGGACTGTGTGTGTGTGTGTGTCTGTGTGTGTGTGAGAGAGAGGACTGTGTGTGTGTGTGTGTGTGTGAGAGAGAGGACTGTGTGTGTGTGTTTGTGTGTGAGAGAGAGGACTGTGTGTGTGTGTGTGTGTGTCTGTGTAAGTGTGCTTCTGTGTGAGTGTGTTTCTGTATCTGTGTGTGTCTGTGTGTGTGTCTGCGTGTGTCTGTGTGTGTGTCTGTGTGTGTGTCTGCGTGTGTCTATACGTGTGTCTGTGCTTGTGTCTGTGCGTGTGTCTGCGTGTGTCTGTGCGTGTGTCCGTGCTTGTGTCTGTGCGTGTGTCTGCGTGTGTCTGTGCGTGTGTCTGTGCTTGTGTCTGTGCGTGTGTCTGCGTGTGTCTGTGCTTGTGTCTGTGCTTGTGTCTGTGCGTGTGTCTGTGCGTGTGTCTGTGCTTGTGTCTGTGCGTGTGTCTGCGTGTGTCTGTGCGTGTGTCTGTGCGTGTGTCTGCGTGTGTCTGTGCTTGTGTCTGTGCGTGTGTCTGCGTGTGTCTGTGCGTGTGTCTGTGCTTGTGTCTGTGCGTGTGTCTGCGTGTATCTGTGTGTGTGTCTGTGCTTGTGTCTGTGCGTGTGTCTGCGTGTGTCTGTGCGTGTGTCTGTGCTTGTGTCTGTGCGTGTGTCTGCGTGTGTCTGTGCTTGTGTCTGTGCTTGTGTCTGTGCGTGTGTCTGTGCGTGTGTCTGTGCTTGTGTCTGTGCGTGTGTCTGCGTGTGTCTGTGCTTGTGTCTGTGCTTGTGTCTGTGCGTGTGTCTGCGTGTGTCTGTGCTTGTGTCTGTGCGTGTGTCTGCGTGTGTCTGTGCGTGTGTGTCTCTCTTTCTAAACAAGAGCTTCTGATTTCTTTGCCTGAGATGATGTTTTGGGGATAATGCTGTTTAGCTCTCAGTTGCTTTTGATGTTTAAGGTGATTGATTAACAAAGCCAAGTTCAACACTGGAATTCACATTCACATGGCAACCACTCGCAGTTTTGCCTAAGTGTTTGAAGGCCCCGTATTTAAAGACGCCGTATGGTCTACTGTAGCACCTGTGCGTCATATCTCGTCTTTCGGATGAGACGTTAAACCGAGGCCCCTTCTGCCCTCGCAGGTGGAAGTACAAGATCCCCACAGCACTATTTTGAAGAAGAGCAAGGGAGTTCTCCCCGATATCCTGGCTAATATTTAAACCCCAACCAATATCATTAAAAAGTCAGATTAATTGGACATTTATCTCAGTGCTGTTTGTGGGACCTTGCTGTGAGCGAATTGGCTGCTGTGTTTCCTGTATTATGACAGTGACTACAGTTTGAAAAAACTTAATTGGCTGTAAAGAGCTTTGGGACATCCTGAAGTCCTGAGGTCCTGAAAGGTTGTATATAAATGCAAGGCTTTCTTTCTTTCTACATTTCATGGAAGGTGGGAGTCAGTGGGCTATGGAGAATAAGCTGCCGAGTGGCACCAGCCACGTAACTTAACTGGTTACATCAGCAGGCTGTTTGACTGTGGAAAGCTTCACAATTAAGAGACACAAACCCTGCGGGATAGTCCCGGAGTCTCGAGTGATTAAAGATTAATCTTCCGGACACTCAGAGAGTTGTGAATCTTTGGAATTCTCTGCCCCAGAGGGCTGTGTGAATGCTGAGTCTTTGAGTATATTCAAGGCTGAGATCGATAGATTTTTGGACTCTAGGGGAATCAAGGGATATGGAGATCGGGCGGGAAGGTGGAGTTGAGGTCGATGATCAGCCATGATCTTATTGAATGGCAGAGCAGGCTCGAAGGGCCGAATGGCCGACTCCTGCTCCTAATTCTTATGTCCTGAGATCATGGATTGAACCCGGGAACCTCTGCTCCGTGGGGCTCCGTGTCTATTCCCAATAAATCGTATGGGGTGCTGGTAGAATGGCCGACTTATTGAGACATAGTCTCATTTTGTAAGGAATAGTCTGTTACTTTAACTAGTTCATCCAGGGCTTTGCCCAACAACTTTCATTTTTTGGGTGTGTGTAGAAATCTGAAGTGTTTTAAATATCTTCCTGAAAATGGTGAGTTATGAATGGTGATTTTGTAGTTTCCGTCCCAGAGCTAGCGTGTAATAGGTGTGGTGTGTAATTTGTCGCACTTTACAGTCAGTTCAAGATGTGCTTCTTGTTCAGCGGCTGACGCCACTGTGAACTACAGGCTAAATTATAACTTGTCACTGAGATTGCTCTGTAATCATACAGTGTGGGGTTTGAAGTGAGGTGCGTGGCAGCTGTCGAGTCTTTTCTGCTTTCTAAGCTAAGAAAGAATTTGCATTTCTATAGCGCCTTTCACGATCTCAGGACGTCACAAAGCGCTTTACAGCCAATGAAGTCCTTTTTGAAGTGTAGTCACTGTTGTAATGTAGGAAACGCGGCAGCCAGTTTGCGCACAGCAAGCTCCCACAAACAGCAATGAGACAATGACCAGACGATCTGTTTCTAGTGATGTTGGTTGAGGGATAAATAATGGCCCCAGGACACCCGGGAGAACTCGCCCCCTGCTCTTCTTCAAAATAGTGCCGTGGGATCTTTTACCAGAGAGGGCAGACGGGGCCTCGGGATGCATTGGAGAAGGTGCAAAAAAAAATTACTAGAATGATACCAGAACGGAGATGTTATATCTATCGGGAAAGGCTGATCAGGCTGGGGCTCTTTTCTCTAGAAAAGAGAAGGCTGAGGGGTGACCTGATAGAGGTCTTTAAAATTATGAAGTGGTTTGATTGGGTAGACAGAGAGAGAGTGTTTCCACTTGTGGGGGGGATCAGAACTAGAGGCCATAAATATAAGATAGTCACTAATAAATCCAATAGGGAATTCAGGAGAAACTTCTTTATCCAGAGATCTTTATTCAAATCCCTCCATGACCTCGCCCCTTCCTATCTCTGTAATCTCCTTCAGGCCCACAACCCCCCGAGATATCTGCACTCCTCTAATTCTGCCATCTTGAGCATTCTTGATTATAATTGCTCAACCATTGGTGGCCGTGCCTTCTGTTGCCTAGGCCCTAGGCTCTGGAATTCCCTGCCTAAACCTCTCCATCTCTCTACCTCTCTTTCCTCATTTAAGACACTCCTTGAAACCTACCTCTTTGGCCAAGTTTTTGGTCACCTGCCCTAATTTCTCCTTATGTGGCTCAGCGTCAAATTTTTTGTCTTATAATGCTCCTGTGAAGCACCTTGGGACATTTTACTACATTAAAGGTGCTATATAAATACAAGTTGTTGTTGTTGTTGTTGATAGTGGTGAGAATGTGGAACTCGCTACCACAGGGAGTGGTTGAGGCAAACATAGAAAAATAGGAGCAGGAGTAGGCCATTTGGCCCTTCGAGCCTGCTCCGCCATTCAATATGATCATGGCTGATCCTCTACCTCAATACCATATTCCCACTCTCTCCCCATACCCCTTGATGCCTTTTGTGTCTAGAAATCTATCTATCTCCTTCTTAAATATATTCAGTGACTTGGCCTCCACAGCCTTCTGTGGTAGAGAATTCCACAGATTCACCACCATCTGAGTGAAGAAATTTCTCCTCATCTCAGTCCTAAATGTCCTACCACATATCCTGAGACTGTGACCCTTCGTTCTAGAGCCCCCAGCCATGGGAAACATCCTCCCTGCATCCAGTCTGTCTAGCCCTGTCAGAATTTTATACGTTTCAATGAGATCCCCTCTCATTCTCCTAAACTCTAGTGAATACAGGCCTAGTCGACCCAATCTCTCCTCATACGACAGTCCTGCCATTCCAGGAACCAGTCTGGTGAACCTTCGCTGCACTCCCTCTATGGCAAGTATATCCTTTCTTAGGTAAGGAGACCAAAACTGCACACAGTACTCCTGGTGTGGTCTTAACAAGGCCCTGTATAACTGTAGTAAAGCATCCTTGCTCCTGTACTCAAATCCTCTTGCAATGAAGGCCAACATACCATTTGCCTTCCTAACTGCTTGCTGCACCTGCATGTTTGCTTTCAGTGACTGGTGTACAAGGACACCCAGGTCCCTTTGTACATCAATATTTCCCAATCTACCACCATTTAAATAATACTCTGCCTCGATGCATTTAAGGGGAAGCTGATATTTAGAGATATTTAGTCGATGAGAATCATATATGTATAACTTCAAGTGTAGCCATTGACCAAATAATATTACCCATAATTACGAAACAGCTAAGACTTGTTCAGAATGCAGCTGCGGAGACAGCCAAACGCAGTTTTGACTAATCTTTGATAACAAGAAGCAACAGGCTGCAAGTGAAGGTCAAATCATTAAATAACATATTATAATGCTGAATAGAACTTAGAATTCGCTTAACAAAACTAATTGCAACAATATTTAAAGGATAATTAGTATAAATTCCAATAAAATGAGAGAGATCATGGAAGTTAAGGTATTTATCTGGTAGATTAAAGTGAGATAGTCTGGATACCTCAAGACAATTGAGACAGCGCTGATATGGGCCCTTGGTATAAAGGCCTTGTACCAGGGAGGCTATGAGAGATAAAGTAAATTCCAATGGGGTGAAAAACTATAAACAAGATAACAAGACAGCAGGATAGGGTTGACGGAAAAATACTGGAAAAGGAGTGGCCAGGTTACTAGCCTTAACCTGAGTGACAATGGTATTTTGACCATTAGAACCAATTAAAAAAGGTGATTTTGTTAAAGACCATATATGGACACTGGCCAAACCAACTGTTGATAAGAAAAGGGTTAAAACCTCGATACTCAAAGAACAACTTCACACAGACGTACTGCAAGGACAAAGGAACAGACTTAAGACGACGTCATCTGTGTCCGAGAGGTTCCAGAGACCTAGGGCTGCGAGCTACTCATTAAAACTATCACCTAATATTAAGTATATTACGCTGTATGCTTAATAAATCTTGATCTATTGCTCAAACTTACTGGCTGCTGCCTATTGGTGTCTTGTCTGAGAACTCAGAGATCATTAAGATCTTACAGAGGATATGCTGATGGGGTGAGGTGAAGAAGGGTGGGAGGAGGCTGGTGTGGAGCATAAACACCGGCACGGACCAGTTGGGCCGAATGGCCTGTTTCTGTGCTGTACAACTCGATGTAATCCTGCGTAATGTAATGTCAGAGAGTTCGTATCGGAAGAGCAGTATGTACCTACTGTTTATAAAAGTTCCATTTTTTAATTGAAACATTTAGCTGGGGGTGAGGAACAGTTTGCAGTCTATTGTGTCCAAGCTCTTTCTTTATGAATGAGCACTCGAGGACAGGCATTGAAAATGCCACTGTCGCGCTATTTTGATAGATTGTAAAGGAAGGTACATCTGGTCCCTAGTGTTCTGCTTCATTGACCTGCAAGCACCCCTTTCCCAATACATGACAACAACAACTAGCTTGTATATGTCGCTTTTTAAAAAAAAAACACAAGATACTGAGCCAAAGGAGGAGACGGTAAGGAGGGTGAGGGAAAGCTTGGATGGGCTTTAAGGAGGAGAGAGCGGTGGAGAGGTTTAGGGAGTGGATTTCCGAGAGTAGGACCGAGGCATGTTGAAGGCAGGGTCTGCCAATGGTGGACAAAGGAGGGGGTTAAATGCATCCGGGTCCAGAATGGATAGCGAAGGGGGATTGTTGTCTGGCTGGAGGAGGTAACAGAAATAGGCAAGGGTGAGGCCATTGAGGAGTTTGGAAGCTTGCTTAAATTCTCTTGGTGGATGCACATGCTCAGACTGATCTAGGTCAGTTTATCCCTATTTCATAGAACCATACAGGACAGAAGGAGGCCACTTGTCCCATCATGACTGTGCCAGTTCTGTGAAAGAGCTCTCCAATTAGTCCCACCACCCCCCCTGCTCTTTCCCCTTAGCCCTGTATTTTTTCCTTTTTCAGTATTTATCCAATTCCCTTTTGAAAGTTATGATGTGGAGATGCTGGCGTTGGACTGGGGTGGACAAAAATGAGAAGTCACACAACACCAGGTTATAGTCCAACAGATTTATTTAATTTTACAAGCTTTCGAAGCAGTTCGCTCCTTCGTCAGGTAAGTTAGCAATGAGAGAATCTCCCAGAATGCAGCCAGCAGGTGGTTTGACACGTTGGACCCCCTGGGACACATCTCATTGTCTTGGCTGTGCTCTTTGTTGTAGGAAAAATGTGAATAGATTTTGTCTGTGTTTAAATTGTGAATTCTGGGAGATTCTCTCATTGCTAACTTACCTGACGAAGGAGCGAACTGCTTCGAAAGCTTGTAAAATTAAATAAATCTGTTGGACTATAACCTGGTGTTGTGCGACTTCTCACTTTTGAAAGTTACTATTGAATCTGCTTCCACCGCCCTTTCAGGCAGCGCGTTCCAGATCACAACAACTCGCTGCGTAAAAAAAAAAAATTCTCTTCACCCCTCTGGTTCTTTTGCCAATTAACTTAAATCTGTGTCCTCTGGTTACCGACCCTTCTGCCAGTGGAAACAGTTTCTTCTTATTTACTCTATTAAGACCCCTCACGATTTTGAACACCTCTATTAAATCTCCCCTTAACCTTCTCTGCTCTAAGGAGAACAATCCCAGCTTCCCCAGTCTCTCCACGTCACTGAAGTCCCTCATCCCTGGTACCATTCTGGTAAATCTCCTCTGCACCCTCTCCAAGGCCTTGACATCCTCCCTAAAGTGCGGTGCCCAGAATTGGACACAATTCTCCAGCTGAGGCCTAACCAGTGTTTTATAAAGGTTTACCATTTCTGTGCGTCTGTCTACTTTTTCTAAAACTGAACTGCAGGAATTCAACCTGTCTGGGTCAGGTACCACATACCGACTGTTGTCAGTGAGCATCCCTGATTATAATCGCTCAGCCATTGGTGGCCGTGCCTTCAGCTGCCTGGGCCCCAAGCTCTGGAATTCCCTCCCTAAACCTCTCCGCCTCTCTTCCTCTCTCTCCTCCTTTACAACGCTCCTTAAAACCTACCTCTTTGACCAAGCTTTTGGTCACCTGCCCTAATAATTCCTTATGTGGCTCGGTGTCAAATTTTGTCTGATAATCGCTCCTGTGAAGCGCCTTGGGACATTTTGCTACGTTAAAGGCGCTGTATAAATGCAAGTTGTTGTTGTTTACTGCTAGTGCCAGCAGGTACCAGTAGGTGGAGCCAAAGTGATGTTCATCACGGTAAAATAATGGTTGGCGTTGCTTTGTAAGCTCCCAGTTGGCAGGTTCCTCCTGTTCCACTTCAAACATAAAGCATTCCAAAATAAACAGGAAACGTTCAAAGTTCAGTTTTAGTTCTGTTGGAGGTGCCGTTGAATCTCGATTTAGTTGTGTTCTGAATTGTCTGTGGAAAATTTTGGCAGAGTTTTGGTAGAGACCAAGGATTGTTGGCTTTGGGTCAGGAGAACAATGGGTGTTGAGTGTCTGGGTTAGGAGCCTAGCGGGTGCTTGATCCAGGTGGGGAAACTCAGTGGGCATTGGACGCAGGCCAGGAACCCAGCAGGGGGCAGGTCTGAGTAGTGAATGTTATACCTGGATTGGGAGGCCAGCGGGGATCGAGCCTTGATGAGAAGAAAGGTTATTGGTAAGAAAACATTTTTTACTTAAAAAATACAAATCCTTTTGGGACCTGGGTGGCACAGTGGGTTAAACATTGGGTTTTCACCTCTGGGACCTGAGTCCAACTCCAGGCAAGACTAATGGGATGAAAGAAAGAAAGACTTGCATTTATATAGCGCCTTATTTCACAACCTCAGGAAGTCCCAAAGCGCTTTACAGCCAATTAAGTACTTTTTGAAGTGGAGTCATTGTTGTAATGTGGGAAATGCGGCAGCCAATTTGCACACAGCAAGCTCCCACAAACAGCAATGTGATAATGACCAGATAATCTGTTTTTGTTATGTTGGTTGATGGATAAATATTGACCAGGACAGTGTGGATAACTCCCCTGCTCTTTTTCGAAATAGTGCCATGGGAGCTTTTACGTCCACCTGAGAGAGCAGACGGGGCCTCGGTTTAACATCTCATCTGAAAGACGGCCCCTCCGACAATGCAGCACTCCCTCAGTACGGCACTGGAGCGTCAGCCTAGATTTTTGTGCTCAAATCTCTGGAGTGGGGACTTGAACCCACAACCTTCTGACTCAGAGGCGAGGGTGCTGCCAACTGAGCCACAGCTGATGCAGCAGCCAATATGTGAACAGCAAGATTCCACAAACAGCACTGCGATCTGATGGGAGTAAAGGCCCTATATGAAATGAGGCTGGGAAATCTCAATCTAGTTCCTAGCGAGCATAGGCCGACAGAGCAGCTTTCCCTAATTCAGTGCTGATTGGCACTCTCACTCAGGGATTCTCCTGCAGTCTCCAGGAATCAAAGATTAATCTGCTAGACACTGTCACCAGCAACTCTGGAAGAAAAATCATGGGGACATTAAAAAATGCTGCGTTTTTGTATATTTTCTATGAACACTTTCATAATTAACGTCTCACCCGGAAGACAACACGTCTGACAGTGCAGCACCCCCTCAGTACTGCACTGGGAGTGTCAGTCTGGATTCTCTGGGGTGGGACTTGATCCTACAACATCCATGACTCCCAAGGCAAGATTGTTACCCCCTGGGCAACTTGTGACAGGCTAATCAGAGTAGATAAACAGGCACCAGGGATGGGAATCCCTCTTAGAATCACTAATTGTTTCAATGACTTCAAATGACTGTCTCAGGGTGGAATGAGCAGGTGCATGTTTTGGGCTTTGGAGTTCAGCAATCCTCCTTGTCTAAAGTGAGCCAATTATCCAGCACTCTAGCGAGAGTAGCCTCTTCCCTAGGTGAGTGACTCATTGTCCTCTGGTATCGAATTGAAGGTGATGGATTATTTCTCTCTCTCTCTCTCTCTCGAGTGCTGCTTAAATTCATTCTCTGCAGTTGGCTTGAAACATTGTTTTTTTTAAATAAATTTTAATGATCTCAGCTGGAAAATCCCTGAACAGTTTGGTGCGTGGGATGTGTGATTTTGAGGAAAAGGGGGATCACACATAGCGGCGAGTGTGGGCGTGCGACTGTCAGATAGTTCAGGCAAGCGAAGACGTGCGAATCCTCTGTTTATAGCATTGCCCTGACATCTGCGATCAGCGCCGCATGAAGAAGGCGTGTAGGCAAACCAGCTGTCTGCTCCGCAGAAAAAAAATAATCGACAGGGAGGTTCGGAACCAATAATTAAAATGAGGTCCCGGAGTAAAAAATAAATAACAGACAGCGGAGAGCAAATTGCAGATCTTTCATATACTCCTCTCTGCACACACACACACACACACTGTGCATGAGATCTGCCGGTCTTGCTTAACTGTGCCTGTAACAATATAATCTTAAAGAAAGATGTACCCTGGAGATATAATCGCCACTCTTACTAGACAGCAGGAAAAAAAAAGCATTTGGGAACATAAAAGAGAAAAATGAAACCCTCAGCGAATCCTGCCAACTCCTAAAACTGCTGCTCAGCAGATTTTAGAAGCTGTAGAAATAATTGGTGGTAAATCTATTCTCAAGACAGGAGGGAGCGTCAGTGTCGATGCAGTAATAGTGGAAAATGCAGGCGGTTCAAAAAACAGGTCCAACAGAATCTGAGAGAAGGGGAGGTTCGCTCTCCAAACAATTGCCTTAGAAGGAGTGCAACAAAGGTTCACCATACTGGTTCCTGGGATGGGGGGGATTGTCCTATGAGTAGAGATTGAGTAGACTAGGCCTATATTCCCTAGAGGTTGGAAGAATGAGAAGTGATTTCATTGAAACGTATAAAATTCTTACGGGGCTTAACAGGGTAGATGCAGGGAGGATGTTTCCCCTGGCTGGGGAGTCTAGAACCAGGGGGCACAGTCTCAGAATAAGGGGTCAGCCATTTAGGACTGAGATGAGGAGTAATTTCTTCACTCAGAGGGTGGTGAATCTTTGGAATTTTCTACCCCAGAGGGCTGTGGATGCTGAGTCGTTGAGTATATTCAAGACAGAGATCGATAGATTTTTGGATACGAAGGGAACCAAGGGAAATGGGGATAGTGCGGGAAGGTTGAGTTGAGGTAGAAGATCAGCCATGATCTTATTGAATGGCAGAGCAGGCTTGAAGGGCCGAATGGCTGAATCCTGCTCCCAATTCTTTTGTTATTATGCAGAGATCCCAGTGGAAATTTCAAGCTGTCTTCTCCCTTTCCCATTTTGATGAAGCCACTATTTATTTCCTGCAATCTCCATTTTAATTGCAGTAGGAATGATATACCCCCTCATGTCCGAAAATAACTTAGCAACATTACAGCTTCATAAGGTATATTTGCTGACTAGCCTGTTTTTCCTATACTTTATATCACTGACTATGTTTTTAAGTACAGTTCTCATTCTTGGAGTACTGTGCACAGTTCTGGTCTCCATGTTATATAAAGGATGTAGAGGCACTGGAGAAGATGCACATGGATGATGCCAGAACTGAGAGGTTATACCTCTCGGGAAAGATTGAACAGGCTGGGGCTCTTTGCTCTAGAAAAGAGAAGGCTGAGGGGAGACCTGATAGAGGTCTTTAAAATTATGAAGGGGTGTAATAAGGTAGATGTGGAGAAAATGTTTCAATTTGCAGGGGAGTCCAAAACTAGGGGCCATAAATATAAGATAGTCATTAATAAATCCCATAGGAAATTCAGGAGAAACTTCTTTACCCAGAGAGTGGTGAGAATGTGGAGCTCGTGACCACAGGGAGTAGTTGAGGCGAATATCATAGATGCATTTAAGGGGAAGTTAGATAATCACATGAGAGAGAAAGGAATAGAAGGATAGATAGGGTGAGATGTAGAGGGGTGGGAGGAGGCTCGAGTGGAGCATAAACACCGGCACGGACCAGTTGGGCCGAATGGTCTGTTTCTGTGCTGTACTTTATATGTAATATGTATATGTGAGCAGACCTCCCGTGGCATTGCTCACCGAGTCAGAGGTTATGCTGAAGTGTGAAGTCTGAACTGCCACAGCAGGTGGGCGCCATGTACAAGACTTTTAAATATATTATAGATAGATATACTGCCTTTCCTCAATTAGATTGTTTTTAGAAAGAAGAAAGACAGAACTTGCATTTATACAGCACTTTTCATGACCTCAGGAAGTCCCAAAGTGCTTTACAGCCAATTAAATACTTTTGAAGTGTGGTCACTGTTGTAATGTAGGAAACGCAGCAGCCAATTTGCGCACAGCAAGCTCCCACAAACAGCAATGAGATAATGACCAGATCATCTTTTGTAGTGATGTTGGTTGAGGGAGAAATATTGGCCCCAGGACACCGGGGAGAACTCCCCTGCTCTTCTTCCAAACAGCAGCCATGGGATCTTTTACACCTTTTAAGGCAACCTTAGAAACACACGACAACGCAAAATCATCGAGCAGAAACTGATAGCCAAGTTCCGCACTCATGAAGACGGTCTCAACCGGGATCTTGGGTTTATGTCACGATACATGACGTGATCCGGACTCGAGTCGTCGTTGGCTTGTTCACAGATGTGATTCCCAGTAAAAAAGTAAAAATTTTCCCAGTAAAAAAGTAAAAATTTTAAAGCTTTTCGTTTTACATACAGACGGCAGCTTTTGACACGTTAGAACCCCTGCGACTACACCTCATTGTCTCAGTTGTATCTTGCTATGTCTTTGATGTGGTACCTTCCTGGCTGACCTGATTAACTTTATCACACCTCGGCAGATAGTCAGGATGATTTAATTTAGTGGTCTGCAATTGTAAGGTACACATGCTTTGTTCTCTATCTATATCTGCTTTGGCGATTCTGTATCTATTTACTTCACCTGAGGAAGGGGCAATCGATAGCTCCGAAAGCTTGTGATTTCAAATAAAACTGTTGGACTATAACCTGGTGTTGTGCGACCTCTCAATCTTTTACACCGCCAGAGAGAGCAGACGGGGTCTCGGTTTAACGTCTCATCTGAAAGGCGGCACATTCGCCGGTGCGGCGCTCCCTCAGCACTGCACTGGGAGTGTCAGCCCGGGTTCAGCGCTCCACGGACTTGAACCCACAACCTTCTGACGGAGGCGAGAGTGCTACCACTGAGCCATGGCTGACGCCTTTTCAAACACTTCATCGTCTCCCACGATGTTTTCGAAAGCTGCAGCGACGCTAGATCCAGCGTGCTCGTGGATCGGCGATTATAATCGAAGCGTTTAAAAATTATGAAAGGAAGGGACGGGTTTGATAGAAGCAGACTGTTTCCAGTTGTTGAGGGTCTAGAACAAGGGGCTGTAGATACAAGATTAAACGCGAGTGATTTAGAACAGAGGGCGGGAGAAACCTCTTCAGACAGAGAGTTGTGAGGCCGTGGGATTCACCCCCCGGGGTTAGTGCTTGAGGCAGAAACTGTCAACATTCAAGATTAGATTGGAGTGGGGGATGAAGGATAGGGGATGAAGAGATGTGGGAACAAGGCGGGTAAATTTGCTTAGGATTATTTGCTCACATGGAGGATATATGCCGACAAGGACTGGTTGGGCCGAATGGCCTGTTTCCATCTTATAGAGTCACAGAGTCATAACGGCACAGAAGGAGGCCGTTCGGCCCATCGAGTCCGTGCCGGCTCTCTGTAGAGCAATCCAGTCAGTCCCATTCCCCCGCTCTATCCCCGTAGCCCTGCAAGTTTATTTCCCTCAAGTGCCTATCCAGTCTCCCCTTGAAAACATTGAGTGTCTCCGCTTCCACCACTTCCGTCGGCAATGAGTTCTAGGTCCTCACCACTCGCTGCGTGAACTCACATCCCCCCTGTATCTCTTGCCCAAAACCTTAAATCTGTGTCCCCTAGTCCTTGTACCATCAACTAGTGGGAACAGCCTTTCCCCGTCTAGCCTATCCAAACCTGTCATAATCTTGTAAACCTTGATCAAATCACCCCTCAACCTCTTTGCTCTAATGAAAACAAATCCAGCTTCTCCAACCTGTCCTTGTAGCTAAGATCCCCCATCCCCGGAACCATTCTGGTAAATCTCCTCTGCACCCTCTCAAGGGCCTTCGCATCCTTCCTAAAGTGTGGTGACCAGAACTGGACGCAATACTCCAGTTGTGGCCTAACCAGCGCTTATAAAGGTTCAGCATAACATCTCCACTTTTGTACTCAATACCTCTATTTATGAAGCCCAAGATCCCATATACTTTGCTAACCACTCTCTCAATATGTCCTGCCACCTTCAGGGACCTATGCACATTAACTCCCAGGTCCCTCTGTCCCTGCACACTCTTTAAAACTGTGCCATTAAGTGTATATTGCCTCTCCCTGGTCCTTCTGCCAAAATGCCTCACCTCACAATTCTCGGTATTAAATTCCCTCTGCCACTTGTCTGCCCATTCTGCTAGCCTTTCTATGTCCTGTTGTAATTTATATGAATTTCTATGTAAAGCAGTCGGATAGTGACACCTATTGAGGTGTTTAAGATTATTAAAAGATTCGATAGGGTAGAGAGAGAAAGAAACTATTTCCTCTGGTGGGGGGAGTCCAGAACAAGGGGGCATCACCTTTAAATTAGAGCCAGGCCATTCAGGGGCGATGTCAGGGAGCACTTCTTCACACAAAGGGTCGTGGAAATCTGGAACTCTCTCCCCCAAAAGTGCTATTGAGGCTGGGGGTCAACAAACCGAGATCTGTTTTAACTTCATTGGATCCTCTAATGAGCACATTTTCCTAGGAATGAAGAGGGAAGACTTCTGCCTTCTTGCAAGGCAAGAATGCAGGCCACGAGCAAAGAGAAAAAGCCCTGGGAATGCCCAAGGTCACTGGGTTCCGCTTCTCTTGGGGAAAGCAGACGTGATTGTGGAATGCAGTGAGCTGTGGCTCAGTTAGTAGCGCTCTCGCCTCTGAGTCAGAAGGTTGTGGGTTCAAGTCCCGCTCCAGAGACTTGAGCACGTAATACCAGGCTGACACTCCCAGTGCAGTGCCGAGGGAGCGCTGCACTGTCGGAGGTGCTGTCTTTCAGATGAGATGTTAGACTGAGGCCCCGTCTGCCCTCTCAGGTGGAGATAAAAGATCCCACGGTGCTATTTCGAAGAAGAGTGGGGGAGTTCTTCCCCGGGGTCCTGGGTCATTATTTATTCCGAAATTAAACATCACTCAAACAGATTATCTGATGATTTATCTCATTGTTGTTTGTGGGAGCTTGCTGTGCGCACACTGGCTGCCGCGTTTCCTACATTACAGCAGTGACTACCCTTCAAAAATACTTCATTGGCTGTGAAGCGCTTTGGGATGTCCCGAGGCCGTGAAAGGCGCTCTAGAAATGCAAGTCTTGCTTTCTCTGTTAGCTGCTTTGCGATTGTTCGCCTTTCCCTGGCTCCCAGTGTGCCGACCGCATCGATGGTGAACTGGAACTCAGCAGGTTGGTGAGCGGGAAGGCGGATTTTTAACTGGATGTTCCCTCTTGGGATATCTGACCCAGTAACCGCACTGTTCGCTGTAGAGACACGGTGACTGCAGTGTGATGTCTTGATGTAACGCAATGGCTCCAGCAAGTTGCGCTGTTGACCCGCATGTCACCTCCAGATTGTTGAATGACCTGGAGGTCAGCGCTGGTCGCCCTCACTCCCTCTTTTATCCCCAAGACCAGGCGATGGGAGAATGCTTGAACCGAGCCGCTCTCCCCGTGCAGCGCAGAAAGTTTCGGTGCGTAACCTGTCGCTAACCTAATCCCCACACGTGTGTGACTGGCGGTGTGCTGGGTGACTGTCGTGTGTGCAGAAATCACTGCTGCCAACACACAGCATTTGCCCGGCAGGCATGCATGTGCACAGATAGAATCTTGCAGCACAGGAGGAGGAGGCCATTCGGCCCATCGTGCCTGTGCCGGCTCTTTGAGAGAGCTGCCCAATTAGTCCCACACTCCCCTCCTGCTCTTTCCCCATAGCCCTGCAAATTTTCCCTTTTGAAGTCTATATCCAATTCCCTTTTGGGGATTCGTCTATGACTGCATGTGTGCTTAGGACGGGGGAAGTACAAGGTGAAAGTGTTCCATGAGCCAGAGTCTCTGTGAACGCTCTCATGAGCCAGTGAGGAGAAGGATCACAAAGCTGCTGTGTTCCGTGTCGACTGCTGTCTGGACTGAGATTAACTACGCTGCAAAGTGTTAACTTGACAGTAACCAGAAAGGGGAGGGAGCGGGAGAGGAGCTATTTCCAGCTTTCAACAGCGTGTCAGTGTTCCCATCTCTGGTTCCGTGCTACTGCAATGAACGCCTGTTCCCACTGGCTAAATTCCAGAGATGAATTTCAGCACGATTATTGGGCCACGGTGGAATAGAGGCAGGGGGGGAAAAATTCAGTTGGTTGCAGGCTCCTGTTAGCGCCTTAAGAGGGCGCTAATGGAGCGCAAAGCAACTCGCGCCCGGTCGCGGCGATGTTTGCGCCACTCGCGAAATTAACTAGACATTTTGCGGCGGCGCTAAACAGTACCGCCACGATCTCCTGCGCCGGCAGATCGTGACGTCAGTCGCGTGCTCAACGCCCCGGTAGCGCCCCGGAGCGGATATTGAGTGGCGCCCCCTGCCTTACCGCCTGCCGCTAGCAACGACAGGTTGAGGGGAGCGTTTTGCAGTCAGGAAGGGACTGGGGGAGCGCTATTTAAAGCCAACCGCTTCCTGCCTTTTTTTGTTGGCGACATTTTTGAACCACGCATTCTGAGAGAGAGAGAGAGACTTCTGGAGAGATTCAACGCTGTGTGAAGGAGTTTTGGGTACTGAGCAGCACTTTGCAGGTTCATTTTGATTTGCCCTTCCTTGTATCGATTTAGAAGAGACTGTGGGGGCTGCACTCTGAGCTCTTTCCCTGGTCTCTCCATTGTTCTTTCCAGCAGATTTGATGTACAGGTCTCTCCA
Source organism: Squalus acanthias (assembly GCA_030390025.1). Lineage (NCBI taxonomy): Eukaryota > Metazoa > Chordata > Chondrichthyes > Squaliformes > Squalidae > Squalus > Squalus acanthias. Next base: position 567,102 of record CM059436.1, read on the forward strand.
GGCCGAGATTCAAGGCTGCAATGAGCAGGATGTGGATGGAAAGCAAGATCAACCCTCCCCTTTAAGAACTGGCCGGCGCCATTGTGTCTGTGTTCCATTGCTGACTGACATCACATGAGCCTCGCCAGCGCTCTGAGTTAGCGCCTCACTCCTCGGCCTTTGCGCCTTAAGACAGATGTGTAGCGCCTGATTTAGCGCTCCAATCACCTCCAGGGGCGATAAAAGTCAAGTTTGCAGTCGGAGGCGATAATTAGCGCCGCGCTAATCTTTGCGCCCGGCCGATAATTGCGTCCCAAACGGGGCGATACTGAATTTTTCCCCCAGTGTCTTTACAGACCATCACACTATCTGCAAAGATATTCACATGGCTTTGTACAGCAGTGCCATCAGGTTTAGTTTCACTGCAGTATTCCAGGGTAATTGAATAAAGACAGGGTATAATACATTAAAAGACCAGCGTGTCACCTTTTAGCATGCGCTGGTAATGTTCTAGGTTAGTAATTTGAGTATAAGAGTAAAGACGTCTTACTGCAATTATATAGGGCCCTGGTGAGACCACACCTGGAGTATTGTGTACAGTTTTGGTCTCCTTACCTAAGGAAGGATATACTTGCCATAGAGGGAGCGCAACGAAGGTTCACCAGACTGGTTCCTGGGATGGGGAGATTGTCCTATGAGGAGAGATTGAGTAGACTAGCCTATATTCTCTAGAGTTTAGAAGAATGAGAGGTGATCTCATTGAAACATACAAAATTCTTACAGGGCTTGACAGGGTAGATGCAGGGAGGATGTTTCCCCTGGCTGAGGAGTCTCGAACCAGGGGTCATAGTCTCAGAATAAGGGGTCGGCCATTTAGGACTGAGCTGAGGAGAAATTTCTTCACTCAGAGGGTGGTGAATCTTTGGAATTCTCCACCCCAGAGGCTGTGGATGCTCAGTCGTTGAGTATATTCAAGACAGAGATCGATAGATTTTTGGATATTAAGGGAGTCAAGGGATATGGTGTCAGGTTACAGGTGGAGATTTGCAGGGCCGCACCCAGGTGCAAATCTCCACCTGTAACCTGACACGATGAGTGACTGCAGCCTGTTCAAACTTCGCGGTGTACGGGTAGTGTAGTGGTTCTAATTACTGATTATCCAGAGACCGGGAGTTCAAATCCTGCCATGGTAGTTTGAGAATTTGAATTCAGTTTTTTAAAAATCAGTAAAAATAAAATCAGTAAAAGTGACCATGAAGCTGTCGGATTGTTGTAAGATCCCAACTGGTTCACTAATGTCCTTTAGGGAAGGAGATCTGACGTCCTTACCCGGCCTGGCCTATATGTGACTCCAGTCCTACACCAATGTGATTGACTTTTGAGTGGCCTAGCAAGCCACTCAGTCGTATCAAAATCTATGATTCTGTGATTCCAAGAAGGCAGCCCACCATCATCTTAGGGCAACGAGGATGGGCAATAAATGCCGTCCTTACAGCGATGTCCAGATCCCGCTTGAGGGTCAACAGCGCTCAGCCAGAATTTTGTCCTCATCCAAAAGCTACACGCAATGAATTTAAAACTCTGAAATCTGGACAAAGTTCCCAGAAATAGTCAAGAATTCAATTCAACTGGACACTAACCTAACCCACCATCCTGAAGGAAACAAGACCAGCAGAAGCGAGGTTCCAGCATGTTTTGAGGCGACAGAACGGATGGTAACAGATAAAACTGCAGGGACCCGAGTCACGTTGGCCTAATAAATACCCCGTCTAGTTAATGGCCATTTAACATTTTGAGATTTGGGATCTGAGCGGTGTTCACAAGGCAGGCCGCCGCGAGCTGACGTTGATGAAGCACAATCCTACAGCCTAATTCAGCTGACAGCATCTTCTGTCATTCTCATCGCCTTGTTTCAAATGGCATTTTCCAGTTCGTTGCTTCATCGAATTCACGTGTAGTGATTTGAAACTGTTCCATTAACGTGAAGCGACTTCCGAGGCCAGAAGGGAGACGTGAAGACTTCCATTTGGTCACAGTTTTACATTTAAAAACTAGAGCAGATTAGACGCTCGCTGAGACTGAACTAGGAGTGTGGTGGAATACTCTCCACTTGCCTGGATGAGTGCAGCTCCAACAACACTCAAGAAGCTCGACACCATCCAAGGCAAAGCAGCCCGCTTGATTGGCACCCCATCCACCACCTTAAACATTCACTCCCTCCACCACCGGCGCACTGTGGCTGCAGTGTGTACCATCTACAAGATGCACTGCAGCAACTCACCAAGGCTTCTTCAGCAGCACCTCCCAAACCTGTGACCTCTTCCACCTAGAAGACAAGGGCAGCAGGCGCATGGGAACACCACCACCTGCAAGTTCCCCTCCAAGTCACACACCATCCTGACTTGGAAATATATCGCCGTTCCTTCATCGTCGCTGGGTCAAAATCCTGGAACTCCCTCCCTAACAGCACAGTGGGAGCACCTTCACCACACGGACTGCAGCGCGTCAAGAAGGCGGCTCACCACCACCTTCTCAAGGGGCAATTAGAGATGGGCAATAAATGCTGGCCTTGCCAGCGACAACCACAAAAAAATCTATTATCGTTGTACTGTGCGACTACCGGGATGGTGCAAGCAGTACTAACATGGACCTTGGTCTTTTTTTTAATCTAGCAATTCTTTGCATATGCAAATAAGCGGCCTAAAGCCTATTTGAGGCCCCCACGTTGAGATTGATTTGCCCTGAGGCAACCGGCACTCCACACTGGCTGCACTCCAGTAGGCCAGACCCTTAGGATCACCTGTGGCCTACAAGGCAGGTTTTTCACAGTTCACAACGTGCTCCTGCCAACACCCACATTTAATGAAAGCTCACTGCTGCTCCGTGATCCCCGGCCTCCTACTTCCTTCCACCCATCCCCTAATCTGCCTCCATTCAAGACCCCCTGACATAAGGGCCCCCGTGACACCAGCAGCATCACAATCTTGTGGACCTTTTCGCTGGTGCCCCTCTTATCTGAAAGAAGGCACCTCTGACAGTGCAGCACTCCCTCGGCACTACACTGGGAATGTCAGCCTAGATTTTTGCGCTCAGGTCTCTGGAGCAGGACTTGAACCCACAAACCTTCTGACTCAGAGGCGCGAGAGTGCTGCCCACTGAGCCACAGCTGACAATGAGCGAAGGGGGGAAGAGTTAAAACCAATATCCTCAGTACAGGTTGTCCTTCCCCAAAGCATTGAAGCATTGCTGGGAACAATAGGACTGTTTCGCTGCGGTGTTCTTAATGAGGGATGGGGTCAGAATCACTCGTGCTCCCTCTCCTTCGAAAGCATCATTAATATTTTACTGTGTTCTCTGAATTTGTTGCACGCTTAGCGAAATCGAACTAACTCTAAATAAAGCATTGCTGCGTTTTAAAGTGCACGATGTACTTCTCAACTGCCCCGAGACTGACTGACTTAAATATCCTCCTGATGAGGTTCGATGAAAGGTTATCGACTCGAAACGTTAACTCTGTTTCTCTCTCTATCTCTCTCTGCAGATGCTGCCTGATCTGCCGAGAGTTTTGCAGCATTTCCTGTTTTTATTTCAGATTTCCAGCATCCACAGTGTTTTGCTTTTTTTTAAAAATATCCAGTCAACTTAGGGTGGGGGAAAAATGGATTTCTGACACTTTTATTTTCCTTGTTCTTTTAAGTCTTTGCAGAGGCTATAGCTGCAGCAGGGTGGTAGTGGAGAGAGAGAGAGAGAGAGAAGGGGAGAGAGAAAAGGGAGAGAGAGAAAGAGAGAGAGCGAGAGAAGGGAGAGAGAGAGAGAGGGGGTGGAGAGCATGAAAGAGAGAAGGGGAGAGAGAGAGAGAAAAGGGAAAGAGAGAGAAGGTGGAGAGAGAAGGGGCAGAGAGAAAAAGAGAGAAGGGAAGAGAGAGAAAGAGAGAAGGGAGCAAGAGAGAGAGAGAAGGGAGCAAGAGAGAAAGAGAAGGGAGAGAGAGAATGAGAGAAGGGGAGAGAGAGAAAGAGAGAAGAGGAGAGTGAAAGAGAAGGGGAGAGAGAGTGAAAGAGAGAAGGGGGGAGAGAGAGAGAGAGAAAGAGAGAAGGGGAGAGAGAGTGAAAGAGAGAAGGGGGGAGAGAGAGAGAGAGAGAAAGAGAGAAGGGGAGAGAGAGAGAAAAAGAGAGAAGGGGAGAGAAAGAGAGAAGAGGGAGAGAAAGAGAGAAGAGGAGGGAGAGAGAAAGAGAGAAGGGGGAGAGAAAGAGAGAAGAGGAGGGAGAGAGAAAGAGAGAAGGGGGAGAGAAAGAGAGAAGGGAAAGAGAGAGAGAGAAAATAGCCTGTGGTTTCTCATGTCCAGTTGATGGGCTGGTGCTGGCTTCACTTAGCCTATAATGGAGCTAATTACTGTTTTGCATCCTTGGAGACATTGTGTATCCTGATGGTTTCTGTTGCAGTCCGTGCTGGCAAGGGGTGGGTAGTCAGCAGAGTGACGGGAACACTCATTAGAACGAGAAGCTGAGATGTATTGTTCTACGCGGAACTCATGCAGTTTCTTGACTTCTCAAGACATGAATAGCTCTGATGGTGAGTTGAATGTTACTGGACTCCTTCCCTGAGTGTGATTAAGAAGATGGAACTGTGTAAATAAACATCTCAAAGTAGTGCATGTGGGTTTTATCGCTTTTAAACCTTGTGTTTTGTGTGCGCGCTTTCACAGACTATAATTAAACATAACACCCTCTCCTGTTCAGATTTGCCAGCTCTGTGATATTGGCAGAGACAAAGCTGAATTTTCCTCATGGGATTCTCTCCCTCTGGTCAAGGAAGGTGGAATTCCGATTTTCTTGTGAAATTAAAATCGTTCCCGACCTGTTAACTGCTTTTTGAACTTCGGATAGCCTGATAGGAATAACCAAAGTAGTGCCACGCATGTGTCTTCAGGCTGGGGTCTGAGGGCCACAGGGGGTTAGTGGAGGATCGCAGGCGGACTGCAAAGTCATCAGATTTCTGTCGGTCTGTCTGGCATTCGTCAGAATTTTATGCTTGTAAACCAAGAAGCTTATGGCAGCTGTAGACCAATAATAAAACGTTTGCTGCAGTGAAAATACCGTTTGGCTTTTTGGTAACTGACAGTTTTTTTGAGTTAGGTCAAGAGCTCCCCGGGAGTGTGTCAATATTAAGGGGGGCTCCCCAGGAGTGTGTCAATATTAACGGGGGTTCCCCGGGAGTGTGTCGATATTAAGGGGGGTCCCCGGGAGTGTGTCAATATTAACGGGAGGTCCCCGGGAGTGTGTCGATATTGGAGGGGGGGTCCCTGGGAGTGTGTCGATATTAATGGGGGTTCCCGGGAGTGTGTCGATATTAACGGGGGGTCCCCGGGAGTGTGTCAATATTAAGGGGGGTCCCCAGGAGTGTGTCGATATTAACAGGGGGTCCCCGGGAGTGTGTCGATATTAATGGGAGGTCCCCGGGAGTGTGTCGATATTAACGGGAGGTCCCCGGGAGTGTGTCGATATTAACGGGAGGTCCCCGGGAGTGTGTCGATATTAAGGGGGGCTCCCCGGGAGTGTGTCGATATTAACGGGGGGTCCCCGGGAGTGTGTCGATATTAACGGGAGGTCCCCGGGAGTGTGTCAATATTAACGGGAGGTCCCCGGGAGTGTGTCAATATTAACGGGGGGGTCCCCGGGTGTGTGTTGATATTAACAGGGGGTCCCCGGGTGTGTGTCGATATTAACGGGAGGTCCCCGGGAGTGTGTCAATATTAACGGGAGGTCCCCGGGAGTGTGTCGATATTAACGGGAGGTCCCCGGGAGTGTGTCAATATTAACGGGAGGTCCCCGGGAGTGTGTCAATATTAACGGGAGGTCCCCGGGAGTGCGTCGATATTAACGGGGGGTCCCCGGGAGTGTGTCGATATTAAGGGGGGGTCCCCGGGAGTGTGTCAATATTAACGGGAGGTCCCCAGGAGTGTGTCAATATTAACGGGAGGTCCCCGGGAGTGTGTCAATATTAACGGGAGGTCCCCGGGAGTGTGTCGATATTAACGGGAGGTCCCCGGGAGTGTGTCGATATTAAGGGGGGCTCCCCGGGAGTGTGTCGATATTAACGGGGGGTCCCCGGGAGTGTGTCGATATTAACGGGAGGTCCCCGGGAGTGTGTCAATATTAACGGGAGGTCCCCGGGAGTGTGTCAATATTAACGGGGGGGTCCCCGGGTGTGTGTTGATATTAACAGGGGGTCCCCGGGTGTGTGTCGATATTAACGGGAGGTCCCCGGGAGTGTGTCAATATTAACGGGAGGTCCCCGGGAGTGTGTCGATATTAACGGGAGGTCCCCGGGAGTGTGTCAATATTAACGGGAGGTCCCCGGGAGTGTGTCAATATTAACGGGAGGTCCCCGGGAGTGTGTCGATATTAACGGGAGGTCCCTGGGAGTGTGTCAATATTAACGGAGGGTCCCCGGGAGTGTGTCAATATTAAGGGGGGTCCCCAGGAGTGTGTCAATATTAACGGGGGTTCCCCGGGAGTGTGTCAATATTAAGGGGGGTCCCCGGGAGTGTGTCAATATTAACGGGAGGTCCCCGGGAGTGTGTCGATATTGGAGGGGGGGTCCCTGGGAGTGTGTCGATATTAATGGGGGTTCCCGGAGGTGTGTCGATATTAACGGGGGGTCCCCGGGAGTGTGTCAATATTAACGGGGGTCCCCGGGAGTGTGTCAATATTAATGGGAGGTCCCCGGGAGTGTGTCAATATTAACGGGAGGTCCCCGGGAGTGTGTCAATATTAACGGGAGGTCCCCGGGAGTGTGTCAATATTAACGTGGGGTCCCCGGGAGTGTGTCGATATTAACATGGGGTCCCCGGGAGTGTGTTGATATTAATGGGTGTCCCGGGAGTGTGTCGATATTAACGGGGGGTCCCGGGAGTGTGTCGATATTAACGTGGGGTCCCCGGGAGTGTGTCGATATTAACGTGGGGTCCCCGGGAGTGTGTTGATATTAATGGGTGTCCCGGGAGTGTGTCAATATAAAGGGGGGCTCCCCGGGAGTGTGTCGATATTAACGGGTGGTCCCCGGGAGTGTGTCGATATTAACGGGGGGTCCCCGGGAGTGTGTCGATATTAATGGGGGTTCCCGGGAGTGTGCCAATATAAAGGGGGGCTCCCCGGGAGTGTGTCGATATTAACGGGGGGTCCCCGGGAGTGTGTCGATATTAACGGGGTGTCCCGGGAGCGTGTCGATATTAACGGGGGGTCCCCGGGAGTGTGTCGATATTAACGGGGTGTCCCGGGAGCGTGTCGATGTTAACGGGGGGTCCCCGGGACTGTGTCGATATTAACGGGGTGTCCCTGGGAGTGTGTTGATATTAACGGGGGGTCCCTGGGAGTGTGTTGATATTAAGGGGGGTCCCCGGGACTGTTTTGATATTAAGGGGGGGCCCCCGGGAGCATGTCGATGTTAACGGGAGGTCTCCGGGTGTTTGTCAATATTAAGCATAGAAGAATAGAAGATAGGAGCAGGAGTAGGCCATTCGGCCCCTCGAGCCTGCTCCGCCATTTAATGAGATCATGGCTGATCATCCAAATTCAGTACCCTGTCCCTGCTTTCTCCCCATATCCCTTGATCCCTTTAGCCTTAAGAAATATATCTATCTCCTTCTTGAATATATTTAATGAATTGGCCTCAACTGCCTTCTGTGGTAGAGAATTCCACAGGTTCACCACTCTCTGGGTGAAGAAATTCCTCCTCATCTCTGTCCTAAATGGCTTACCCTTATCCTTGGACTGTGACCTCTGGTTCTGGACTCCCCGCCATCGGGAACATCCTTCCTGCATCTAGTCTGTCTAGCCCTGTTAGAATTTTATAAGTTTCAATGAGATCCCCTCTCATTCTTCTAAACTCTAGCGAATATAAGCCTAATCGACCCAATCTCTCTTCATACATCATTCCTGCCATCCCAGGTATCAGTCTGGTGAATCTTCGCTGCACTCCCTCCAAGGCAAGAACATCCTTCCTCAGATAAGGCGACCAAAACTGCACACAATGCTCAAGGTGTGGTCTCACCAAGGCCTTGTACAACTGCAGCAAGACATCCTCGAATCCTCTCGCTATGAAGGCCAACATACCATTTGCCTTCTTAACCGCCTGCTGCACCTGCATGCTTACCTGCAGCGACTGGTGCACAAGGGCTCCCAGATCTCGTTGCACTTCCCCTTTTCCCAATCTATTACCGTTCCCCGGGAGTGTGTCGATATTAACGGGAGGTCCCCGGGAGTGTGTCAATATTAACGGGGGGTCCCTGGGAGTGTGTCGATATTAACGGGGGGTCCCCGGGAGTGTGTCGATATTAATGGGGGGTCCTCGGGAGTGTGTCAATATTAACAGGGGGTCCCTGGGAGTGTGTCGATATTAATGGGGGATCCCCGGGAGTGTGTCGATATTAACGGGGGCTCCCCGGGAGTGTGTCGATATTAATGGGTGGTCCCCGGGAGTGTGCCGATATTAACGGGGGGTCCCTGGGAGTGTGTCGATATTAACGGGGGGTCCCTGGGAGTGTGTCGATATTAACGGGGGGTCCCGGGAGTGTGTCAATATTAACGGAGTGTCTCCAGGAGTGTGTCGATATTAAGGGGGGGTCCCCGGGTGTGTGTCGATATTAACGGGGAGTCCCCGGGAGTGTGTCGATATTAACGGGGGGTCCCGGGAGTGTGTGGATATTAACTGGGGGTCCCGGGAGTGTGTCAATGTTAACGGGGGGGTTTCCCCGGGACTGTGTCGATATTAACGGGGGGTCCCCGGGTGTGTGTCGATATTAACAGGGGGTCCCGGGAGTGTGTCTGTATTAACGGGGGGTCCCCGGGTGTGTGTCGATATTAACGGGGGGTCCCAGGAGTGTGTTGATATTAACGGGAGGTCCCCGGGAGTGTGTCGATATTAACGGGGGGTCCCTGGGAGTGTGTGGATATTAACGGGGGTCCCGGGAGTGTGTTGATATTAACGGGGGGTCATGGAAGTGTGTCGATATTAACGGGGTTCCCCGGGAGTGTGTCGATATTAAGGAGGAGATCCCCTGGAGTGTGTCAATATTAACGGGGGGTCCCTGGGAGTGTGTCGATATTAACGGGGGGTCCCTGGGAGTGTGTCGATAATAAGGGGGGGTCCCCGGGAGTGTGCCGATATTAACGGGGGGTCCCTGGGAGTGTGTCGATATTAAGGGGGGGTCCCCGGGTGTGTGTCGATATTAACGGGGGGTCCCGGGAGTGTGTCGATATTAACGGGAGGTCCCCGGGAGTGTGTCAATATTAACGGGGGGTCCCTGGGAGTGTGTCGATATTAACGGGAGGTCCCCGGGAGTGTGTCGATATTAACGGGGGGTCCCTGGGAGTGTGTCAATATTAACGGGGGGTCCCTGGGAGTGTGTCGATATTAACGGGGGGTCCCTGGGAGAGTGTTGATATTAACGGGGGGTCCCCGGGAGTGTGTCGATATTAACGGGAGTCACGGGAGTGTGTTGATATTTGCGGGGGGTCCCTGGGAGTGTGTTGATATTAACGGGAGGTCCCCGGGAGTGTGTCGATATTAACGGGCGGTCCCCGGGAGTGTGTCGATATTAACGGGGGGTCCCGGGAGTGTGTCGATATTAACGGGCGGTCCCCGGGAGTGTGTCGATATTTGAGGGGGTTCCCCGGGAGTGTGTCGATATTAACGGGGGATCCCGGGAGTGTGTCGATATTAATGGGGGGTCCCTGGGAGTGTGTCGATATTAACGGGGGTTCCCAGAAGTGTGTCGATATTAAGGGGGAGGTCCCCAGGTGTGTGTCGATATTAATGGGGGGTCCCGGGATTGTGTCGATATTAAAGGGGAGGTCCCCGGGAGTGTATCGATATTAAGGGGGAGGTCCCCGGGAGTGTGTCGATATTAACGGGGGGTCCCGGAAGTGTGTCGATATTAACGGGGAGGTCTCCGGTGGTGTGTCGATATTAACGGGGGGTCCCGGAAGTGTGTCGATATTAAGGGGGAGGTCCCCGGGTGTGTGTCGATATTAACAGGGGGTCCCCGGGAGTGTGTTGATATTAACGGGGGGTCATGGAAGTGTGTCGATATTAACGGGGTTCCCCGGGAGTGTGTCGATATTAAGGAGGAGATCCCCTGGAGTGTGTCAATATTAAGGGGGGTCCCCGGGAGTGTGTCGATATGAACGGGGGGCTCCCCGGGAGTGTGTCGATATTAACGGGGGGTCCCTGGGAGTGTGTCGATATTAAGGGGGGGTCCCCGGGAGTGTGCTGATATTAACGGGGGGTCCCTGGGAGTGTGTCGATATTAACGGAGGTCCCCGGGAGTGTGTCAATATTAACGGGGGGTCCCCGGGAGTGTGTCAATATTAACGGGAGGTCCCCGGGAGTGTGTCGATATTAACGGGGGGTCCCTGGGAGTGTGTCAATATTAACGGGGGGTCCCTGGGAGTGTGTCGATATTAACGGGGGGTCCCTGGGAGAGTGTTGATATTAACGGGGGGTCCCCGGGAGTGTGTCGATATTAACGGGAGTCACGGGAGTGTGTCGATATTTAAGGGGGTTCCCCGGGAGTGTGTCGATATTAACGTGGGCTCCCTGGGAGTGTGTCGATATTAACGGGGGGTCCCTGGGAGTGTGTCGATATTTGAGGGGGTTCCCTGGGAGTGTGTCGATATTGGAGGGGGGGTCCCCGGGAGTGTGTCGATATTAACGGGGGGTCCCGGGAGTGTGTCGATATTAACGGGCGGTCCCCGGGACTGTGTCGATATTTGAGGGGGTTCCCCGGGAGTGTGTCGATATTGGAGGGGGGGTCCCCGGGAGTGTGTCGATATTAACAGGGGATCCCGGGAGTGTGTCAATATTAACGGGAGGTCCCCGGGACTGTGTCGATATTAACGGGAGTCACGGGAGTGTGTTGATATTTGCGGGGGGTCCCCGGGAGTGTGTCTATATTAGAGGGGGTTCCCCGGGAGTGTGTCGATATTAACGGGGGGTCCCCGGGAGTGTGTTGATATTAATGGGTGCGCCTGGGAGTGTGTCATTATTAACGGAGTGTCTCTGGGAGTGTGTCGATATTAACGGGTGTCCCCGGGAGTGTGTCGATATTAACGGGGAGTCCCCGGGAGTGTGTCGATATTAACGGGGGGTCCCGGGAGTGTGTGGATATTAACTGGGGGTCCAGGGAGTGTGTCTGTATTAACGTGGGGTTCACCGGGAGTGTGTCAATGTTAACCGGGGGGTTTCCCCGGGACTGTGTCGATATTAACGGGGGGTCCCCGGGTGTGTGTCGATATTAACGGGGGGTCCCGGGAGTGTGTCTGTATTAACGGGGGGTCCCCGGGTGTGTGTCAATATTAACGGGGGATCCCGGGAGTGTGTCTGTATTAACGGGGGGTCCCCGGGAGTGTGTTGATATTAACAGGAGGTCCCCGGGAGTGTGTCGATATTAACGGGGGGTCCCTGGGAGTGTGTTGATATTAACGGGAGGTCCCCGGGAGTGTGTCGATATTAACGGGGGGTCCCGGGAGTGTGTCGATATTAACGGGCGGTCCCCGGGAGTGTGTCGATATTTGAGGGGGTTCCCCGGGAGTGTGTCGATATTGGAGGGGGGGTCCCCGGGAGTGTGTCAATATTTGAGGGGGGGTCCCCAGGAGTGTGTCGATATTAACGGGGGGTCCCGGGAGTGTGTCGATATTAACGGGCGGTCCCCGGGAGTGTGTCGATATTTGAGGGGGTTCCCCGGGAGTGTGTCGATATTGGAGGGGGGGTCCCCGGGAGTGTGTCGATATTAACGGGGGATCCCGGGAGTGTGTCGATATTAATGGGGGGTCCCTGGGAGTGTGTCGATATTAACGGGGGTTCCCAGAAGTGTGTCGATATTAAGGGGGAGGTCCCCAGGTGTGTGTCGATATTAATGGGGGGTCCCGGGATTGTGTCGATATTAAAGGGGAGGTCCCCGGGAGTGTATCGATATTAAGGGGGAGGTCCCCGGGAGTGTGTCGATATTAACGGGGAGGTCTCGGGAGTGTGTCGATATTAAAATGGGAGGTCCCCGGGAATGTGTCGATATTAATGGGGGGTCCCCGGGAGTGTGTCAATATTAACGGGAGGTCCCCGGGACTGTGTCGATATTAACGGGAGTCACGGGAGTGTGTTGATACTTGCGGGGGGTCCCCGGGAGTGTGTCAATATTAGAGGGGGTTCCCCGGGAGTGTGTCGATATTTGAAGGGGGGTCCCCGGGAGTGTGTCTATATTAGAGGGGGTTCCCTGGGAGTGTGTCGATATTTGAAGGGGGGTCCCCGGGAGTGTGTCTATATTAGAGGGGGTTCCCTGGGAGTGTGTCGATATTTGAAGGGGGTTCCCCGGGAGTGTGTCGATATTTGAAGGGGGGTCCCCGGGAGTGTGTCGATATTTGAAGGGGGTTCCCCGGGAGTGTGTCGATATTTGAAGGGGGGTCCCCGGGAGTGTGTCTATATTAGAGGGGGTTCCCCGGGAGTGTGTCGATATTAGAGGGGGTTCCCCGGGAGTGTGTCGATATTTGCGGGGGGTCACCGGGAGTGTGTCTATATTTCCGGGGGGGGATCCCCGGGAGTCTGTCAATATTAACGGGGGTGGGGGGGGGGGCTCCCTGGGAGAGTGTTGATATTTGCAGGGGAGTCCCCGGGAGTGTGTCAATATTTGCGGGGGAGTCCCCGGGAGTGTGTCAACATTAACGGCGGGGGGGTCCCCGGGAGAGTGTCGATATTTGCGGAGGGTCTCCAGGAGTGTGTCGATATTAACGGCGAGGGGGTCCCCGGGTGTGTGTCAATATTTGCGGGGGAGTCCCCGGGAGTGTGTCGATATTAACGGCGGGGGCGTCCCCGGGAGGGTGCCAATATTTGCAGGGGGATCCCCGGGAGAGCGTCGATATTTGCGGGGGAGTCCCCGGGAGTGTGTCGATATTAACGGCGGGGGGGTCCCCGGGAGGGTGTCAATATTTGCAGGGGGATCCCCGGGAGAGTGTCGATATTTGCGGGGGAGTCCCCGGGAGTGTGTCGATATTAACGGCAGGGGGGTCCCCGGGAGGGTGTCAATATTTGCAGGGGGATCCCCGGGAGAGTGTCGATATTTGCGGGGGAGTTCCCGGGAGTGTGTCGATATTAACGGCGGGGGGGGGGGGGGGGGTCCCCGGGAGGGTGTCAATATTTGCAGGGAGATCCCCGGGAGAGTGTCGATATTTGCGGAGGGTCTCCAGGAGTGTGTCGATATTAACGGCGAGGGGGTCCCCGGGTGTGTGTCAATATTTGCGGGGGAGTCCCCGGGAGTGTGTCGATATTAACGGCGGGGGTGTCCCCGGGAGGGTGCCAATATTTGCAGGGAGATCCCCGGGAGAGTGTCGATATTTGCGGAGGGTCTCCAGGAGTGTGTCGATATTAACGGCGAGGGGGTGCCCGGGAGTGTGTCAATATTTGCGGGGGTGTCCCCGGGAGTGCGTCAATACACAGGTTATCTCTGGGAGTTGATTAATATTTGTAGGGGGTCTTTGACACTGAAAGGTTTGACAATCACTGGTGTAACACACTTCTCTGAAGGATGTGCGTGTGTTTGTGTGTATGTGTGTGTGATTTATAGAATTGTTAAAAAGAGAATACGCTACTTAAGGATCAATTTTCAAAAACACTTAACAGGAAATCCCAAGTCATTATTTAATTCATAAGAACGAATTTGGTGTGGATGAAAAACCTATTGCTCAACTGGAATTTCCAACTTCCAATAACCATTTTATTTAATCAATACGTGTTGGTTGGTAGCTGTGACGATGGACTAAAGGTGCTAATTATAGGATCTGCTGTCTGTGCTGATGCTAATTGCGTTGACAGAGATCTATATAGAATGACATAGAATCTACAGCACAAAAGCAGGCCATTCGGCCTGAAACTAGGGTCTTAGGTTTAAACAAAGTCAATCTTGTAGGTATGAGAGGCGAGTTGGCTAAGGTTGGGAAATTAGATTAAAAGATATGATGGTAGATAAGCAATGGCGAACATTTAAAGAAATAATTCATAATTCTCAACCAGCATGCGTTCCTTTGAGGATTTAAAAACGACGCGGGGATGTGGTCCAACCGTGGCTAACTACAGAAGTTAAGGATAGTATTAGATTAAAAGAATGTTGCCAAAAAGAATAGTAAGCCTGAGGATTGGGAGAGCTTTTAGAAATCACAAAGGATGACCAAGAGATTGATAAGGAGGGAGAAAATAGAATATGAGAGGAAATTAGCAAGAAATATAATAATAGATTGTAAGAGTTTCTACAAGTATGTAAAAAGAAAGAGATTAGCGAAAGTAAACATGGGTCCCTCAGAGGCAGAGACAAGAGAAACTATACTGGGGAATAAGGAGATGGCGTTAAACAAATATTTTGTGTCTGTCTTCACAGTAGAAGACACCAAAAACCTACCGGAAATAGTGGAGAGCCAAGGGTCTAATGAGAGTGAGGAACTTAAAGTAATTAATATTAGTAAAGAAAAAGTACTGGAGAAATTAATGGGACTAAAAGCCGACAAATCCCTTGGACCTGATAGCCTACATCCTAGGGTTTTAAAAGAGGTGGCTACAGAGATAGTGGAAGCATTGGTTGTGATCTTCCAAAATTCCCTAGATTCTAGAACGGTCTCCATGGATTGGAAGGTAGAAAATGTAACCCAGCTGTTCAAGAAAGGAGGGAGAGAGAAAACACGGAACTACAGACCAGTTCGTCGGGAAAATGCTGGAATCTATTCTTAGGGCAGTGGTAACAGGGCACTTAGAAAATCATTATATGATTAGGCAGAGTCAACATGATTTTATGAAATCATGTTTGATAAATCTGTTGGAAGTTTTTGAGGGTGTAACTGGCAAGGTAGATAAGGGGGAACCATTGGATGTAGTATACTAGGATATTTAAAAGGCATTCAATAAGGTACCACACAAGAGGTTGTTACACAAGATTAAGGCTCATGGGATTGGGGGTAATATATTATCTTGGATTGAGGATTGGTTAACGGACAGAAAACAGAGTGTAGGGTCATTTTCCGGTTGGCAGACTATAACTAGTGGGGTACCGCAAGGATCAGTGCTTGGGCCTCAGCTATTTACAATCTACATCAATGACTTAGATGAGGGGACCGAGTGTAATGTATCCAAGTTTGCTGATGATACAAAGCTAGGTGGGAAAATAAGTTGTGAGGAGGATGCAAAGAGCTTGCAAAGGGATATAGACAGGTTAAGTGAGTGGGCAAGAAGGTGGCAGATGGAGTATAATGTGGGGAAATTATCCACTTTGGTAAGAAGAATAGAAAAGCTGAATATTTTTTAAAAGTTAAGAGACTGGGAAATGTGAGGATTCAGAGGGATTTAGATGTCCTCATACAGGAAACTCAGAGGCCGGAATTTTGCCTACCTGGGCGGGTCCGGTACGGGCGATGTCCGTGACGGGTCGCAACCCTGCTGCTGGCTCCATCCCACTGCTGAAAATGAACTGGTTGGCACACAGGAAACAAAGAGTAGGAGTAAATGGGTACTTTTCAGAATGGCAGGCAGTGACCAGCGGGGTACCGCAGGGTTCGGTGCTGGGACCCCAGCTGTTTACATTATATATTAATGATTTGGACGAAGGGATTAAATGTAATATCTCCAAATTTGCGGATGACACTAAATTGGGAGGCAGTGTGAACAATGAGGAGGATGCTAGGAGGCTACAGAGTGACTTGGACAGGTTGGGTGAATGGGCAAATGTATGGCAGATGAAGTACAATGTGGATAAATGTGAGGTTATCCACTTTGGTGGTAAAAATAGAGAGGCGGACTATTACCTGAATGGTGGCAGATTAGGGAAAGGGGACGTGCAACGAGACCTGGGCGTCATGGTACATCAGTCACTGAAGGTGGGAATGCAAGTGCAGCAGGCAGTCAAGAAAGCAAACGGAATGATGGCCTTCATAGTAAGGGGATTTGAGTACAGGAGTAGGGAGGTGATGTTGCAGTTGTACAGGGCCTTGGTGAGGCCACACCTGGAGTATTGTGCGCAGTTTTGGTCTCCTAACTTAAGGAAGGACATTCTTGCTATTGAGGGAGTGCAGCGAAGGTTCACTAGATTGATTCCTGGGATGGCCGGACTGACATATCAAGAAAGATTGGGTCAACTGAACTTGTATCCTCTGGAGTTCAGAAGAATGAGGGGGGATCTTATAGAGACATTTAAAATCCTGACTGGTTTAGACAAATTAGATGCGGGCAGAATGTTCCCAATGGTAGGGAAAACTAGAACCAGGGGTCACAGTCTAAGGATTAAGGGGAAGCCATTTAGGGCTGAGCTGAGGAGGAACTTCTTCACCCAGAGAGTGGTGAATCTATGGAATTCTCTTCCACAGAAGGTTGTTGAGGCCAGTTCGCTAAATATATTCAAAAGGGAGTTAGATATAACACTCACAACTAAGGGGATCAAGGGGTATGGCGAGAAAGCAGGAATGGGGTACTGAGGTAGCATGTTCAGCCATGAACGCATTGAATGGCGGTGCAGGCTCGAAGGACCGAATGGTCTACTCCTGTACCTATTTTCTATGTTTCTATGTTTCTATGTTACCTTAATGGGGTCTATTAAGCCTGCCCAGCGAGTTACCTGGCCCAATGAGATGGCGCGGATCTGGTGACATCATTCATGACGCGTTTTCAGCCGGGATCTTTAAAGGGACCATGGCCACATTGCATTTGAAGGTTAATCTAACATGGTGCTGTCAGTGCACTACAGCATTGGAGTGCTGCAAACACTGACAATGACTGCACAGGGGCAGAGGGCTGCACCCAGGTTCTCTGATGACTCCCTCCATATGCTTATATGGGTGGAAGAGACCTCCCCAGGAGACCAAGGCAGCCTGGTTGCAGATTGCAGAGGAGGTCACAAGCAGGGGGACCTGGGTACAGTGCCGCAAAATGTTTCAATGATCTCAATAGATCACAAAATGTTAGTACAAAGCCAACTCAACCTCATCCTGCTGTGCCTCTCATCACATCCCCATCACTCTGCCTTCCCTACCCTACTCCTGCACATCCTTACTCACACCAACTTACCTTGCACCTCCACCCATCCCTCTCTATCTACATTGGCCCAAAAATTCGGCCGAATACGGGAGAGTACCCGCTGCGTACTCACCCGTATTCGGTCCCGAAGTGCCGGTTTCCTGCATGCACTGCGCATGCGCGGGAAACCGGCACTTCCGGTATGGCGAAGGGGGCGGTTCCTAGGTGAACCGCGTGCGCACTAGAGGCTGCGCGCACGCAGCACACTTAGGTTTTTTTTCAGGTTTCAACGCGAGGGTAAGTATGGAAGATTCTACACAAGTAAAAAGGAGGCATAAGACCCCTTTTGAACAAGGTAAGTAGTTAATTAAGTATAATTTTAGAATTTTTTTCAACAGGTTTATCTTTTTTAGAGACTTTAAAGAAAGGTAAGTTTATTTTTATAACTTTTAAAAAGAATTTAAATTTTTTCAAAAATTTAAATTTTTATTTAAAGTGGTTAATTTATTTAACGATAGTTATTTTATTAATGTGATGGTTTTTAAAAAAAAATTATTTGAGGTTTAGCTGTTCTTTTGGGGCCGATTTCAATTCACAGATTTGACAGGTCTCCTGTCAAATCTATGAATGAAAGATGGTCTGCTGCCATTGGCTCTCCATGGCCCACGTGATCCCAGGGGTCACATCGCACTAACTGCGCCCCTGGGACACGCAAGCACTGCACTAGGGAGAGGCCCAGGACCTGAAGTTCCTGTGGGCCCGAAACACAACGGCAGGCGCGGTAGGTAAGATCGCACGCGATCCTTACCCCCACGGCAAGCCGGCCACCCGAATTTCTAGGCCAATATCACATTCCCATCTCACTAGCCACCCCTCACACTCACCGTCATCCTAGTGCAATCATAGCAACTAACAACACACAAGGGTAGGCACTTGGGTGTTTTATCCAATGTTTATGTAAAGTTTCTGTTAATGTGGTGTCAAACATAAACATCTTTATTTTCAACATTTGGTATTCTTGGACAGATTTGTGTGCACCTTTTGATGTGGCTTAGTGAGTTGCAGTGAATGGTGAGACATAACGTTTGCCCCCCGCAATGGCAATGAGTGTGAAAGGAATGGCTTGGCCATTGTAGGGATGCTTTATGGTGTTGGCGTGGGGTGGTGCCAATGTGGCGCATCATGTGGCAGCCATATGGGTGTACAGCATCAAGTGAAGTAAATCTGACCATGGTGAGGCCATCCCTGGCCTCCTGGGTAGCAATGTGGTCTGGGTGCTGATGCCCTGTGTCCTGTGCAGCATCAGTTGATTGCGGAGAAGGTTGGTGTTGTTGTTGGTGCTGCTGGTGTGCCCGGTGATGCTGGTGTTGGGGCTCATTGTGGTCCGATTCTGAGGACCAAGGTGAGACAGTATAAAGGGCATCTATGTTGATGGAATAGATGGCAGCTGAAGTACAGATGACAGAAGCATTCGGTCAATGGTGAGAGAGGTTCTTCCAATGAGGTGACACTGGATGGAGACTTTGCTGGAAACACTTGCAGCCTGCAGAATCTGTGCTGGAAATGGACTGAGCAACAGCTTCTGCCTGAGGAAAGTGATCATCTGTCAGGTGGGAGCTTTCACTGTACATTTGAGGCTGTCAAGTAATCAGCTGGAGCAATGGCCACTGAACTCCCGCCTCAGTTTGACGTGGTTCCCGAGCTGCGTGAATCCTGCGGCCAGCAGGGAAATTAAAAAAGTAAGTGAAAAAAGTCTCTTAAGTGCCTGTAAACTACCTGATAATGATTTCTATTGGGTAGCCCACCACTGCTGGTCGTGTCGGCTCCGTGATGACAGACGCGCCTGGGGGGAAAGGCACATGATGGCACAGCAAGCAATTAGGAAGGCAAATGGTATGTTAGCCTTTATTGCAGGGGGGTTGAAGTACAAGAGTAAGGAAGTTTTGCTACAATTGTACAGGGTTTTGGTGAGACCACACCTGGAGTACGGTGCACAGTTTTGGTCTCCTTATCTGAGGAAGGATATACTTGCCTTAGAGGCGGTGCAACGAAGGTTCACTAGATTGATCTCTGGGATGGGGTGATTGTCCTATGAGGAGAGACTGAGTAGGCTGGGCCTATGTTCTCTGAAGTTAAGAAGAATGAGAGGTGATCTCATTGAAACATATAAAATTCTTAAGGGGCTTGACAGGATAGATGCTGAGAGGCTGTTTCCCCTGGCTGAAGAGTCTAGAACTAAGGGGCATAGTCTCAGGATAAGGGGTCGGCCATTTAGGGCTGAGATGAGGAGAAATATCTTCACTCAGAGGGTTGTGAATCTTTGTAATTCTCTACTCCAGAGGGCTGTGGATAGAAACATAGAAACATAGAAGGTAGGAGCAGGAGTAGGCCATCCGGCCCCTCGAGCCTGCTCGGCCATTCAATAAGATCATGGCTGATCTGATCTTGGACTCAACTCCACTTTTCCACCCGCTTCCCATAACCCTTGACTCCCCTGTTTTTCAAAAATCTGTCTATCTCCGCCTTGAATATATTCAATGACCCAGCCTCCACAGCTCTCTGGGGTGGAGAATTCCAAAGATTCACAACCCTCCGAGAGAAGAAATTCCTCCTCATCTCCGTTTTAAATGGGCGACCCCTTATTCTGAAACTATGCCCCCTAGTTCTAGATTCCCCCACGAGGGGAAACATCCTCCCTGCATCTACCCTGTCAAGCCCCCTCAGAATCTTATATGTTTCAATAAGATTACCTCTCATTCTTCTAAACTCCAATGAGTATAGGCCCAACCTGCTCAACCTTTCCTCATAAGACAACCCCTTCATCTCCGGAATCAACCTAGTGAACCTTCTCTGAACTGCCTCCAATGCAAGACTTCCCTACTTTTATACGCCATTCCCCTTGCAATAAGGGCCAACGTTCCATTTGCCTTCTTAATTACCTGCTTGCTAACTTTTTGTGTTTCATGTACAAGGACACCCAGATCCCTCTGTACTGCAGTATTCTGTAGTCTCTCTCCATTTAAATAATATTTTGCTTTTTTTCTTCCTACCAAAAGTGGATAACCTCACATTTTCCCACATTATACTCCATCTGCCAAATTTTTGCCCACTCACTTAACCTATCTATATCCCTTTGCAGGCTCTTTGTGTCCTCCTCACAACTTGCTTTCCCACCTATCTTTGTATCATCAGCAAATTTGGCTACAGTACACTCGGTCCCTTCATCCAAGTCATTAATATAGATTGTAAATAGTTGAGGCCCCAGCACTGATCCCTGTGGCACCCCACTAGTTACAGTTTGCTAACCTGAAAATGACCCATTTATCCCGACTCTTTATTTTCTGTTAGTTAGCCAATCCTCTATCCATGCTCATATATTACCCCCAACACCGTGAGCTATTGGCCCAAAAATTCGTGAGGAAGCCTTCGTGCGAGGGTAAGGCCTCCCCGCAATCTCTCACTCCGCGTTGGCTTTTTCAGTTCCAGCTCGCACGAACTTGATGTTCTGGACAGCTGCTGTGCTGGGCTTGCGTATCCCACCGGCGTAGTTAATTCGTGCGAGCTGTGGGATCACGTGACTCAGTTAGAGCCAATGGCAGCACACCATCTTCCATTCATAACTTTCACATAAGTGCTGTGAAAGTTATGAATACTATAGCCCCCCAAAAGAACCGCTAAACCTCAATTAAATTTAAAAAAAAAACCATCACATTAATAAAATAAGTATAGTTAAATAAATTAACCATTTTAAATAAAAAATTAAATTTTTGAAAAAATTTAAAATCTTTTAAAAAGTTATAAAAATAAACTTACCTGTCTTTAAAGTCTCTAAAAAAGATATACCTGTTAAAAAAAATTCAAAATAATACTTAATTCACTACTTACCTTGTTAAAAGTAGGTCTTACTCCTCTTTTTTTATGTCTAGAATCTTCCGTACTTACCTGCGCGTTGAAACCACTAAGTGCACAGCGGGCGCGCAGCCTGTAGCGCGCACGCGGTGCACCTAGGACCCGCCCCCTTTTCCAAAAACCAAGTGCCGGTTTTCAGCGCATGCGCAGTGCATGCAGAAAACCGGCAATTGGAGACAGAATATGCGAGAGTACACAGT
Organism: Squalus acanthias; assembly: GCA_030390025.1. Classification (NCBI taxonomy): domain Eukaryota; kingdom Metazoa; phylum Chordata; class Chondrichthyes; order Squaliformes; family Squalidae; genus Squalus; species Squalus acanthias. The sequence goes on from CM059436.1 coordinate 588,227, forward strand.
GCGTACTCTCGCGTAGCGGGACTAATTTTTGGGCCATTATCTTGTGCAGTAATCTTTTATGTGGCACCTTATCGAATGCCTTCTGGAAATTTCTGGAAATCAAATACACTACATCGACTGGTTCCACTTTATTCACCCTGCTCGTTACATCCTCAAAAAACTCCAATAAATTTGTCAAACATGATTTCCCTTTCCAACATTCCTTAGACTCTGGATCAGTTCCGATGGAGTGGAGGGTGGCCAATGTAACCCCTCTTTTTAAAAAAGGAGGGAGGGAGAAAGCAGGGAATTATAGACCGGTCAGCCTGACATTGGTCGTGGGTAAAATGATGGAAGCAATTATTAAAGATGTCATAACAGACCATTTGGAAAGTGGCGACATGATAGGTCCAAGTCAGCATGGATTTGTGAAAGGGAAATCATGCTTGACAAATCTTCTGGAATTTTTTGAGGATGTTTCCAATAGGGTGGACAGGGGGGAACCAGTAGATGTGGTGTATTTGGACTTTCAGAAGGCCTTCGACAAGGTCCCACACAAGAGATTGGTGAGCAAAGTTAAAGCACATGGGATTGGGGGTAATGTGTTGACGTGGATTGAGAACTGGTTGGCACACAGGAAACAAAGAGTAGGAGTAAATGGGTACTTTTCAGAATGGCAGGCAGTGACCAGCGGGGTACCGCAGGGTTCGGTGCTGGGACCCCAGCTGTTTACATTATATATTAATGATTTGGACGAAGGGATTAAATGTAATATCTCCAAATTTGCGGATGACACTAAATTGGGAGGCAGTGTGAACAATGAGGAGGATGCTAGGAGGCTACAGAGTGACTTGGACAGGTTGGGTGAATGGGCAAATGTATGGCAGATGAAGTACAATGTGGATAAATGTGAGGTTATCCACTTTGGTGGTAAAAATAGAGAGGTGGACTATTACCTGAATGGTGGCAGATTAGGGAAAGGGGAGGTGCAACGAGACCTGGGCGTCATGGTACATCAATCACTGAAGGTGGGAATGCAAGTGCAGCAGGCAGTCAAGAAAGCAAACGGAATGATGGCCTTCATAGTAAGGGGATTTGAGTACAGGAGTAGGGAGGTGATGTTGCAGTTGTACAGGGCCTTGGTGAGGCCACACCTGGAGTATTGTGCGCAGTTTTGGTCTCCTAACTTAAGGAAGGACATTCTTGCTATTGAGGGAGTGCAGCGAAGGTTCACTAGATTGATTCCTGGGATGGCCGGACTGACATATCAAGAAAGATTGGGTCAACTGAACTTGTATCCTCTGGAGTTCAGAAGAATGAGGGGGGATCTTATAGAGACATTTAAAATCCTGACTGGTTTAGACAAATTAGATGCGGGCAGAATGTTCCCAATGGTAGGGAAAACTAGAACCAGGGGTCACAGTCTAAGGATTAAGGGGAAGCCATTTAAGACTGAGCTGAGGAGGAACTTCTTCACCCAGAGAGTGGTGAATCTATGGAATTCTCTTCCACAGAAGGTTGTTGAGGCCAGTTCGCTAAATATATTCAAAAGGGAGTTAGATATAACACTCACAACTAGGGGGATCAAGGGGTATGGCGAGAAAGCAGGAATGGGGTACTGAGGTAGCATGTTCAGCCATGAACGCATTGAATGGCGGTGCAGGCTCGAAGGACCGAATGGTCTACTCCTGTACCTATTTTCTATGTTTCTATGTTTCTATGTTAAAACCATGCTGACTCTGTTTGATTGTATTATGATTTTCTAAATGTACTGCTACTACTTCCTTAATAATGGACTCCAGCATTTTCCCAATGACAGATGTTAGGCTAACTGGCCTATAGTTTCCTGCTTTCTGTCTCCCTCCTTTCTTGAATAGGATAGTTACATTTGCAGTTTTCCAATCTGCTGGGACCTCTCCAGAATCCAGGGAATTTTGGTAGATTACAACCAATGCATCCACTATCTCTGCAGCCACTTCTTTTTAGACCCTAGGATGCGGGCCATCAGGTCCAGGGGACTTGTCAGCCTTTAGTCCCATTAGTGTGCCAAGTACTTTTTCTCCAGTGATAGATTGTTTTAAGTTCCTCCCTCCCTATAGCCCCTTGATTTTCCACTACTATTGGGCCTTATACATATGGCCTACTCCTGCTCTTAATTCTTATGTTCTTATGTAACTGGTCTATCCCGGTGTTTATATGCCACACCAGTCTCCTCCCAGTCTAATTACCTCTTCCCAACCTGCGCCCCCCTCCACATCCCACAGGTGGGAGCTTTCACTGTACATTTGATGCTGTCAAGTAATCAGCTGGAGCAATGGCCACGGAACCCCCGCCTCAGGTTGACAGACGTGGTTCCCGAGTTGCGTGAATCCTGTGGCCATGCAGGAAAATTTAAAAAGTAAGTGAAAAAAGGCTCTTAAGTGCCTGTAAACTACCTGATTATGAGTGGATTGCCCGCCACTGCTGGTCGGGTCGGCTCCGCGATGACAGACGCGCCTGGGGGGAAAGGCGCGTGGGAGCGAGATGACAGCGGGTTCCCGACCTGCACGCCCCCCCCACATCCCTCTATTCCCTTCTACCCCATGGATGTATCAAGCCTCCCATTAAATCCCTCACTGCTCTCCGCTTCATCCACTCCCTGTGGCAGCGAGTTCACGTTCTCACCACTCTCTGGGTGAAGAAATTCCTCCTACATTCTTTATGTGATCTGTTAGTGACTGTCTTATATTCATGCCTCCTTGTTCTGGACTCAACCACAGGTTTCTCCATGTCCACCCTATCGAACCCCTTCATAATGTTAAAGACCTCTATCAGGTCTCCTCTTAGTCTTCTCTTTTCCAGAGGAAAGACCCCCAGCCTGCTCAATCTTTCATGAGAGTTGGTGAAGGGATAATTACAAGTCCTAGCCCTTTTCGGGCGACCCCAGATCAGGCGTATTCCCCAGACATTCACCTTCAACTAAAGTTAGCGGTAGCCGAATCCTAGAGACGCTTAATTGGGTCTAAAGGTTCAGACTATCTCTCCCTAAAGGAAAGGAACGGCCTGAAGATGTTACCATCCTCCGGATAGCACTTTTAACAAGTTTAACTAGACTGTAACCTTCCGGATATTATGAGGGTCCGGAAACCCCCCCCCCCCAAAATTCTGCAACTCCTCTCAAAAGAGTGTACAGAGATTGAGTTTGCGAGATTGATACAGAAATACTCTTTGTGAGACAATTTTAAAAATATATAGATTTATTAAAGAACCGACTTTGTAGTTAACAGCTAGTGATTTCATCGCAGCTTTAACAGTACAAATACAAATAGCTTACATTTCTTATTCTCAGAGATCCTTATTCTCAAATCTTAACTTCGTTACATTTCCACACTTCTATTTATTTCTTAATCCAGAATATCCACCAAAAATCAAATACCTTGATTACCCGAGACTCAAAGGGTTAAAAACTTACAGAACCTGCCTCTGAAGTTGAGAATCGCTTGCCTTCCCAGCGACTTCTGTTTTCCCATTTGAAAATCCCATATCTTATATACTCTTTTTGCAGTGGTATCTCCTTTGAAGTTTTCTGCTGATGTAAGCTAATTATCTCTAGCCATACCTCTGTTGACTTCTTTCTATTCTTACTGTTAATTCAGCTGCCAACTTTTAGAATCCTGTCTGCTGTATAGGTGTTTCAAAAACTTATCATAAAATATGGTATAACAGATTTATCTATTTGATGACATTCTTAGGAAGGTTTTCCATTGAATTGTTAAATCACTTTAGCTGCTTGTAAGCCAGACGTCGTGTCTCCATGTGTTCCAAGTTCAATACAAAAACACTGGCCCAAAAATTCGGCCGAATACGGGAGAGTACCCGCTGCGTACTCACCCGTATTCGGTCCCGAAGTGCCGGTTTCCTGCATGCACTGCGCATGCGCAGGAAACCGGCACTTCCGGTATGGCGAAGGGGGCGGTTCCTCGGTGAACCGCGTGCGCACTAGAGGCTGTGCGCACGCAGCACACTTAAGTTTTTTTTCAGGTTTCAACGCGAGGGTAAGTATGGAAGATTTTACACAAGTAAAAAGGAGGCGTAAGACCCCTTTTGAACAAGGTAAGTAGTTAATTAAGTATAATTTTTTATTTTTTTCAACAGGTTTATCTTTTTTAGAGAAAGGTAAGTTTATTTTTATAACTTTTAAAAACATTTTTAATTTTTTCAAAAATGTAAATTTTTCTTTAAAGTGGTTAATTTATTTAACTATAGTTATTTTATTAATGTGATGGTTTTTTTTTAAATTTATTTGAGGTTTAGCTGTTCTTTTGGGGTCTCTTTCAATTCACAGATTTGACAGGTCCTGTCAAATCTATGAATGAAAGATGGTCTGCTGCCATTGGCTCTCCATGGCCCATGTGATCCCAGAGGTCGCATCGCACTAACTGCGCCCCTGGGACACACACACTGCGCGCCGGCACTAGGGAGAGGCCCAGGACCCGAAGTTCCTGTGGGACAAAACACAATGGCCGGCGCGGTGTGTGATATCGCGCGCGATCCTTACCCCCGCGGCAAGCCTCCGAGTCAAATTTCTGGGCCAATGTGATTGCTTGGTACATCTATTGATGTAATATTTTCAAAGTGTTCTGTTGTGTACCTTTTACAATATGTAAATCAAAACCACTTCAACCAGGGTGTTTGTTTTCCTAGCCATCTTAATTGGTTATATATATAATCGTGTTTCCTGTTTCATTTGATGTTACTTTTACAAAGGCACATGGTTTTTTAATGTTCTGTTTTCCTTGTTCGAAGTGTTAGATTTTAACACTTTACTTGGGCATTGCTATTGTTTTGGTTCCAAACTACAGACTCCTTGGAACCAACTCTTTGCTTCTTCAATGAGGCCATTGTGTCAGTGTCAATAACCAATCTTTATCTCAAAAGCCTGTATGGTGTTTACAGCTTTGTTAACAACTGATCTTATCGCAGAAGCCTGTGTTCTGTTTGCAGTTTGTGTCGTTGAGGCTTTTAGATTTTTAAACCCAGTTTGTCATGTTTTAATAAAATCAGAATTCTGTTCATAGGATGGTGTATTTTTCTGAATAGGTTTGGCTCATTCCTTTACATTGGATCCTTTGAATTCTGGTAGCGTTCTTTCTGCACAAGTGTAATAATATTCCCTGGCTGTCTGTACCTTGCTGGAGGCAGTCTCACCATATCTTGGTGTGTGATCAGAAATGAGGCTGAAGGGAGATGGGAGAGAGTCTGAGGAGAGATTGATCGGAAATTAGCTGGGAGTGGGGGGCGGAGGGGGGTGATTGAGGATTGATTGGGAGGGTGAGGAGTGATGGGGAGAGGAGTGATGGGGGAGAGGAGTGATGGGGGAGAGGAGTGATGGGGAGAGGAGTGATGGGGAGAGGAGTGATGGGGAGAGGAGTGATGGGGGAGAGGAGTGATGGGGGAGAGGAGTGATGGGGGAGAGGAGTGATGGGGGAGAGGAGTGATTGGGGGGAGAGGAGTGATGGGGGAGAGGAGTGATGGGGGAGAGGAGTGATGGGGAGAGGAGTGATGGGGGAGAGGAGTGATGGGGAGAGGAGTGATTGGGGGAGAGGAGTGATGGGGAGAGGAGTGATGGGGAGAGGAGTGATGGGGAGAGGAGTGATGGGGAGAGGAGTGATGGGGAGAGGAGTGATGGGGGAGAGGAGTGATGGGGAGAGGAGTGATTGGGGAGAGGAGTGATGGGGGAGAGGAGTGATGGGGGAGAGGAGTGATGGGGAGAGGAGTGATGGGGGAGAGGAGTGATGGGGAGAGGAGTGATGGGGGAGAGGAGTGATGGGGGGAGAGGAGTGATGGGGAGAGGAGTGATGGGGAGAGGAGTGATGGGGGAGAGGAGTGATGGGGAGAGGAGTGATGGGGGAGAGGAGTGATGGGGAGAGGAGTGATGGGGAGAGGAGTGATGGGAGAGGAGTGATGGGGAGAGGAGTGATGGGGAGAGGAGTGATTGGGGGAGAGGAGTGATGGGGAGAGGAGTGATGGGGAGAGGAGTGATGGGGAGAGGAGTGATGGGGGAGAGGAG
>CM059436.1:594754-722254 GCA_030390025.1 Squalus acanthias
CCCTCTCCCTCCACCCTCGCTCTCCCCTCTCCCCCCACCCTCGCTCTCCCCTCTCCCCCCACCCTCGCTCTCCCCTCTCCCTCTGCCCTCACTCTCCCCTCTCCCCCACCCTCGCACTCCCCTCTTCACCTGCTCACGGGGTTCTCCTGGCTCTTGGAACTTGGTACACAACAACTGCTGTCACGAAACCGCGAGCAAAAATACCCGACCTCTCTACGGTAAATGCAATAACATTTGTAAATGTCACATGATCAGATGCCACGTGGTCAGATGTCATGTGGTCAGCATGTCACACCATCAAACCTCCAAGAATGCCTCCAACCAGAGTTGGCGACCCTACTGGCCAAGGCTGCCATTCCTTAGTGGCGAGTGGAGGTCAGGCCCATTCCCACAGAGTAGGGAGGAGGGAAATCATCACTGGGCAGCTGTGTTGCACATTTCTGACATCCTGGCCTAGAAATTCTGCCGCGCATCGCCTGATATTCTGGCATTAAATGGGCTCCTAAGCCTCCAATGTGGCGGGCACGAAGCGCACGCGTATAACAAGCCGGAAGTCCGCCACCCGCTACATTTGTCGGGAAAAAAAATAGGCGTCCATGGCCCGCGCCTGAAACAGGCGTTTGGCCCATTTGGCATAATCAAATAAAGGGCCTGGCGCCCGATTGAGAACCCCTCGGCAATATTGGGTTTCCCTGAGGCAGCCTGGGCCAGCGGCAGTCAGGAAACCTAGGCTTACCTGACGCTTGCTAGGCTGCAACTAACAAGGCATGTTCCTCCCGACCTCACGTTCAAAGCATGTGGGCCGCTGCTTGAAACCACCGACCAGCACCTCCCCGCCACCGACCGGCACCTCCCCGCCACCGACCGGCACCTCCCCGCCACCGACCGGCACCTCCCCACCACCAACCGGCACCTCCCCGCCACCGACCGGCACCTCCCCGCCACCGACCGGCACCTCCCCACCACCGACCGGCACCTCCCCGCCACCGACTGGCACCTCCCCACCACCGACCAGCACCTCCCCGCCACCGACCATCACCTCGCCCACCCCCCCACCCCCGCCATCAACCAGCTCCATTCCCCCCCGCCCCCAATCGGTACCACTCCCGCCCAACTTATCCCAACTTCTGCCCTCTCCGATCGCTGCTCACCACTACCCTCCCTCCCGACCTGATCGCTTACCCTCCCGGTTAACCCCAATCGCCCTCCCCTTCCCAATCCCCTTTAAGCACTTACCTGCGGGCCTCTGCTGGCCAGATCTTCCATTCCTCTTTGCCGGCTCGGTGATGTTGAGGCCGGAGCTCCAATATTGGGTGCTCCTCTGGCCAGTCCATTCAGGCACAGGGGCTGATCCCAGGCCTCTGTCACAGGGCTGGAATGGCAGACAGTCTGGGTCCTGGCCCCTCGGTTGGCGTTGGGGGGCTTCAGTGAACCCCACAGGGTGATTTAAAAAAAACAAGTAGCGAAAATAAATGTTTAACAAACCCCCACCCCCCATTTTTTAAATGCTTTGAAAAGAAGGGGAATAGAGATTTTTTTTAAAAGGTTGTGAGAGTCAATTGTGAAATGAGACCGACTGTTCCCCTCACCCTCGTCCCTCAAGCTGCCTGATAATGCCCAGTTACCCCGTGCTGAATTTATTCCCTTTTCCCCTCCTCCCCAAAAAAACACCCAGGCCAAAAGAAGGCTGCACCCCGCTTGATTTCAAAAACTTTTTCCTTTAATGAAAATCTACATTTTTACATTTATTTTTACGTGTAGGGCTCTTTTTTAAAATAAATAATTTCTACTACCTCCACACTCCCACCCCCCACCCCCACAGCCCCCCTCCACAGTCCCCCACACTCCCCACGCCTTCAAGTTTATTTCCCCTGTGGGGCGCGAGAGGGATACAAATCCACAGAGAGAATTTGCTTTCCAATACACCCTGTACCAGCTTGGGACTCCCTCCCCGTGCCCTCTGACCCCTTCCGAGTTAATCTGCATAAAGGAATGACAAGCATTCTAACTGAGCAGGAACAGAAGGGGCTGGAGACTGAAGCAAAAAGGACTGGGTGTGCGATCGAGAGAGAGAGAGAGAGAGGGAGAGAGAGAGAGAGAGAGAGACTGGAGACGGGAAAGTTTTCAATCAGTAGCTGAGTGAGTGTGTGTGAGTGTGAGTGTGTGTTTGTGTGTGAACGTCAAAACCCTCTCTGCAGTGAAGAACGTGAAATGATCTCGTGGTGTCCTGACTGGTGGAGGAGCCGTGGCTGTGGAGCGTCTGGGACTGTTCTGACGATTTGTTGACTTCATGCGAAAGAGGATAAAAGGGCTCCTGTTGAAGCAGGAAGAAAATGGGGCAGACCTCAGTCTCGAGCCTCACTGAGCCTGCAAGTGGTGAGTAAAAAGTGCAGCCACCCTCTCTTGGTTCAGCCGTGATTGAGGGAAGTTTGAATGGAGTTACTGACTTTTTAAAAAAAAAACTAATTTAGTTTTCTCCTAAAAGTTAGTTAAAACTGTGATCCTTATGTAAAAAAAAACCCAGCTAACCAAATAACAGAAATGAATTACTTGAGGTGGTTTTAAAGTTGCTTTGCATATTCGACCATGAAGACATCCTGTTGATTTTCTGTGCTGTTCATCTCCGTCCTATTTTGCTTATCTACATTTACACCACCCCCCCCCCCCACCCCCGTACTTATTGTGTTGAATGTGCACATTGATGTTTAACCCTTACCCTGCTGAATATCCCAAAGTCCGTCCAGCTGGAGCCGTAGCTTTACGTCAGACACCTGTCGCCTGGACTGGAGGATATCTTTACTTTTTAGAGACTCTTTACTCGCAAGGACACCAGTCTGTTGACGCCAATCGCCTCTCCTCCTTTTACTTTAAACTCCCGTAACTTTCCACGGCGCGAAACTGGGACTGAAGACGTGAGCGTGTTGCGTTGGAGACACGCAATGGCACCGTGACCCTCTACCGCTCCGTCCGGATGAGACGGGCAGCGGTCGAGGGAAATCAGAGACCGAGTTGTTCCCAGTGAGGAGGGGGAGGAATGGTGATGGAAAAGGGGGAGGGGGGGCGCGGTGGTGGCGACTGTGCTGATTTGGGAGCAACATCACTGGAGGTCGGGAGTGGGCTGCCTCCCCTAGAACATAGGAACAGGAGGAGGCCATTCAACCCCTCCAGCCTGTTCCGCCATTCAGTGAGATCATGGCTGATCTGTACCTTAACTCCATCCACCCGCCTTGGTTCCGTAGCCCTTAATACCCTTGCCCAACAAAAATAACCTCGGCTAGCGGGCTTCCGTACCAAGCGGGAGGTTTTCATGATAACGAGAGAAGGGTTTCAACATTCAGGAAGGAATCTTTATTAAAAAAAGCAAAATAATACGGATGCTGGAAATCTGAAATAAAAACAGAAAATGCTGGAAACACTCAGCAGGTCAGGCAGCATCTATGGAGAGAGAAACAGAATTAATGTTTCAGGTCGATGACCCTTCGTCAGGAATCTTAATGACCCTGAAGAGGAGGCAACAACCAAAGGTTACAGTGGTTGGGGGAGGGCAGGAGGCAACATGGAGTGAGGGCAATGGTTACAGTGGTTGGGGGAGGGCAGGAGGCAACATGGAGTGGGGGCAATGGTTACAGTGGTTGGGGGAGGGCAGGAGGCAACATGGAGTGGGGGCAATGGTTACAGTGGTTGGGGGAGGGCAGGAGGCAACATTGAGTGGGGGCAATGGTTACAGTGGTTGGGGGAGGGCAGGAGGCAACATGGAGTGGGGGCAATGGTTACAGTGGTTGGGGGAGGGCAGGAGGCAACATGGAGTGGGGGCAATGGTTACAGTGGTTGGGGGAGGGCAGGAGGCAACATGGAGTGGGGGCAATGGTTACAGTGGTTGGGGGAGGGCAGGAGGCAACATGGAGTGAGGGCAAAAGGATATCAAATGTAAAGGGCTGAAGGGTCGTCTTCAGCCAATCGCATCTTGTGACTTGAGGTGCTGGTCTGATGGAACCCAGTTTGGGTCATGGGATAGGTCTTGCCATGGGGAGTAAGTGTCTCCGTGGCGAGGGAAAGTTTATATGTCTCTAAGAGAATCGTGCGTCTCCTGGGGATTTAAAGTAAAGCAGGAAGGGGAGCCTCTAGTTACGGACAGCAATTCCAAGTAAGCGTAGATGGAGCAGCTGCCATTCAAATGATTATATGGAAAGGGAAATTCTAATGATCTGGGTTTTTTTTCCTTCCTGGCTGGCCTCCCACATTCCACCCTACGTAAACTTGAGGTCATCAAAACTCGGCTGCCCCGTGTCCTAACTCGCACCAAGTCCCGTTCGCCCATCACCCCTGTGCTCGCTGACATACATTGGCTCCCGGTTAAGCAACGCTTCGATTTCAAAATTCTCATCCTTGTTTTCAAAACCCTCTGTGGCCTCGCCCCTCCCTATCTCTGTAACCTCCTCCAGCCCCACAACCCCCCGAGATATCTGCACTCCTCTAATTCTGCCCTCTTGAGCATCCCTGATTATAATCGTTCAACCATTGGTGGCTGTGCCTTCTGTTGCCTAGGCCCTAAGCTCTGGAATTCCCTGCCTAAACCTCTCCGCCTCTCTACTTCTCTTCCCTCCTTTAAGACGCTCCTTAAAACCTACCTCTTTGACCAAGCTTTTAGTCACCTGCCCTAATTTCTTATGTGGCTCGGTCTCAATTTTTTGTCTTAAAATACTCCTGTGCAGCGCCTTGGGACGTTTTACTACTTTAAAGGTGCTGTATAAATACAAATGAGAGGGTGCAGAGGAGATTTACCAGAATGGTTCTGGGGATGGGGGATCTCAGCTACAAGGACAGGTTGGAGAAGCTGGATTTGTTTTCATTCGAGCAAAGGAGGTTGTGGGGTGATTTGATAGAGGTGTACAAGATTATGACAGGTTTGGATAGGCTAGACAGGGAAAGGTTGTTTCCACTAGTTGATGGTACAAGGACTAGGGGACACAGATTTAAGGTTTTGGGCTAGAGATACAGGGGGATGTGAGGAAAAACTTTTTTACGCAGCGACTGGTGAGGACCTGGAACTCGCTGCCGACGGAAGTGGTGGAAGTGGAGACACTCAATGTTTTCAAGGGGAGACTGGATAGGCACTTGAGGGAAATAAACTTGCAGGACTATGGGGATAGAGCGGGAGAATGGGACTGACTGGATTGCTCTACAGGGAGCCAGCACGAACTCGATGGGCCGAATGGCCTCCGTCTGTGCTGTTATGACTCTATGGGCGAAAAATTGAGTCGCACCCCCTTTGGGGCGCTAACTTCCCCGGGGCGCTACTTTTAGCGCCTGAAAACATTAGTGCCCCCGCGGCCAAAATTGATTGGTAGCACCCCAAGAGGGAAGCAGGGTGCTACTGGAAGCGCCCCGCCTCCCTCTTGGGGCGCTGCGAGGGAATATCACGGCGCTACATGCCATGGTACTGCAGGCCTACCTCCCCTTCTTAAAGGGGAGGGGCCTTGCGCAGCGCGACCCGGGGCCCAGCTGGGCCACCAGGGATCGGAGTGCCAGCCAAAGAGCCCGGCACTCAAGAGAAGTGCCGGGCTCACGGAGCGCAGCCGGCACGCCGCGGGGGGGCTGGTCAGGAGGCCGGGGACGGCAAAGTGGGCAGGTGCTGGCAGGCGGCCAGCAACAAAAATGGCCGCCTGGCACCTCGCCTTTAACTAGCGCCGCCCCGGCCGCAGGTATGCCCCCCTGACCCCGTCGGACATAGCGGCCGGCGGTAAGTCAGGGGCACTACCGAAGATCGTGGCCGGGGCGCGAGTGGGGTGCTGCGCACGGCGATGGCGTCATCGCCGGCGGCGCAGCGCCGCGGGGCGCTAACGGTTACCGCTGCGGCTAACCTCCCGCTGAATTTCGCGGGAGGTGTTGGCGGCGCCGCGCCCCAGGCGCTAGTTGCTTTGCGTCTCGTTTGCGCCCACTTAGCAACCGAATTTTTCCCCCTATGACAAGCTGTTGTCGTTTCTTCATAAAATTGTTAAACTAAAGGACGTTTCTTAAAGGGGTGATGCCGCTGCATTGAGGGAAGTTTCTGGAAAGGATTCCATTTTGAGTATTTTGGCTGCTTGTTGGAGAAGTTCCGATCCACAAGATGTCTGTAGCCGGGGGTGGGAGACGGGAAGTTTGGCTTCCTTTTAATGTTTGGCGCAGTGCGGTTACTTTCAGATGCTGTCAATTTGTTGCCTTTGGTTCCTATTCCTGTTGGACACAGTCAGGGACCAGTCAAGATGTTTTGGGCACTCCTTTGTATACAAGCCAAGTAAAGTGCTCTTACTCAGTGTCAGCGGTGCCATTTCCCTCTCCTCCCATCTGCCATTCCTTGATCTTTTTTCCAGGTTAGCTCATCGTTTGTAGTTAACCATGGAATCATAAAAATCTCCCGACAGGAGGAGGGCATTTGTCCCATCGTACTGTGCTGTTACTAGTTCCACATCGGAGCTGTCTGCTCTGATTCCATTTCCATGCTCTTTCCCTCTACAATTTATATGCCAGCTTGGCTCAGTTGTTGACTCTGTCATGTTCAAGGCCCACTCCAGAGACTGGAACATAATCTAGCAAGGGAGCGCTGCACTGTCGGAGGGACAGTACTGAGGGAGTGCTGCACTGTCGGAGGAACAGTACTGAGGGAGGGCTGCACTGTCGGAGGGACAGTACTGAGGGAGCGCTGCACTGTTAGAGGGGCAGTACTGAGGGAGCGCTGCACTGTCAGAGGGACAGTACTGAGGGAGTGCTGCGCTGTCGGAGGGACAGTACTGAGGGAGTGCTGCACTGTCGGAGGGACAGTACTGAGGGAGTGCTGCACTGTCGGAGGAACAGTACTGAGGGAGTGCTGCGCTGTCGGAGGAACAGTACTGAGGGAGCGCTGCACTGTCGGAGGAACAGTACTGAGGGAGTGCTGCACTGTCGGAGGAACAGTACTGAGGGAGTGCTGCACTGTCGGAGGGGCAGTGCTGAGGGAGCGCTGCGCTGTCGGAGGAACAGTACTGAGGAAGCGCTGCGCTGTCGGAGGAACAGTACTGAGGGAGTGCTGCACTGTCGGAGGGGCAGTACTGAGGGAGCGCTGCGCTGTCGGAGGGGCAGTGCTGAGGGAGCGCTGCGCTGTCGGAGGGACAGTGCTGAGGGAGTGCTGCACTGTCGGAGGGACAGTACTGAGGGAGTGCTGCACTGTCGGAGGAACAGTACTGAGGGAGCGCTGCGCTGTCGGAGGAACAGTACTGAGGGAGCGCTGCGCTGTCGGAGGGACAGTGCTGAGGGAGTGCTGCGCTGTCGGAGGGACAGTGCTGAGGGAGTGCTGCACTGTCGGAGGGACAGTACTGAGGGAGTGCTGCACTGTCGGAGGAACAGTACTGAGGGAGCGCTGCGCTGTCGGAGGAACAGTACTGAGGGAGCGCTGCGCTGTCGGAGGGACAGTGCTGAGGGAGTGCTGCGCTGTCGGAGGTGCCGTCTTTCGGATGAGGCATTAATCCGAGGCCCCGTCTGCTCTCTCAGGTGGATATAATAGTTTCCACATCACGAAGAAGAGCTGGAAGTTCTCCCGGTGTCCTGGCCAAAATTTATCCATTAAAAATAGATTATCTCATCGCTGTTTGTGGGATCTTGCTGTGGGCAAATTGGCTGCCGCATTTCCTACATTACAACAGTGACTACACTTCAAAAGTACTTCATTGGCTGTAAAGGGCTTTGGGACGTCCTGAATCATGAATGGCGCTATAGAAATACAAGTCTTTCTTTAACTCATCCGCTGTCAAGTACTTTGAGATGTGAAATGTGTTAGAAATCACATTCCTTTTTTAATATTTTGTTTTTTCAAGTGTTTAACTCCCGCCTAAACGCTGTGACTGATTGGACCTCAGTAGCCCCTTGTTCCATTTTCTAATATTGCTTTGCATGAAAACATTCCTTACTTCATACCCGTGGCATTGAACCGGAGTGTGGTGATGTGCCGAGCTGTGACAGGCCAAGGGGAACATATGCAAAGCAGACTTGGGTGTAATGCAAGCAACAAACTGTTGTCGAAAATAATTTGCTTAGACCGTAATTTGTGTTGTGTGTAAGTTGTAACCGTGCAACTTTACGCTCTCTGTAGGGAGTCCCTCCCATCCTGAGCACTCCTCAGAGACCCGGGCACGCGCTCCTCATGGTTGTGTTGGATAAAATCACATCTAGACTCCATTCTTCACCTGCTCACCTCGCTAACTTCCCATCCTCTCTCTCTCCATGAACTCCAACTTGCCAAAAATTCTGTCGTTCCCCCCCCCCCTCCCCCCAGGGTATCCTGGGTATCCATGTGTCAGCCGTGGCTCAGTGGGTAGCGCTCTTACTCTCTGAGTCGGAAGGTTGTGGGTTCAAATCCCACTCCAGAGACTCGAGCACTAAAATCCAGGCTGACACTCCAGTGCAGTGTTGAGGGAGCGCCGCACTGTGAGGGGTGCCATCTTTCGGATGAGACGTTAAACCAAGGCCCCATCTGCTCTCTCAGGTGGACGTAAAAAATCCCACGGCACTATTTTGAAGAAGAGCAGGGGCGTTGTCCTGGGCAACATTTATCCCTCAACCAATATCACTAAAAACAGATTATCTGGTCATTATCACATTGCTGCTTGTGGGATCTTGCTGTGCGCAAATTGGCTGCCACGTTTCCTACATTACAACAGTGACTCAGTGACTCCACTTCAAAAGTACTTCATTGGCTGTAAAGCGCTTTGGGATGACCTCAGGTCATAAAAGGCGCTATATAAATGCAGGGTTTTCTTTCTTTCCTTATGAAGTCCCTCTCACCCAATGCCGACCCTCCTCATTGATCTGTGCCGGCTCCCTGCTCCCAATGCATTGAAATTAAAATGCTGGTCCTTATCTTTAAATTCCTCCATTGTTACACGCCTTCCTTGTATCCCATACAGCACCCATCGGTAACCTGACTCTGGGCTTTTCTGCACCCCCCCCCCCCCGCCAATGGTGGCAGAACCTTCTGCTGCTTTTACCCATCTCACTGGAACGCACGCCCACGCCACTGCGCTTCCCTCTCTGCCTTACAATACAACAGCGACTACACTTCAAAAGTACTCCATTGGCTGTAAAGCGCTTTGGGACGTCCTGAGGTTGTTAAAGGCTGGAGTACAAAGGGGAGGAAGTGATGCCTCAGTTGTACCGAGCCTTGGTCAGACCCCATCTGGAGCACTAGGTCCAGTTCTGGGCACCGCACCTCAGGAAGGATGTACTGACCTTGGAGGGGGTGCAGCGCAGGTTCACCCAGAAAGATATGGGGGCTTAAAGAGTTAAATTGTGGGGACACTTAAAATTAGAGCCAGGCCGTTCAGGAGTGAAATTAGGAAGCACTTTTTCACACAAAGGGTAGTGAAATTCTGGAACTCCCCTCTCCAAAAGGCTGTGGATACTAGGGCTCAATTGAAGCTTTCAAGACTGAGATAGTTAGAATTCTGTTTGGTAATGGCATCAAGGGATATAGAGCGGGAGTGATCTGATCGAGGTGTTTAAACCGATAAAAGGGGTTGATAAGGTAGATAGAAACTATTTCCTCTGGTGGGGGGAGTCCAGAACAAGGGGGCATCACCTTAAAATTAGAGCCAGGCCGTTCAGGGGTGATGTCAGGAAGCACTTCTTCACACAAAGGGTAGTGGAAAGCTGGAACTCTCTCCCCGCAAAAGCCGTTGAGGTTGGGGATGAATTGAAAATTTCAAATCTGAAATTGATAGATTTTCATTAGGCAAGGCTATTAAGGGTTAGGGAACCAAAAAAGGTAGATGGAGTTAAGACACAGATCAGCCATGATCTAACTGAATGGCGGAACAGACTCGAGGCGCTGAATGGCCTCCTCCTGTTCCTATCTCCCATACCTTCAGCAGAAACCCTATGTGCATAAACCGGATTTCCACTGAACTTCCATCAAAGTTACGTCGGTGGAGTGGGAGGAGCCCCGAGGAAATTTGCGGTGTAGGTCATTACATTATTGCCCAATGGCACAATTCCAAGTATTTGACAGTGCCATCTCGTACTTTGAAGGGTATAGCGGACAATGTGTGTACCTGGCTGCATGAATGATTACCCAAGGAGCACGAGTGAGGGAAGGTGTGTCGGTGCTGTGAAATTATACACTGTCCCCACCTATGACAGGAATTTTTATGTTTATAAACTCTTTGCTAATACAAGACTGCAACAATATATTTACGGTAAACTCATCCCAGTCAGGCATGTGGCTATTTCTGCCACCCACTATCAGGAAAGACTAAATAGGCTGGGGCACTTTTCTCTAGAAACGAGAAAGGCTGAGAGGTGACCTGATAGAGGTCTTTAAAATTATGAAGAGGACTCAATAGAGTAGACGGGGAGAAGATGTTTCCACTTGTGGGGTAGACCAAAACGGGCAACACGGTGGCATAGTGGTTAGCACTGTTGCCTCACAGCGCCAGCGACCCGGGTTCGAATCCGGCCACGGGTGACTGTCTGTGTGGAGTTTGCACATTCTCCCCGTGTCTGCGTGGGTTTCCTCCGGGTGCTCCGGTTTCCTCCCACAGTCCAAAGATGTGTGGGTTAGGTTGATTTGGCTATGATAAATTGACCCTTAGTGTTAGGGGGGATTAAATACGTGGGGTTACGGGGATAGGGTGGGATATGTGTCGGTGCAGGCTCGATGGGCCGAAATGGCCTCTATCTGCACTGTGGGGGTTCTGTGAAAACTAGGGGCTATAAATATAAGACAGTCACTCATAAATCCAATAGGGAATTTAGGAGAAACTTCTTTACCCAGAGAGTGGTGAGAATGTGGAACTCGCTACCACAGGGAGTGGTTGAGGCGAACAGCATTTAAGGAAAGCTAAATAAGTACATGAGAGAGAAAGGAATAGAAGGACACGCTGATAGGGTGAGATGAAGTAAGTAGAGTGGGAGGAGGCTCGTGTGGAGCATAAACGCCGGCACGGACCAGTTGGGCCAAATGGCCTGTTTCTGTGCTGCAAACTCTATACACTCCCTATCCAATTTCTGGCTCTTGCCGCAGTGCGCCTTTCCCAGTCTGAGCGTGACTCTTTCTGCGGAGTGCTTGCCCAGGTCTGTCACCTATGTACTCGCCCCAAGTCTTTCGGTGTCAATGGAGCAGTAACATCACCACGTCGTTGGAATAAATCCACTGATTAAAACTGGGTGTTGAGTGAAAGGTACAAAAGCCCAACGGCCGGGAGCAGGAAGGACATGATGGAGCAGTGTGTGTGGAGATGGGAGTCACACAGGAGGACTGCACCGATCCACCTCTCCTGATCTCTTCAGCTCCACTCTTTCAGTCGCTAAGTGGATGTCTGATGCTGCCCCATGGGACAGTTGCCGAGTGGAGGCCAGATATTCTCTTGGAGGAAGAGTCACCTTCGGGCCATATTGAAAGCGTGGCACTCACTGGGAAGGGGGATCACTGTGAGGGAGTTATTATAAAAAGGATATCGAGGCACTGGAGAGGGTGCAGAGAAGATTTACAAGGATGATACCAGAAATGCAAGGGTATACCATAAAAAAAATAAGACTTGCATTTCTACAGCGCCTTTCACGACTAGCGGACGTCTCAAAGCGCTTTACAGTCAATGAAGTACTTTTTGAAGTGTAGTCACTGTTGTAATGTAAGAAACGCGGCAGCCAATATGTGCACAGCAAGCTCCCACAAACAGCAATGTGATAATGACCAGACAATCTGTTTTTTTTTAGTGATGTTAGTCGAGGGATAAATATTGGCCAGGACACCGGGGATAACTCCCCTGCTCTTCTTCGAAATAGTGCCACGGGATCTTTTACGTCCCCCTGAGAGAGCAGATGGGGCCTCGGTTTAACATCTCATCCGAAAGACGGCCCCTCAGACAGTGCAGCACTCCCTCAGCCCTGCACTGGGAGCGTCAGCCTAGCTTTATGTGCTCAAGTTCCTGGAGTGGGACCTTGAACCCACAACCTTCTGACTCGGAGGCTGAGTGGAGGCAAAGGGGACCACTCGCAAGTGAAGTCGCCCCGGGGCTGCATTTTGTCATAAAAGTGGCATTGGCGGATGGTCTGGAGACGGGTTGCTCACTCCCTCTTGGGCTGTGACTTGTGGGCCCAAGCAAGGGGAGAACATACCTTTGTAAAAGAAAATCGAATCGGTCGTTCAGCAAGTAAGATTGTCAGTACTGTGATGCAACTTGGTAACCGTGGCTCTGTGGGTAAGCACGTCACGCCTCTGAGTCAGAAGGTTGCGGGTTCGAGCCCCGCTCCAGAGACTTGAGCACAGAATCTAGGCTGACACTCCCAGCGCAGTGCTGAGGGAGCGCTGCCCTGTTGGAGCTGCCGTCTTTCGATGAAATGTTAAACCGAGGCCCTGTTTGCCCTCTCGGGTGGACGTAAAAGATCTTTGTCGTGCTGCAGGACCTGAGCTTTCTTCTCAGTCAATGTTGTGTGTGTTGGGAGGAAGGAGGCAGGATTTCCTGTGCCGCCCATACTTTGAGTTCTTGCCTGCGGTGAAGGTGCTGGTGCAAACAAAAAAATTGCATTGCAAATAGTTTTATCCTGGGAGCTGTGTGATTTGGGAAAGGGGGGGAATCTGATTTCCCTGCTCTGCTTGGAGCATGAGGTCCACCAATTGCAGCTTTTTGATTGGCGATGTGGGGCAGGGGGAGGGGGAGGTCCTGACTGCAAAAAAAGTGCCTTTCTGACAAGTTGTTGGAACTTAATGTGCAAATCCAGGCTCAATTAGTAACAGCAACAACATGCATTTATATAGCGCCTTTAACGTAGTAAAACGTCCCAAGGTGCTTCACAGGAGCGTTATCGGACAAATATCGACAGCGAGCCAAAGAAGGAGACATTAGGACAGGGCTGATGATGATGACATCATTAAGAGGGCAGCATGTGGATGAGGAAAAGTTGAGGTCAAGAATTAATAAGAACATAAGAAATAATTGTCGGCCACTTGGTCCCTCGAGCCTGCTCCGTCATTCAATAAGATCATGGCTGATCTTCTACCTCAACCCCACCTTCCCGCACGATCCCCATATCCCTTGATTCCCTTAGTGTCCAAAAATCTATCGATCTCAGCCTTGGGCGTGTGTGCTGTGAGGAGGATGCAGAGAAACTCCAGTATGATTTGGACAGGTTGGGTGATTGGGCAGATGCATGGCAGATGCAGTATAATGTGGATAAATGCGAGGTTATCCACTTTGGTGGCAAAAACAGGAAGGCAGATTATTATCTGAACGGCAATAGATTGGGAAAAGGGGAAGTGCAACGAGACCTGGGTGTCCTTGTGCACCAGTCGCTGAAGGTAAGCATGCAGGTGCAGCAGGCGGTTAAGAAGGCAAATGGTATGTTGGCCTTCATAGCAAGAGGATTCGAGTACAGGAGCAAGGATGTCTTGCTGCAGTTGTACAGGGCCTTGGTGAGACCACACCTTGAGTTTTGTGTGCAGTTTTGGTCGCCTTATCTGAGGAAGGATGTTCTTGCCATGGAGGGAGTGCAGCGAAGATTCACCAGACTGATACCTGGGATGGCAGGAATGACGTATGAAGAGAGATTGGGTCGATTAGGCTTATATTCGCCAGAGTTTAGAAGAATGAGAGGGGATCTCATTGAAACTTAGAAAATTCTAACAGGACTAGACAGACTAGATGAAGGAAGGATGTTCCCGATGGCGGGGGAGTCCAGAACCAGGGGTCACAGTCTAAGGATAAGGGGTAAGCCATTTAGGACTGGGATGAGGAGGAATTTCTTCACCCAGAGGGTGGTGAACCTGTGGAATTCTCTACCACAGAAGGCAGTTGAGGCCAATTCATTAAATATATTCAAGAAGGAGTTAGATATATTTCTTAAGGCTAAGGGGATCAAGGGATATGGGGAGAAAGCAGGGACAGGGTACTGAGTTTGGATGATCAGCCATGATCGCATTGAATGGCGGAGCAGGCTCGAGGGGCCGAAAGGCCTACTCCTGCTCCTATCGTCTATGTTTCTATGTTTCAACGACTGAGCCTCCACAGCCCTCTGGGGTAGAGAATTCCAAAGATGCACCACCCTCTGCGTGAAGAAATTTCTCCTCATCTCAGTCCTAAATAACCGACTCCTTATCCTGAGACTGTGACCCCTGGTTCTAGACTCTCCAGCCGGGGGAAACATCCTCCCAGTATCCACCCTGTCAAGCCCCTTAAAAATGTTGTATGTTTCAATGAGATCATTCTCTTTCTTCTGAACTCTAGGGAATATCGGCCTAGTCTCCTCAATCTCTCCTCATAGGACAATCCCCCAGCCCAGGAATCAGTCTAGTGAACCTTCATTGCACTCCCTCTAAGGTAAGTATATCCTTCCTCAGGTAAACATAGAAACATAGAAAAATAGTAGGCCATTCGGCCCTTTGAGCCTGCTCCGCCATGCAATATGGTCATGGCTGATCCTCTATCTCAATACCATATTCCCGCTCTCTCCCCATACCCCTTCATGATAAGGAGACCAAAACTGTGCACAATACTCCAGGTGTGGTCTCACCAAGGCCCTATATATATAAAGCAGTAATACTTCTTTACTCTTATACTCCAATCCCTTTGTAATAAAGGCCAGCATACCAATTGCCAATTAAAACTTGAGGGACTCCTGAGGTAACTGTGCAGTGGTGGGCAGAGTCGGAGTCGCAGGGAATGAGCCAACTCTATCGGGACAGCGGAGAGGTTTAGGGAGGGAGTTCCAGAGCTTCGGGCCTTGGCAGATGATGGCACGGCCACCGATGCTGAGGTGAAGGAAGTGGGGGGGGATGTGGAAGAGACTAGAGTTGGAGGAACGCAGAGTTCTCGGAGGGTTGTAAGGCTGGAGGAGGTTACAGAGATAGGGAGGGGCGAGGACATATTTTTTTTATGCAAGCAGCGAGCAATTAACACGTGGAATGGGCTCCCAGATAGAACAGTGGAGGCGAAAATCCTGGAATCATTTAAGAAACAAATCAATGCAGCAGTGGGACTGTAGAGTGTACTGACTAGCACAGGAGCCATAGGCACTTCGACAGCACCGTTACTGTACAAGGCCCCACCACCAAGGAGCTTTACAGAAGGGGGTTGGGTGTTGGACTACAGGAGAGAGGTCAGGGGAGGTGACTGAAGGCTAGGTCAAGAAGGTGGGTTTGGATTGTAGACGGATTGCAATTTACCTTTTATATAATGCGAGTTCTTGAGTTCAGTATGCATCTCTAATGATTAAAAGAAAGACTTGCATTTCTATATCCACTTTCACGACCTCAGGACGTCCCAAAGTGCTTTACAGCCAATGAAGTACTTTTGAAGTGTTGTCACTGTTGTAATGTAGGAAACGCGGCAGCCAATTTGCGCACAGCAAGCTCCCACACCAGCAATGACCAGATAATCTGTTTTAGTGGTGTTGGTTGAGGGATTTAATATTGGCCATGACACTGGGTAGATCTCACCTGCTCTTCCTCGAAATAGTGCCATGGCATCTTTTACATCCACCCGAGAGGGCAGACAGGGCCTTGGTTTAACGTCTCATCCAGAAAGACGGTACCTCCGACAGTGCAGCACTCCCTCAGTACTTTCCCTCTGAGAGTGCAGCGCTCCCTCAGTATTTTCCCTCCGACACTGCAGTGCTCCCTCAGTACTGACCCTCTGACAGTGCAGCGCTCCCTCAGTCCTGCCCCTCCGACAGTGCAGCGCTCCCTCAGTACTGCCCCTCCGAGATTGTAGCACTCCCTCAGTACTGCCCCTCCGAGAGTGTAGCACTCCCTCAGTACTGCCCCTCCGACAGTGCAGTACTCCCTCAGTACTGCCCCTCCGACAGTGCAGCGCTCCCTCAGTACTACCCCTCCGACAGTGCAGCACTCCCTCAGTACTGCCCCTCCGACATTGTAGCGCTCCCTCAGTACTGCCCCTCCGACAGTGCAGCACTCCCTCAGTACTGCCCCTCCGAGAGTGCAGCACTCACTCAGTACTGCCCCTCCGAGATTGCAGCACTCCCTCAGTACTGCCCCTCCGAGAGTGTAGCACTCCCTCAGTACTGCCCCTCCGAGAGTGTAGCACTCCCTCAGTACTGCCCCTCCGACAGTGCAGCACTCCCTCAGTACTGCCCCTCCGAGAGTGTAGCGCTTCCACAGTCCTGCACTGGGTGTGCTAGCCTGGGTTGTATGCTCAAGCCTCCAGAACAATCAGAGTGTGCGCCAAGCAGCTACTTGCCCCTGGGTTTCTTTCTCGGATTGATTTACTCAGCCGCGCCATTCACACGCCCCTCTGCGGGACACAGTGCATCCACCATTTCAGCAGATCGAGGACCGTGGTGGTGTCACGGGCTGTGACGATCCCTCTCCCGTCATGTCCTTGACTTCTTATCACAGTTGGGGAGATAATGATGCAGCTGGTATCCTGCCTAGCGATAAAATATATCACTCCCTCGTGCCTTTTCTTATCTTTTTAAGTTTGTGCTGGTAGCTGTGCTGGCAGTTACAGAGCCAAGTTTTCCATACGCTTCATTCCGTGAAGTGTCTTGGGATGTCCCGTGTGTATAAACAGGATTTGACGACCCATGGGCTGGGCCCCTGGACTAAATGCGTGCTGGTCAGTGACTTACAAAGAAAGACTTGCATTTCTATAGTGCCTTTCACGACCTCAGGAAGTCCCAAGCGCTTTCCAGCCAATTAAATAGTTTTGAAATGTAGTCACTGCAGGAAACGTGGCAGCCAATTTGCGCACAGCAAGATCCCACAATCAGCAGTGAGATAAATGACCAGATAATGGGGGAAAAATTCGGTATCGCCCCGTTTGGGGCACCATTATCAGCCGTGCGCAAAGTTTAGCGCCTGGCGCTAATTATCGCCTCCGACTGCAAACTTGACTTTTATCGCCCCTGGAGGTGATTGGAGCGCTAAATCAGGCGCTACACATCTGTCTTAAGGCGCAAAGGCCGAGGAGCGAGGCGCTAACTCAGAGCACTGGCGAAGCTCATGTGATGTCAGTCAGCAATGGAACACAGACACACTGGCGCCGGCCAGTTCTTAAAGGGGAGGGTTGATCTTGCTCTACATCCATACCCTGCTCATTGCAGCCTTGAATCTCGGCCTGGAGAGACCTGTACATCAAATTTGTTGGAAAGAACAATGGAGAGGCCCAGGGAAAGAGCTCAGACTGCAGCCCCCATATTCTCTTCTAAATCGATGCAAGGAAGATCAAACCAGAAAGAACCTGCAAAGTGCTGCTCAGTACCCAAAACTCCTCAACACAGCTTTGAATATTTCCTGCAGTCTCTCTCTCTCACTCGGAATGCGTGGTGCTAAAATTTCACCGACAAAAAAAGGCAGGAAGCGGTCGCCTTTAAATAGCGCTCCCCCAGTCCCTTCCTGACTGCAAAACGCTACCCTCAACCTGTCGTTGCTAGCGGCAGGCGGTAAGACAGGGGGCTCCACTCAATATCCGGTCCGGGGCGCTACCGGGGCGTTGCACTCTCGACTGACGTCACGATCGGCCGGCGCAGGAGATCGTGGCGGTAGTGTTTAGCGCCGCCGCAAAATGTCTAGTTAATTTCGTGAGCAGCGCAAAGATCGCCACGCCCGGGCACTAGTTGCTTTGCGCCCCTTTAGCGCCATCTTAACGGGAGGCGCAATCCAACTGAATTTTTCCCCCAATCTGTTTTAGTGATGTTGGTTGAGGGATATATATTGGCCAAGTCACCGGGGGGAACTCCCCTGCTCTTCTTGAAAATAACATTGTGGGATCTTTTACGTCCACCTGAGAGAGAGCAGACGGGGCTTCAGTTTAACGTCTCATCCGAAAGACGGCACCTCCGACAGTGTAGCACTCCCTCAGTACCGCCCTGGAGTGTCAGCCTAGATTTTTGTGCTCAAGCCTGTGGAGTGGGACTATGAACCTACAACCTTCTGACTCAGAGACGATAGTGCTACCCACTGAGCCACGGCTATTTCAAAAAAGGGCAGTGCGTTCTCCCCGCTGTTCTGACCATTGCTTCGATAAGACCAGGGTAATCTAGGATTCCGCAGGATATGACTGTTCCTTTGTTGTTGTGATCAAAGAATTTTTTTAATTCTGGAAAGCAACCAGTCATATTAAATTTAAATTTAGGAAGATGTAGAAATGAAAGGTTATCCCAGAATTTAACTCAATCACATTTGAGAGTCAAAGAAATCTGGCAAACTCTTTCTTGTGAGATTAGATTGTGGGTTAGAGTCAAACTGAACAAGATCTGTAGAAGGGGTAGCTGGGTCAGGCGGCCTTTTCTCATTCCATGCTTTCTTCAGCTCTTGTGACTGAAACACACGTGTGTGTATGTGTGTGTATGTGTGTGTTCATTCCTAGACTGCAACCCACGATAGCCTGGGGGAAGCTGATAGCACAGCATCTGCAGAGCAAGATCCCATGTTGATCCTCCAGCTCGCTGGCGGGAGACAGAGATCTAAAAGCTTCTGTTCTGACGAGATGCTGGTGTGCACCAACACTGGAAGAGAGCCACGAGGATAGGTTGCTCTTCTGAGACACGAGGTTGGGGCATTCCTCATCTTGTCAAGCCCCAATTTTATCTCGCCAAAAATCAAACATGTCAATTTTGAAGCAATACTCGTGAGTAGACCAGGAAGATTGAGGAAAAATTGGGCTTGTTTTCTTCGCTGTGGTTCAGTTGGCAGCACTCTTGCCTCTGAGTCAGAAGGTTGTGGGTTCAAGTCCCACTCCAGAGACTTGAGGACAAAACTCTAGGCTGACACTCCCAGTACAATGCTGAGGGAGTGCTGCACTGTCGGAGGTGCCGTCTTTCAGATGAGACGTTAAACCAAGGCCCTGTCTGCTCTTTCAGGTGGACGTTAAAGATCCCACGGCCCTATTTCAAAGAAAGCAGGGGAGTTTCCCCGGTGTCCTGGCCAATATTTATCCCTCAATCAATGTCACTAAAACAGATTATCTGGTCATTATCACATTGCTGTTTGTGGGAGCTTGCTGTGTGCAAATTGGCTGCCGCGTTTCCTACATTACAACAGTGACTACACTTCAAAAAGTACTTCATTGGCTGTAAAGCGCTTTGGGACATCCAGTGGTCGTGAAAGGCGCTATAGAAATGCAAGTCTTTCTTTCTTGATGTCACCTAGCTCAGGTTTTGAAAGCGTTGGAAGGCAATTGACAGAAATTGACGCGGGTTGTCGATTCTGGGATCAAATGCCGAGGGTCGCAAGTTACAAAGGATGAAGTTTTGAGCAAGAACGGATGTGCAAGAACTTTTCACCAGAAGTGTGAATAGAGTTGTGGAATAAGATACCAGGGAAGACCATTGAAGTGTAAATGGGATCGAGAGACAACCAGATGCATTAAATTGGTGGACAAAGGGATTCTTTTATGAATGAACTTAACCCACTCATTACTATGATGCGGAGATGCCGGTGTTGGACTGGGGTGGACAAAAGTGAGAAGTCGCACAACACCAGGTTATAGTCCAACAGTTTTATTTGAAATCACAAGCTTTCGGAGCTGCTGCCCCTTCGTCAGGTGAAGTGAAGGAATACGAATCGACAAAGCATATATAGACAGAGAACAATGCCTGTGTAGAGTACAATGTCAGACGACTACAGTTAATCTTTCTGACTGCCTTTTATCACACCTCGGCAGAGAAACAATTAGGTCAGTTAGGAAGGCATATGCATAAAAAAAAACACCCATGGGAGAGGCCCACACGAAGAAATGGGACAAGAAAATCATGAGTGCAAGACATTTGAAAACATTAGAAAAGGAAACCGAGCGAGGTGTATGGCGGGCTGGCGATTTGGTGTCGTCGTTTTGCGCTACAGTTCAAGATCAAGCTCACCTCAATCTTCCTGGAATTGCATTGAGTTTGGAGAGGCCAGAGTGAGAATAGAATGGGGAGTTATTATAAAAAGAATATCGAGGCACTGGAGAGGGTGCAGAGAAGATTTACAAGGATGATACCAGAAATGCGAGGGTATACCTATAAAAAATAAAATAAGACTTGCATTTCTACAGCGCCTTTCACGATCAGCGGACGTCCCAAAGCTCTTTACAGTCAATGAAGTACTTTTTGAAGTGCAGTCACTGTTGTAATGTGGGAAACACAGCAGCCAATTTGCGCACAGCAAGCTCCCACAAACAGCAATGTGATAATGACCAGATAATCGTTTTTTAGTGATGTTGGTTGAGGGATAAATTATTGGCCCCAGGACACCGGGGAGAACTCCCCTGCTCTTCTTTTAAATAGTGGCCGCGGGATCTTTTACATCCACTGAGAGAGCAGACAGGGCCTCGGTTTAACGCCTCGTCCGAAAGACGGCACCTCCGACAGTGCAGCACTCCCTTAGCACTGCACTGGAGTGTCAGCCTAGCTTTATATGCTCAAGTCCCATGGAGTGGGACTTGAACCCACAACCTACTGACTGAGGCGAGGGTGCTACCCACTGAGCCACAGCTGACAGGATGTGAAAAGGATGAACAGGCTGGGTTTCTTTTCTCTTGAAAAGAGAAGGCTGAGGGGTGACCTAATGGAGGTCTTTAAAATTATGAAAGATTTTGATAGAGTGGACACAGAGAGAATGTTTCCACTTGTGGGGAAGAGCAAAACTAGAGGCCATCAATATAAGATAGTCACCAAGAAATCCAATAGGGAATTCAGAAGAAACCTCTTTACCCAGAGAGTGGTGAGAATGTGGAACTCGCTACCACAGGGAGTGGTTGAAGCGAATAGTGTAGATGCATTTAAGGGGAGGCTAGACAAGCATATGAGGGAGAAGGGAATAGAGGGTTATGCTGATAGAGTTAGCTGAGGAAAGACGGGAGGAGGCTCGAGTGGAGCATAAACGCCGGTATGGACTGGTTGGGCCGAATGACCTGTTTCTGCCGTATATCCGATGTAATCCCATGTAATGAAATCCCAGGGAAATGGGTGAGCATTGACGGGCAGGCAGAGAGGAAGCTCAAGGGATGTTTCCACTTCACAGGAAGCCTTTGATTGATGAACAGTTTATCTGAAAAAAACAACTCTCTCCTAAAACACAAAGCAAAGCATTATCGCACCTAAAGAAAACAAAGGGAAAGCTCCATCCAGTCAACACTCAACGAAATTAGGCTTCCTTCGTAAAACAAACTGCACAACGGGCAGCAAGCATCAGGAAGCAGAACAAACAGAAAAAACATTCCTACTAATAAATCTTAAAAGGCAAAGCTGTCAGCATTGAGAAAATGATGGGGTTTAGATTTTACGATCTTAACATAGAGTGAAACCCATTTAAAGAGAGTGCGCTCTGTTTATTTTTAAGAAATGCGTTAAAAGCTGATGATGTTTTTAAGCCGCTCCCAATCTAGTGAGAGTTGACGTAAAAAAAAGTCCCGGGTAGAATTCCCGCAAGGCCTCCTCGATCTCCCGCCGTAACTTCAGCAGAAACTTTGGGGGGCGCGGCGAAAACATCACTGACGCTGTTTCTCCGGGGTTTCCGTCGCGGGGCAGCGGGCGGATCCCTGGCGAGATTGTACCCGCCGGTCAGTGTTCCCTTTAAGCTGCAGGGCCGCGTGACTGCGCAACTGTCAGGAGCTCCCGCGCGGCTGGCTCACCGGCTTTTAAATGCAAAAAAAAACGCGGAATGCACGGATTTTTAAACGGCCCGCGCAGACCCTTTAAGGGGCCGCGTGGTCCAAAAAAAACAATTAGGGGGAACATTGCCTACGGTGTTGACTTTCTTAAACAGCACCAGCTCGGCTTAGTAGCCTCAGAGTCAGAAGATTGTTGGTTCAAATCCAAACCAGGAAGTCGAGCACATAATCTCGGCTCCAGTGCGGTACTGAGGGAGTGCAGCACTGCCTTGGGTTCAGTCATGTCGAACCAGGTACTCCGTGTGCCCGTTTAGATTGACGGGAAAGATCCCACGGGTGCCACTGGACGCGGAGTGACCAGCATTCCTCCCTCGACCCAACCCTGCCCCCAAAACGGATTAACCGGTCACATGTCTCATTGCGCTTTGTGGGATCGTGCTGTGTGCGGAGCGACTGCCACGTTTGCCCACATGACAGTCACTGCGCCTCTAAGTGATTGTGTGTGAACAGAGTAGAGATGGCGCTGAGAACGTGAGAAAAAGGTAGAGGTACAAAGACCAGTATTTTGTTTCCCTTCCTTGAACAATAAACATTGGGAAAGCGAAGACGTTGTTTATACACGGTTACTGCACAGACGTAAGCAAATCCCTCATGGGCAGAAGATTAATTGTGGCAGTGTTGATGCTGTTCTCCAGTCCTTCTTGACCTTGTGAGTCCCGTCACTGTGTGACTACCCTTTCCACTTGTTTGCATTGTAGTCACAGCAGGGTAGTTTGGTAAACTCCCCCGACCCCATTCAATAACTCATCCCATCATCCTGGTGGCACAGCTCTCGATTGATCTCCAACCTGTTGTGTTTAGAGAGCGGTGGTTGATGGATCTGTGGCCGCTAACCTCCCACTCTTAACAACATGGGCTACCAGAGGGACAAGCCACACAGAAGCCCAACATCTGAGAGTATGTTGTGGAATCCTGCCGTTCCAGTGTGAGCTGAACCTGTGGAAAGCATGGTACAATAGTACAGTTCTGATCATCAGATCCTCTGGAGCAAGACTACCTGTTGGGAATGCGGGATGTAGTGAATTTCCCTTGTTATGATCCTGGGCTGGTTTTTTATTTACTTGTGGATTCAAACTCTTCAGTGCCGACACTGCTGATGTCTTTGTTCTTAAATTTGATTAGTTGGGAATCAGATCTATGAATGCAGCCCTCCAGGGCGAGAGAGAGAGAGTGGAAGGTTGGGCAGCATGTGCGTTGCCACTGTTACCGGCCTGTTAGAGTGCGAACACCACAGACTCCCCGGTTAAAAACGCCTGGAATGAGCCCGTTATTCAAACACTGTTTTGCATTCTTGATTTTTTTTTCTCTTGTCGTGATGATGGCGTTATCATCATTCTTCAGCTTGTGCGACTACCTGCAGAGATCATGATGTGGAGATGCCGGCGTTGGACTGGGGTGGACAAAAATGAGAAGTCGCACAACACCAGGTTATAGTCCAACAGATTTATTTAATGTTACAAGCTTTCGGAGCAGTTCGCTCCTTCGTCAGGTAAGTTAGCAGTGAGAGAATCTCCCAGAATTCACAATTTAAACACAGTCTGTGTTTAAATTGTGAATTCTGGGAGATTCTCTCACTGCTAACTTACCTGACGAAGGAGCGAACTGCTCCGAAAGCTTGTAAAATTAAATAAATCTGTTGGACTATAACCTGGTGTTGTGCGACTTCTCATTTTTACCTGCAGAGAGGTATCGGGGGCTACTGCCCAGGGCCCAGTGTGATACCATGCTTGCTCAATGTGTAGAACCAGCCGGGTAACACATGTGCGAGTACGTGTGTGCCGTTGGATTCATCAGTTGTCTCAATGTTGTGTCATACCGGGACAGTTATTCTGTATTCTTTTTGCAATGGCAAACCAATGTAAGTTCTTTAAATTTACAAAGCTTTGCTATAGAATCATAGAATCTTACAGCACAGGAGGAGGCCAGTCGGCCCATCGTGCCTGTGCCGGCTCTTTGAAAGAGCTCTCCAATTAGTCCCACTCCCCCCTGCTCTTTCCCCATAGCCCTGCAAATTTTTCCCCTTCAAGTATTGATCCAATTCCTGTTTGAAAGTTACTATTGAATCTGCTTCCACCGCACTTTCAGGCAGCGCATTCGAGATCATAACAACTCACTGCCTAAAAATAATACTCCTCATCTCCCCCTGGCTTT
Organism: Squalus acanthias; assembly: GCA_030390025.1. Lineage (NCBI taxonomy): Eukaryota > Metazoa > Chordata > Chondrichthyes > Squaliformes > Squalidae > Squalus > Squalus acanthias. The sequence continues at coordinate 618,523 of CM059436.1, forward strand.
TTTGCCAATTACCTTAAATCTGTTTCCTCTGGTTACCGACCCTCCTGCCACTGGAAACAGTTTCTCCTTATCTACTCTATCAATATTCTATAAGTGAATATTGGATTAAATGTTGGACTTTCCTTATAGAGTCTCGAGTCATAACGGCACAGAAGGAGGCCATTTGGCCCATCGAGTCCGTGCCGGCTCTCTGTAGAGCAATCCAGTCAGTCCCATTCCCCCGCTCTATCCCCGTAGCCCTGCAAGTTTAATTCCCTCAAGTGCCTATCCAGTCTCCCCTTGAAAACATTGAGTGTCTCCGCTTCCACCACTTCCATCGGCAGCGAGTTCCAGGTCCTCACCACTCGCTGCATAAAAAAGTTTTTCCTCACGTCCCCCCTGTATCTCTTGCCCATAACCTTAAATCTGTGTCCCCTAGTCCTTGTATCATCAACTAGTGGGAACAGCCTTTCCCCGTCTAGCCGATCCAAACCCGTCATAATCTTGTACACCTCTATCAAATCACCCCTCAACCTCCTTTGCTCTAATGAGAACAAATCCAGCTTCTCCAACCTGTCCTTGTAGCTAAGATCCCCCATCACCGGAACCATTCTGGTAAATCTCCTCTGCACCCTCTCAAGGGCCTTCACATCCTTCCTAAAGTGTGGTGACCAGAACTAGACACAATACTCCAGTTGTGGCCTAACCAGAGCTTTATAAAGGTTCAGCATAACTTCTCTACTTTTGTACTCAATACCTCTATTCAGAGCTCCGAAAGCTCGTAATTTAAATAAAACTGTTGGACTATAACCTGGTGTTGTGCGACTTCTCTATTTATTAAGCCCAAGATCCCATATGCTTTGCTAACCACTCTCTCAATATGTCTCGCCACCTTCAGGGACCTATGCACATTAACTCCCAGGTCCCTCTGTCCTGTACACTCTTTAAAACTGTGTCAATAAGTGTATATTGCCTCTCCCTGTTCCTTCTGCCAAAATGCATCACCTCATATTCTCTGTATTAAATTCCATCTGCCACTTGTCTGCCCATTCTGCTAGCCTTTCTATGTCCTGTTGCAGTCGATTGGTATCATCATCACTGTTTGCCACACCCCCAAGTTTGCATACAGTGTTGTCCATACCTCTAGACTTGACAATTTCAACGCACTTCTGGCCACCCTCCCAGGTTCTACCCTCCGTAAACCCCAAAACTCTGCTGCCTGTGTCCTAACTTGCACCAAGTTCCATTAAGCAACGCCTCGATTATAAAATTCTCATCCTTGTTTTCAAATCCCTCCATGACCTCGCCGCTCCCTATCTCTGTAATCTCCTCCAGTTATCTGCACTCCTCCAATTCCGGCCTCTTGAGCATTCCCGATTTTCATCGCCCCACTATTGGCGGCCGTGCCTTCTGTTGCCTTGGCCCTAAGCTCTGGAATTCCCTGCCTAAACCTTTCCGCCTCTCTATCTCTCTTTCCTCCTTTAAGACGCTCCTTAAAACCTACCTCTTTGACCAAGCTTTTGTTCATCTGCCCTAATATCTCCTTATGTGGCTCGGTGTCAGATTTTGTTTTATAACGTTCCTGTGGAGTGCCTGGGGACGTGAAAGGCACTACATAAATACAAGTTGTTGTTGTTGTTGTCATTGGGGAACAGCATTGTTGTCTGTGGTGATTTATTTTCTATTGAGAAACTGAGGTGAAGAGTGAAGACCTGCAATGGAAGTGATCACAAAGGTCAATAGGTGAAGGAGAGAAGATGGGAAAAATGGGAAGTAGTGCTGGGCGATGTCAAGATTGGATTTTAAAAGCATTTAGATTGAAGGAGGAAGGGAATACTGAGGCAGGTGAGGGATAACACAGTTTTGAGATCCAGCAAAAGAATGAGTTGGAGAAGAAGACTTTGATGAATCTGTAATTCCACACCATAAGAATCCAAGGGAGACAAAGGGGGAAAAATTCGGTTGCTATGCGCCTCGTTAGCGCCCTAAGAGAGCGCTAACGAGGCACAAAGCAACTACCGCCTGGGCGCGGCGCCGCCAACACCTCCTGCGAAATTCAGCGGGAGGTTAGCGGCGGCGGTAACCGTTAGCGCCCCGCGGCGCTGCACCGCCGGTGATGACATCATCACCGTGCGCAGCGACCCGCTCGCGCCCCGGCCGCGATCTTTGGTAGCGCCCCCTGACTTAACGCCGGACACTATGTCCGACGGGGTGAGGGGGGCCTACCTGCGGCCGGAGCGGCGCTAATTAAAGGCGAGGTGCCGGGCAGCCATTTTTGTTGCTGGCCGCCTGCCAGCACCTGCCCCCGTTGCCGTCCCCGGCCTCCTGAACAACCCCCCCCCGCGGAGTGCCGGCTGCGCTCCGTGAGCCCGGCACTTCTCTTGAGTGCCGGGCTCTTTTGCCAGCACTCCCGATCCCTGGGGGCCCAGCTGGGCCTCGGGTCGCGCTGCGCAAGGCCCCTCCCCTTTAAGAAGGGGAGGAAGGCCTGCGGTACCACGGCACGTAGCGCCGCGATATTCCCTCACAGCGCTCCAAGAGGGAGGCGGGGCACTTCCAGTAGCACCCTGCTTCCCTCTTGGGGTGCTACCAATCAATTTCGGCCGCGGGGGCGCTAATTTTTTTGGAGCGCTAAAAGTAGCGCCCCGGGGAAGGTCGCGCCCCAAAGGGGGCGTGACTCAATTTTTCCCCCAAAGAGCCTTATTTCCTTATTAGAAAGCACAAGACAACAGCACTGACTGTAGTAATATTGATAAAAGGTGTCAGTCATGGCTCAGTGGTCATACTCTCACCTCTTGAGTCAGAAGGTCGTGGGTTCAAGTCCAGAGACGTGTGACCATAATCCAGCCAGTGCAGTACTGAGGGAGTGCTGTATTGCAGGAGGTGCCGTCTTTCGGATAAGACGCTAAACCGAGGCCATGTCTGCCCCCTCAGGTGGATGTAAAAAAATCCCATCACAACTATTCGAAGAAGAGCAGGTGGAGTTCCCCTGGCCAATATTTATTCCTCAACCAGTGTCACTAAAGCAGATTATCTAGACATTTATTTCATTGTGGGATCTTCCTGCACGCAAATTGGGTAGGTGATATCAAGGGTCCTACCTGTTTGCGCAGTTGAGCTGCAGACCTATTTTCAATAGACCTGGAATCTGGAGGAGACTGACGGTAGCAGTGTGAAACCCATCCCCTGGAACAAAAAATGATACCGCATTGCTCCAAAGCCCAGGGCCGTTGTACACTGGTAGAGCATCATCTCACTCCTGGGACTTGAGCACAAAAGTCCAGGCTGACACTCCCAGTGAAGTGCTGAGGGAGTGCTGCACTGTCGGAGGTGCCGTCTTTCGGATGAGACGTTAAACCGAGGCCCTGTCTGCTCTCAGGTGGATGTAAAAGATCCCACGGCCACTATTTCGAAGAAGAGCAGGGGAGTTATCCCTGGTGTCCTGGGCCAATATTTATCCCTCAACCAACATCACTAAAAACAGATTATCTGGTCATTATCACATTGCTGTTTGTGGGACCTTGCTGTGCACAAATTGGCTGCCGCGTTTCCTACATTACAAGAGTGACTACACTTAAAAAGTACTTCATTGGCTGTAAAGCGATTTGAGACGTCCGGTGGTCGTGAAATGCGCTATAGAAATGCAAGTCTTTCTTTCTTTTCTCCTATTAGACTTCAGTTACGTGGATAGACTGGTGAAGCTGGCGTCGTTCTCCTTAGAGCAGAGAAGTTATGATGAACCTGTATAAAACACTGGATCGACCTCAACTGGAGTACTGTGTCCAATTCTGGGCACCACACTTTCGGAAGGATGTGAAGGCCTTAGAGAGGGTGCAGAAAAGATTCACGAGAATGATTCCAGGGATGAGGGACTTCAGTTACGTGGATAGACTGGAGAAGCTGGGGTTGTTCTCCTTAGAGCAGAGAAGGTTGAGAGGAAATTTGATAGAGGTGTTCAAAATCATGAGGGGTCTGGACAGAGTCGATAGAGAGAAACCGTTCCCATTGGCGGAAGGGTCGAGAACCAGAGGACACAGATTTAAGGTGATTGGCAGAAGAACCAAAGGCGACACGAGGAAAAACTTTATTACTCAGCGTGTGGTTATGATCTGGAATGCACTGCCTGAAAGGGTGGTGGAGGCAGACTCAATCGCGGCTTTCAAAAGGGAGTTGGATAAGTACCTGAAGGAAAATTTTTTACAGGGCTACGGGGAAAGGGTGGGGGGAGTGGGACTAGCTGAGGTGCTCTTGCAGAGAGCCGGCACGGGCTCGCTGGGCCGAATGGCCTCCTTCTGTGCTGTAACCATTCTATGATTCGATGATTCTAGACCCCCCCACCCCCCTTCATTTTTTCTGTGCCAGTGAAAAAAATCCCCTACTGGTTGAGCTGTTTTATCTTCAATATAACCTGTCATTCCTGGTGACATTCCAGCGAATCTTCACTGAACCTTGTCCATGGCTCGAACATCCTTCCTAAAATAGGGTGCCCAGAACGGAACAACAACAACCTGCATTTCTATAGCACCCTTGACGTTAAACAAACGATCTCAAGGTGCTATACAGATGGGTGAATGGAAAACAGGATGAATCATCTGCCGGATTCCGGTATCACTTCACAACTTTCACCCTGGAGCTAAATGCTTTTCGCATGTGTTGCCCCGCATTAATTTTGAGAGAAACCTTCCCAGTTTATAATGGAAACCCGCGGCGAGGATTTTCTGTTTGCTGTGTGTGTGCGGAAATCACAAACACCGGGATAAAGAATGTGTTTATGACCCGATGAGCAGATGAAACTTTGACCTTTTGTTATATAAAGAATGAGAATTTGCCGTTGTTTATGTATTTGAATAGATCGCTACTGTACCAATGAGTAACGGATTAGCATTTCTCACACTCCCGCAACTCCTGGAATCCAAGGAGGGTTGCCTTGGAAACTGTTCCCTGCGATTCTGCACAAATTCAACCGTCTCTTCCTTTTGGGAATTGGTGTCATAATCAGACAGTCTTGGCAAGGCGATTCAACTATTATTGACAAAACCGATTCAACTGGTCTAATGACTGCCAATGTTTGTGTGTCGATCAAGGTGAGGGGCAGTAGTCATTGGGTGTGGAGCATTTTACAATTCAGGCACCCAGGGGGAGAAATTCACTATCGAGCTGTTTAAAAGTTGAGAAAATTAGCACCAGGCGCTAATGTTTCTAATTTTTTTTTAAAATTCGCCGTTGGTGCTCCAAGAAGGAAGTGAAGCGCTAACTCAAGCTCTCCACTTCCTTCTTGGAGCGCAATCGGCAGTAGGCGGGGTGGAGACTTCAGCAGCGCTGCACACTGGGGCCACGTTCAACGGCTCCTTCCCTCCCTTAAAGAGAAGGACCATCGCCGCAGGCTCTGCAATAGAAAAATTACCGACCTGGACCACCAAGGCAGCCGCGATCCCGCGCGACCGGCCCGGCACTCAAGCAGAGAGCTGGGCTGATCGATCGCGGGCAGGAACCCACGAGAAAAGGCGGAACAACTAAGGTAAGTTTTTTTTCCACTTACCTCGGCCACCTCGCCTTTAATCATCGCCCCCGAAGCGGCCTGCCGCCCGATGCATGCCTCCTGCAGCCGTCGGTGTTTTCTCCCGGCGCTGCTGCAGGGGGCGGAAGTTAATTTTGGGTCCGGGGCGATGCGCACGGCGATGACGTCACGATCTCCGGGCGAAGGATCTCGGGGCACAACGCCGTAGCGCAGCCTGCAAAACACCCGCCAAATGTGACGGGAGTCGATGTCAGCGCCGCGCCCGGTCGCAAAGCCATTTGCGCCCGTTAGCACCCCTGCACTCTTAGCATTAAGCACTTCCAGGTCAGATCTATCACAGCTAAATGCATAGTCAAGTTCCCTCTACCCTTCCCCAACAATGTGCCTCAGCCCCATCCTCAAAGAATTAGCCCCAGGGCACCAGTGTGACTTATTTTATTCAATTTCCAAGTTTGTGTCAAATTAAGAGCAATGCTGGGTTGCAGGCTCTTGCCCACTAGGTACTGGATTCAGACATCGAATTACAAAGAATGTACAGCGCAGAAACAGGCCATTCGGCCCAACTGGTCCGTGCCGGTGTTTATGCTCCACACGAGCCTCCTCCATCGCACCCGATCAGCATATCCTTCTATTCCTTTCACCCTCGTGTGTTTATCTAGCTTCCCCATCAATGCATCTATACTATTCGCCTTCAACTACTCCCTGTGGTAGCGAGCTCCACATTCTCAACATTCTCTGGACAAAGAAGTTTCTCCTGAATTCCCTATTGGATTTCATATAATCATAGAATGACACAGCACAGAAGGAGGCCATTCGGCCCATCGTGCCTGTGCCGGCTCTTTGAAAGAGCTCTCCAATTACTCCTACCCCATCCTGCTCTTTCCCCATAGCCCAGTATATTTTTCCTTTACAAGTATTTATCCAATTCCTTCTTGAAAGTTATTATTGAATCTGCTTCCACCGCCCTTTCAGGCAGTACATTCCAGATTATCATAACTTGCTGAGTAAAAATTTATTAGTGACTATCTTATATTTATGGCCCCTAGTTTTGGACTCCCCCACAAGTGGAAACATCTTTTCTGCGTCTACCCTATCGAACCTTTTGGTAATCTTAAAGACCTCTATCAGGTCACCCCCTCAGCCTTCTCTTTTTTCTAAAGAAAAAAGCCCCAGCCTGTTCAATCTTTCCTGATAGTTATAGCCTCTCAGTTCTGGGATCATCAACGCATTTCATAGAGCATCCAGCAAGCAGAGGAGACTCTTGGTGTGGCTATGAAGTGAGTTGTCGGAGGTGAAAGCCCGGTGTCTAACACACTGTACAACAAAGTCTGATGATTAGCCATTGTTAATTCGCCATTGTGCCATTAAAGGGATGCACTAATGCCTTCTGGCGCTCCACAGCTCATTTCCTTGTCATGATTATGCGTTGAAGTTACTGGATCATTCTTCCCCTGATGTTTCAGCAGATAAATGGTGGAGGTACTGAGCCACAAAGACCAAGCATGTCCCGTCATTTTTAAAAATTAATTCACGGGATGTGAGCGTCACTGGCAAGGCCAGCATTTATTGCCCATCCCTAATTGCCCTTGAGAGGGTGGTGGTGAGCCGCCTTCTTGAACCGCTGCAGTCCGTGAGGTGATGGTACTCCCACAGTGCTGCTAGAGAGGGAGTTCCAGGATTTTGACCCAGCGACGATGAAGGAACGGCCGATATATTTCCAAGTCAGGATGGTGTATGACTTGATGGGGAACTTGGAGGTGATGGTGTTCCCATGCGCCTGCTGCCCTTGTCCTTCGAGGTGGAAGAGGTCGCGGGTTTGGGAGGTGCTGCCGAAGAAGCCTCGGCGAGTTGCTGCAGTGCATCTTGTAGATGGTACACACTGCAGCCAAATGCTGTGCTGAACCGAGGCGTCTCAGTGGAGGTGGCAGCGGAAGAGGTGCGTGCGTGAATGTCGAGTGAGGAGAGGATTAGGCTGAGCTACAATGTCCCCTAGGACCAAATAGTGTACCTCACACTGGTTGTCTTCCATGTGTAGCAGGGGCACGGCGAAGTACTGCGTGACTATGGCGTTGTGCCTCGGTAGGAGATGGCACCTCGAGGAGAGAGAGACGGGCAGACAGTCACCAGTGCAGCTTGCCTCAGTTGCTCTTGCCTCCTCCCAGTTTGTATATAAAGTAACCGTGGTGTCCTTGTCTGATTACGCTTCTGTGAAGCGCCTTGGGATGTTTTTCTACATTAAAGGCGCTATATAAATGCTGCTGTAGTACAATGGGGATATTTAGAACTGCTCACTGTCCATTTATAGCAATACAATGATAATGCCAGAATGAGGTAGCTGAACAGTACGGAGCAATGTTCAAGAGAGAGAGAGAAAAAAACACTAAAACATCTCCCTGTGATTCTTCTCCAACGTGCACAGTTTTGGTCTCCTTACCTAAGGAAGGATATACTTGCCACAGAGGGAGTGCAGCGAAGTTTCACCAGACTGGTTCCTGGGAAGGGGGGGATTGTCCTATGAGGAGAGATTGAGTAGACTAGGCCTATATTCTCTAGGGTTTAGAAGAATGAGAGGTGATCTCATTGAAACATTAAAAAAACTTACAGGGCTTGACAGGGTAGATGCAGGGAGGATGTTTCCCCTGGCTGGGGAGTCTAGAATAAGGGGTCGGCCATTTAGGACTGAGATGAGGAGAAATTTCTTCACTCAGAGGGTGGTGAATCTTTGGAATTCTCTACCCCAGAGGGCTGTGGAGTATGTTCAAGACAGAGATCGATAGATTTTTGAATATTAAGGGAATCAAGGGATATGGGGTGAGTGCAGGAAAGTGGAGATGAGGTAGAAGATCAGCCATGATCTTATTGAATGGCGGAGCAGGCTCAAGGGGCCGTATTGCCTACTTCTGCTCCTGTCTCTTATGTTCTTGTGTGTTGTGTCAGTAGATAGAATGATATAGCACAGAAGAAGGCCATTCAGCCCATCGTGCCTGTGCCTTTGAAAGAGCTCTCCAATTAGTCCCACTGCCCTGCTCTTTCCCCATAGCCCTGCAAATTTGTTCTTTTCAGGTGTTTATCGAATTCTCTATTGAAAGTTACTGTTGAATCTGCTTCCACCGCCCTTTCAGGCAGCGCGTTCCAGATCACAACCACTCGCTGCATAAGAAAAGTCTCCTGATCTCCCCTCTGGTTCTTTTGCCAATTACCTTAAATCTGTGTCCTCTGGTTACCGACCCACCTGCCACTGGGAACAGTTTCTCTTTATTTACTCTATCAAAACCCCTCATAATTTTGAACACCTCTATTAAATCTCTTCTTAACCTTCTCTGCTCTAAGGAGAACAACCCCAGCTTCTCCAGTCTCTCCACATAACTGAAGTCCTCAGAGTATTCACTAACTCCCAACATCTGGTATATACGAGGAGCAGTAATATAGAATCTGCCAGTTCAAGTTTAGCCACTGGTTTCTATGCTTTGTTCACGACATGAAAACTCGAGCACTATTTTACTGTCAGTAAATTCTAAACCCGGAGCTCCCTTTGAAGTTTCTGGTTCAGCACTAGGATTATCAAAGCACGCGTTTAACCAGGAAAAGAAAGGTCTCTGACTGGATCTGATTGAGAGACCGCGCTGCCTGTAATGAGCGGAGGCTGAAGCATGTGGAAGATTTGCATTCAATGGAAGGGATGCCAGGCCGCTGCATTATTAATTACGTCGGCAGAATGAATCCTTGAGCTAATCTAGTGTTGGAGCAGGCACCCAGCCAGGCTTGTATCGTGTGCTTAGCAGGGGATTGGCAGGGGCCGGCGAGGGAGAGCGTGTAATCCGCTCATTGAGCAGATGTCTGGGCTTCGCACAAAGAAGGGTGATTTCTGCTAAACGGAATTGTTTTGTGCATTGGTTCCCTCCTTAGCATGGCCTTGAGCAGAGATAGATCCTGTGCGACTTTCCCAGTAACCGCAGGGGGGTTTATTTACTGCCTCCGTTGGCACGGCAGTGATCTACGGTGGCAGCAAATCGGCAGCTCTCTTTACACTGCGACCGATTTACTCTTCCGCTGGCTTCAGTGGGCTGCACAGATGTTGGTGTACGGGGGGGGGGGGGGTACGGGGGGGGTGTTGGTCTACGGGGGGGGGGGGGTACGGGGGGGGGGTTGGTGTACGGGGGGGGGGTGTACGGGGGGGGGTTGGTGTACGGGGGGGGGGTGTACGGTGGGGGGGTGTACGGGGGGGGGTGTACGGGGGGGGGTTGTACGGGGGGGTTGGTGTACGGGGGGGGGTGTACGGGGGGGGGTGTACGGGGGGGGTTGTACGGGGGGGTTGGTGTACGGGGGGGGGTGTACGGGGGGGGGGTGTACGGGGGGGGGGTACGGGGGGGGGGGTGTACGGGGGGGGGTGTACGGGGGGGGTGTACGGGGGGGGGTGTACGGGGGGGGGTGTACGGGGGGGGGTGTACGGTGGGGGGGTGTACGGGGGGGGTTGGTGTACGGGGGGGGGGGGTGTACGGGGGGGGTTGGTGTACGGGGGGGGGTTGGTGTACGGGGGGTGGTTGGTGTACGGGGGGTGTTGGTGTACGGGGGGGGGTGTACGGGGGGTGTTGGTGTACGGGGGGGGGGGTGTACGGGGGGGGGTGTACGGGGGGGGGTGTACGGGGGGGGGGGGGTGTACGGGGGGGGGTGTACGGGGGGCGGAGGTGTTGGTGTACGGGGGGGGTGTTGGTGTACGGGGGGGGGTGTACAGGGGGGGGTTGGTGTACGGGGGGGGGTTGGTGTACGGGGGGGGGGGTTGGTGTACGGAGGGGGTTGGTGTACGGAGGGTGGGCAGGGGTTTGGTGTGTAGGGGTGGGCGGGTGTTGGTGTACAGCTGGTGTGAGCAGGAGTTTAGTTTGGGGCAGATGGGCTCCCCTAAGAGAAAGAAGAAACATTCTGAGGGTGTAGTGACTTGGGGTGATGCACTGTTGCTGCAGGGTGGTGGTGGGGTTGCGAAATCAGTTTGACTGTGTCAGGTGGGGAAACGAGGCGAAGATGGGACTAGTACTCTTTGACTTTGCCCTCCTAAGTTTCTCCTCTTTATGAAGGTGGTGACATTTGCTGGTGAGTTTTATGGTCGTGCATTTCATGCTGGTAAGTTTCACGCTGGCACAGGGAACTGGGGCCTCGCTCAACGTGCATGCAGGCCAGGAATGTTCCCAGGCTTGCTCCCGGCCCTGTGCTGATTTCGCTGATCTTAGCTGGTGTGGTCCTGGAGGTTTATCCCACAAATGACCTTGGTGCTCCTGGGCAAGAACGGGGATAGAATCAGCCACGGTTCACTCTTCTGCTGACGGCCCAGTGCCACTTTGCTGGCCACCGTGTCGATGTGGAGTGAAGACAGACTCTGGCTAAGCTGTGATGCCTCTTGTATTCAAATAGCCCGTTGACACTCAGTGGCTCGGCTCACACATGAAAATGGCCACTTTGGCCAGACACCAGAGGCAGCTAATGCTCGTGGAACTTTTCCCCGCTTAAATCAGGAGAGGAAGGGAGAGAACCGCAAATGGGAGAGGAGACGCACCTCCATCCTCCAGAACATTGTATTCAACTCTGCACAAGCTAGTGATTTCAGTTGAGCCAGTTTGTTACATATGTATTAGGAGCAGGAGTCGGCCATTCGGCCCCTCGAGCCTGCTCCGCCATTCAATAAGATCATGGCTGATCTTCAACCTCAACTCCACTTTCCTGCACTATCCCCATATCCCTTGATTCCCCTAGAGTCCAAACATCTATCTATCTCAGCCTTGAATATACTCAACGATTATTCTCAGTTGTGGGATGTTATGTGGGTGTCTGTCTGTGTGTGTGTCTGTCTGTGTGTGTGTCTGTGTATCTGTCTGTGGGTGGGTGTGTGGGTGTCCGTGTATCTGTCGGTGTACCAGTCTGCATCTGTCTGTGGGTATGTCTGTGTGGGTCTGTCTGTGTGGGTATGTCTGTGAGTCTGTGTGTGGGTGTCTGTATGTCTGTGTATGGGTGTGTATGGGTGTGGGTGTGAGTCTGTGGGTGTGTGTCTGTCTGTGTGTGTCTGTGAGTGTCTGTCTGTGTGGGTGTCTGTGTCTATGTGTGTGGGTGTCTGTGTGTGGGTGAGCGTGTGTGTGTGTGAGTGGGCCTGTGTCTGTGGGTGTGTGTGGGTGTCTGTGTGTGGGTGTGTGTGTGTGTGAGTGGGTCTGTGTCTGTGGGTGTGTGCGAGTGTGTGTGTGGGTGTCTGTGTCTATGTGTGTGTCTGTCTATGTGTGTGGGTGTCTGTGTGTGGGTGAGCATGTGTGTGTGTGTGAGTGGGTCTGTGTCTGTGGGTGTGTGTGAGTGTGTGTGTGGGTGTCTGTGTGTGGGTGTGTGTGTGTGTGAGTGGGTCTGTGTCTGTGGGTGTGTGTGAGTGTGTGTGTGGGTGTCTGTGTGTGGGTGTGTGTGTGTGTGAGTGGGTCTGTGTCTGTGGGTGTGTGTGTGTGAGTGGGTCTGTGTCTGTGTGTGTGTGTGAGTGTCTGTCTGTGTGTGAGTGTGTGTGTGGGTGTCTGTGTGGGTGTGTGTGTGAGTGGGTCTGTGTCTGTGGGTGTGTGTGAGTGTGTGTCTGTGTGTGAGTGTGTGTGTGGGTGTCTGTGTGTGTGTGTGAGTGGGTCTGTGTCTGTGGGTGTGTGTGTGTGTGAGTGGGTCTGTGTCTGTGTGTGTCTGTGAGTGTCTGTCTGTGTGGGTGTCTGTGTCTATGTGTGTGGGTGTCTGTGTGTGGGTGAGCGTGTGTGTGTGTGTGAGTGGGTCTGTGTGTGTGGGTGTGTGTGAGTGTGTGTGGGTGTCTGGGTGTCTGTGTGTGGGTGAGCGTGTGTGTGTGTGTGAGTGGGTCTGTGTCTGTGGGTGTGTGTGAGTGTGTGAGTGTGTGTGATGGGGAAAGGAGAGAAAACAGCCCAGGAGTATTTGTTCATTCATCATTTCCCACATTCACGTAGGATGCAGGGTCATGTGGCCAAATCAATTAGAGTTTAAAGCCCCAGAGGCCATGCAGAAGCGCTACAGCGTTCAGGTTCGGCTGTTTCTGGAGCATGGAGTACAATTATGGTCACCACATCCTAAGGGGACCGTGTCGACCTGGGAGGCCAGACCTGTCCCTGGTGTTAAAGGGATGAGCTGTGAGCGGTCACTGGCTAGGTTCAGCCTCAGAAAGAGTTGTCTCAGAGGAGACCTTGTAGACATATGTAAGAAAGAACTTGCATTTATGTAGCGCCTTATCACATCCTCAGAACATCCGGAAGTCTCCTGCACTACAATAGTGACTACACTTCAAAAAAAGGTCGAAGATCAGCCATGATCTTATAGAGCAGGCTTGAGGGGCCGTATGGCCTATTCCTGCTCCTACTTCTTATGTTCTAATGTAAAAGTATTTAATTGGCTGTAAAGCACTCTGGGACATCCTGAGGTCATGAAAAGCTCTGCATAAATGCAAGCTCTTTCTTTCAAAGTACTTTACGACCAATAAATTATGTAGACAAATGCAATGTAGCCAGTTTGTGCACAGCAAGGTTCCATGAATAGCAAATGAAATGAGTGATCAGATAATCTGTGTTTTCCTGGTAATGTAGGTTGGGAATATGCCAAAATTCTCAATGAATATACATTCCATTGAGAAATAAAAACTCCACGGGAAAAGTGATCCAACTAAAGAAGTTAAGGATAGCATTAGATTGAAAGAAGAGGCTTATAATGTTGCGAAGAATCGAAGTAAGCCTGAGGATTGGGAGAGTTTCAGAAACCAGCAAAGGATGGCCAAAAAATTGAAAAAAGGGAGAAAATAGATTATGAGAGTAAACTAGCAAGAAATATAAAAATAGATTGTAAGAGCTTCTACAAGTATGGAAAAAGGAAGAGAGTAGCAAAAGTAAACATTGGTCCCTTAGAGGCTGAGACAGGAGAAATTATAATGGAGAATAAGAAGAAGGCAGAGACTTTAAACAAATATTATGTATCTGTCTTCACAGTAGAAGACACACAAAGCATACCAAATATAGTGGGGAACCAAGGGGCTAATGAGAGTGAGGAACTTAAAGTAATTAATATCAGTAGGGAAAAAGTTCTTCAGAAACTAATGGGAGTAAAGGCGACAAATCCCCTGAATATGGTGACCTACACCCTAGGGTTCTAAAAGAGGTGGCTGCATTGGTTGTGATCTTCCAAAATTCCCTAGATTCTAGAACGGTCCCAGTGGATAGGAAGATAGCAAATGTAACCCCGCTATTCAAGAAAGGAGGGAGAGAGAAAACCAGGGAACTACAGGCCAGTTAGCCTGACATCAGTCGTTGGGAAAATGCTGGAATTCATTATTAAGGAAGTAGTAACAGGGCACTTAGAAAATCATAATATGATTAGGCAGAGTCAACATGGTTTTATGAAAGGGAAATCGTGTTTAACAAATTTATTAGAGTTTTTTGAGGATGTAACTAGCAGGGTAGATAAAGGGGAACCAGTGGATGTAATATATTTGGATTTCCAAAAGACATTCGATAAGGTGCCACATAAAAGGTTGTTATGCAAGATAAGGGCTTATGGGGTTGGGGATAATATATTCGCATGGATAGAGGATTAGCTAACGGACAGAAAACGGAGAGTCGGGATAAACGGGTCATTTTCCGGTTGGCAGGCTGTAACTAGTGGGGTGCCACAAGGTCAGTGCTTGGGCCTCAGCTATTTACAATCTATATTAATGACTTAGATGAAAAGACCGAGTGCAATGAATCCAAGTTTGCTGATGATACAAAGCTAGGTGGGAAAGTAAGCTGTGAGGAGAACACAAAGAGTCTGCAAAGGGATATAGACAGGTTAAGTGAGTGGGCAATAAGGTGGCAGATGAGTATAATGTGGGGAAATGTGAGGTTATTGACATTGGTAGGAAGAATAGAAAAACAGAATATTTTTTAAATGGTGAGAAACTATTAAATGTTGGTGTTCAGAGAGATTTAGGTGTCCTTGCGCAAGAAACTCAGAAAGTTAGCAAGCAGGTACAGCAAGCAATTAGGAAGGCAAATGGCATGTTGGCTTTTATTGCAAGTGGGTTGGAGTAAGGAAGTCTTAGGGGGAAAAATTCGGTTGCTCTGCGCAAAGCCCCTAGCGCCCGGGTGCGGCGCCGCTAACACCTCCCGCAATATTCAGCAGGAGGTTAGTGGCGGCGGTAGCCGGTAGCGCCCCCCCCCAGCGCTGTGCCTCCGGCGATGACGTCATCGCCGTGGGCAGCGCCCTGCTCATGCCCCGGCCGCAAACTTGGCTCACGCCCCCGACCTACCGCTGGACGCGATGTCCGACAGCGTCAGGGGAGCAGTTTTGCGGCCGGAGCGGCGCAAATTAAAGGGCAGGTGCCGGGCAGCCATTTTTTTTGGGCCGCCTGCCAGCACCTGCCCCCTCTGGCCTCCTCCTGCGGAGTGCTGGCCGCGGTCCGACAGCCCGGCACTCCTCTTGAGTGCCGGGCTCTTTTGCCGGCACCCCGCTCCCCGGTGGTCCAGCAGGGCCCCGGTACGCGCTGCGCTCGGCCCCTCCCCTTAAATCAGGGGAGGGAGGCCTGCAGTACTGCGGTGCTACGTGCTGATGCACGTGGCGCTACTGCAAGTAGCGCCGCGATATTCAATGGGAGCGTCCCAAGAGGGATGGGGAGCGCTTCCAGTAGTGCCCCGCCTCCTGCTTGGGGCGCTACCATTCAATTTCGGGCGCGGGGGTGCTAACTTTTTCGGGACACTAAATATAGCGAAGCTATCACCCCAAATGGGGCGCAAACCAATTTTTCCCCTTTACTATAATTGTACAGGGCTTTGGTGAGACCACACCTGGAGTACTGTGCACAGGTCTGGTCTCCTTATATGAGGAAGGACATACTTGCCTTAAAGGCGGTGCAACAAAGGTTCACTAGATTGATTCCTGGGATGAGAGGGCTGTCCTATGAGGAGAGATTGAGTAGAATGGGCCTATACTCTCTGGAGTTTAGAAGAATGAGAGGTGATCTCATTGAAACATACAAGATTCTGAGGGGGATTGACAGGGTAGATGCTGAGAGGTTGTTTCCCCTGGCTGGAGAGTGTAGAACTAGGGGGCATAGTCTCAGGATAAGGGGTCGACCATTTAAGACTGAGATGAGGAGAAATTTCTTCACTCGGAGGGTTGTGAAACTTGTGAATTCTCTGCCCCAGAGGGCTGTGGATGCTGAGTCATTGAGTATATTCAAGGCTGAGATCGATAGATTTTTGGACTCTAGGGGAATCAAGGGATATGGGGATAGTGCAGGAAAGTAGAGATGAGGTTGAAGATCAGCCATGATCTCATTGAATGGCGGAGCAGGCTCGAAGGGCTGCATGGCCGACTCCTGCTCCTATTTCTTATGTTCTTACGGATATTAACAGGGCACTGGGAGAACTGTTCTTCAATAATGCCCTGGGATCTTTCACATTCACCTGAATTAACAGAGTTGTCGTGTGTTAGCCTCATGTCTATGGTGTTTTGACATCTCAGTTGAAAGACAGCACTCCTGACTATGCAGCAACGCAGTGCAGTGTCATCTAGATTATGAACTCAGCATTAACTTTCTAATTCAGAGGTGAGAATGCGTCAAGAGATGCTTAATGGTTAGGTGTCATCTGTGGCTCAGTGGGTAGCACTCTCACGTCTGAGTCAGAACTTTGTGGGTTCAGAGTCCCACTCTAGAGACTTGAGCACGTAATCCAGGCTGACATTTCTCCCTGAGTACTTCACTGTCGGAGGTGTCGTTTTTCGGATGAGGCGTTAAACCGAGGCCCCGTCTGCTCTCTCAGGTCGACATAAAAAATCCCGTGGCATTATTTCAAAGAAGAGCAGGGGATTCGCCCGGTGTCAACATTTATCCCTCAACCAACATCACGAAAAACGAATTATCTGGTAATTTATCTCATTGCTGTTTGTGGGATCTTGCTGTGCGCACATTACAACCGTGACTACACTTCAAAAGTACGTCATTGACTGTAAAGCGCTTTGGAAAGTCCTGAGGTCATGAAAGGTGCTATACAAATGCAAGGCTTTCTTTGTGTTGTATGCGAGCTGCCCCAGCCCCAGGGATGATGTTCAGTGGAGCAGGAGTGGACTGGACCTGACCTGGGAGTGCTTGAAGCTGACACCAAGTGGCCACTTCACATGGCAGTAATAGGCAGCAATAGCGGGCTGGAGTCCGGAGTAAGTCGAAGGTTCTCTCCTGCAGGACATTAGTGAACCAGTTGAGTTATTATAACAATCTGGCAGCTCTCATGGTAAACTTTACCCAGATTTACTGAATTAAGTTTCACAACTTGCCCCGACGAGATTTGAACTTGTGGGCTCTGAGTTGCTCGTGAGTGCTCTCTAGCAGTCATCTGCTGCCCGTGTCCTAACTCGCACCAAGTCCCGTTCACCCATCACCCCTGTGCTCGCTGACCTACATTGGCTCCCGGTCCGGCAACACCTCAATTTTAAAATTCTTATCCTTGTTTTCAAATCCTCCATGACCTTGCCCCTCCCTATCTCTGTAACCTCCTCCAGTCCCACAACCCCCCCGAGATCTCTGCGCTCCTCCAATTCTGGCCTCTTGGGCATCCCTGATTTTAATCGCTCCACCATTGGCGGCCGTGCCCTCAGCTGTCAAGGCCCTGAGATATTGAATTCCCTCCCTAAATCTCTCCGCCCCTCTCTCCTCTTTAAGACGCTACTTAAAACCTACCTCATTGACCAAGCTTTTGGTCACCTGTCCTAATATCTCCTTATGTGGCTCGGTGTCAGATATTGTCTGATAATCGCTCCTGTGCAGCGTCTTGGGACGTTTTACTACATTAAAGGCGCTATATAAATGCCAGTTGCTGTTGTTGTAGTACTACACTACATTACTACAAGTTTAAGGCTTTTGGAACAATTCCTTGCTCCCAGTGTGGAGCCACACTGATGGGAGTTGGGGCGCGCGGGTCAGAGAATTGCAGCTACGATTAACTCAGGCAACCTGCGAGCACCGCCTCTCTGCTGCAGGTGTGGGGTGGTAGCATTGCCCCTTTACAGGGGGCTCTGGCATTCTGTTACAAGGAACAAGAAAGAGGGAACTCGGCGAGATAGTGAGCAAAACTCTGCCAGGTGATTAAAGGGGGAGATTGAGCCCATAATGCTGTCTGGGGGCATGATGATCAAGTTAACTGGAGGCAAAATTAACACTAAGTGAGATCTTAATGAATATTAATGAAGTGTATGAAATTATAATTAAAGTTTACAACACAGCTGAATCTAAACATTCGGAAAATATGCCTCAGGATCATTAAAGGAAAGCCAATAATTTGTATTTCTTTAGCTCCTTGCCGTATCAAGAAGCCCCAGTCAACCAATGGATTAGCTTTGAAATGCAGTCACTGTAATTACAGAGGCAAAGGTGCCAGCCAATTTTTGCACAGTTTTGCAAACGGTAATTGAGGATAACTACTAACTAACCTGTTTTTAATTGTTGAGGGAGGAATGCTGGCCAAGACAGCAAGAGAACTCCCCTGCTCTTCTTCAAAAACTGGCCGTAGGATCCTTTACCTGAGAGGACAGGCGGGGCCTCGGTTTAACGTCTCATCCGAAAGACAGCAGCTCCGACAGTGCAGCACTCCCTCAGTATGGCACTGGAGTGTCAGCCTGGATGATCTGCTCAAGTCTCTGGAGTGGGACTTTGACTAGAAAATCTCGGCTGGCAAGATTCACACCTTGATTCTTTGATTAGCAGTGAAATCCTGAACTTGGAATTGGTGCCAATGTACTACAGAGTTCCTCTTCCCTATCCGATCGCTGAACTCACAGCAGTAAGACTTGCTTTTAAAGACCCGAAGGCTGAAAATACACAGCAGGTCTACCTGTATCGGCAAAGAGAAGTGGTCGTTAATATTTACATGCAATTCCATCGCAAGTCCGACACCTGCTGTTAGCTATCTTTATCCAACCCAGATTTCCAATTTTTTTTTCATCTTATTTAAAAAAGAATTAAAAGCTGCTGGTGCAATTTTGTTTAACAATTATTCCCGCTTGTTTTGCTGTGTGAATTTCCACATCCTTAAGTAAGTTATTCGAACTTGCGACTGAGGAAAAGGAGTCTGAGGCAATCTTGAAACAGACTTTCTCTTTCATTCCTTCTCCGATAACTGACATTGGTAGAGGTTCGCCAGAGTTGGGCAGGAGTTGCCTCGGGCGATGATCCTCCCTAACAGGAGTACACACCCAAACCAGCAACAACCCCAACACTAGCAAACGATTGAATATATGAGCAAGGTGCTCACGCAGCACAGCTCCCATTTCTTTAAGCAACTCTTGCTCACTGATGCCTAGTTTGGGTTCCGCCAGGACCACACGGTTCCAGACCTCATTACAGCCTTGGTCCAAACATGGACAAAAGAGCTGAATTCCAGAGGTGAGGTGAGAGTGACACAAGTGCCAGACAATGACTATCTCCAACAAGCGAGAGTCTAACCACCGCACCTTGACATTCAACGGCATTACCATCGCCAAACCCCCGACCATCAACATCCTGGGGGGTCACCATTGACCAGAAACTTAACTGGACCAGCCACATAAATACTGTGGCAACAAGAGCAGGTCAGAGGCTAGGTATTCTGTGGCGAGTGTCTCACCTCCTGACTCCCCAAAGAGTTTCCACCATCTACAAGGCACAAGTAAGGAGTGTGATGGAATACTCTCCACTTGCCTGGATGAGAGCAGCTCCAACAACACTCAAGAAGCTCGACACCATCCACCACCTTAAACATTCACTCCCTCCACCACCGGCGCACCGTGGCTGCAGTGTGTACCATCTACAAGATGCACTGCATCAACTGGCCAAAGCTTCTTTGGCAGCACCTCCCAAAGCCGCGACCTACTAGAAAAACAAGGGCAGCAGGCACATGGGAACACCACCACCTCCAAGTTCCCCTCCAAGTCAGACACCATCCTGATTTGGAAGTATATCGCCGTTCCTTCATCGTTGCTGGGTCAAAATTCTGGAACTCCCTCCCTAACAGCACTGTGGGAGTACCTTCACCACACGGACTGCAGCGGTTCAAGAAGGCGGCTCACCGCCACCTTCTCAAGGACAATTAGGGATGGGCAATAAATGCTGGCATTGCCAGCAATGCCCACATCCCAAGAACGAATTTTTAAAAAATGCCGTCTGGACCAGCAGCTGGAGTTTGCAGTGATAAATTGTTTCCACATGTTGATGTAATGAGAGTGTATAAATTTAGGATGCAGAGAGAGGATTGACACCACTGTGTCAACCAATGAGTTGGAGGCGGGGCGGTGGTTTACATATTGCCGGACTTGCAGCAAACAGAATCTATTTACTCAGCAAACAGCAAACAGAGTCTATTTAAACAGAGTCTCTATGAACTACAGCGAACAGAACTCATGACCAAAACTACAGCAACGTCTCCCGATAAAAGCAAGATTATTTCTCCAGTAAAATGCAGGGAGTGGAGGATAGTTACATAATACAATCCCAGTCACTTACAGCATTGCAGTCTCCAGGCGTGATTGACGGGGGGAATTACCCAATCATCTCCATTCTGTCTGGGAATTGTGGTGTCACTATAACCAGTCGTTAAGATAATTACACAAAGAATTAAAAGGGGAGTTTAGAAGTTGATTGCACTGGAGAGGGTGCAGAGGAGATTTACGAGGATATTGACTGGGCTGGAGAATTTTACCGATGAGGAAAGATTGGAGAGGCTGGGGTTGTTTTCTTTGGAACGGAGGAGGCTGAGGGGAGATTTAATTGAGGTTTTTAAAATTATGAGGGGCCTAGATAGAGTGGATAGGAAGGACCTATTTCCCCTAGCAGAGAGGTCAATAACACAGAAACATAGAAACATAGAAGATAGGAGCAGGAGTAGGCCATTCGGCCCCTCGAGCCTGCTCCGCCATTCGATGAGATCATGGCTGATCATCTAAACTCAGTACCCTGTACCTGCCTTCTCCCCATATCCCTTGATACCTTTAGCTTTAAGAAATATATCTAACTCATCCTTGAATATATTTAATGACTTCGCCTCAACTACCTTCTGTGGTAGAGAATTCCACAGGTTCACCACTCTCTGGGTGAAGAAATTCTTCCTAATTTCTGTCCTAAATGGTTTACCCGTTATCCGTAGATTATGACCCCTGGTTCTGGACTCTCCGACCATCGGGAACATTCTTCCTGCATCTAGTTTGTCCAGACCTGTCAGAATTTTATATGTTTCGATGAGATCCCCTCTCATTCTTCTATACTCCAGTGATTGGTAGAAGGATTAGAGGGGAATTGAGGAGAACTTTTTTCACCCAGAGGTTGGTGGGGGTCTGGAACTCACTGCCTGAAAGATTGGTAGAGGCAGAAACCCTCATCACATTTAAAAAGTACTTGGATATGTACTTGAAGTGCTGTAACCTGCAGGGCTACGGACCAAGAGCTGGAAAGTGGGATTAGGCTGGATAGCTCTTTTCGGCCGGCACAGACACGATGGGCCGAATGGCCTCCTTCTGTGCCATAAACTTCTATGATTCTATTCTACTGGCACATCCTGAAACCAGGAGATGGAGAAGGCAGGCCTGTTACCCTCACTGTTAATCTGCTTCAAGTACTGTGTCAATGAGCTTTGGAGCTGGTAATGTGTAATCAAGATTGCAGCTCATGTTATCTTGAAATGAGAGTGATGGCAAGGGTCAGGTTTGATTGTTGCTATGTAAACCCATCGGTTAGTTAATATAAAATAGCGCTGATTAGCAGACAAATTATTCCAGCGAGCTGATCTTCACCCAACCACCCTGCGTAGTAAATGATTAAAGAGGCAGTCTCAATTGCCTGGGCCCCTCTTAAAGCGCGGGTGTCTCCATGAGGGACCATTCTTGTATTTGGACATTGGATATATAACGCTCTTACTCTGTTACATTGTACCTCTCTGACCCTTCAAAATACAGCCCCAGCAAGTCCATTCTGATTGATCTCAACCCTGCCACCCCACGCGCTCTTCGTGTCCTGCTGTTACTGTGTATAGTTTTGGTCTGTGTACAGTTTTGGTCTCCTTACCTAAGGGAGGATATACTTGATTAGAGGGAGTGCAACGAAAGTTCACTAGACTGATTCCTGGGATGGAGGGATTGTCCTAAGAGGGGAGATGAGTAGAATGGGCCTATATTCTCTGGAGGTTAGAAGAATGAAAGGTGACATTGAAACGTATAAAATCTTAAAGGGCTTGACGGGATAGATGCTGATAGGCTGTTTCCCCAGGCTAGAGAGTCCAGAACTAAGGGGCATAGTCTCGGGATAAGGGGTCCCCATTTAGGACTGAGATGAGCAGAAATTCTTCACTCAGAGTGCAGTGAACCTTTGGAATTCTCTATCCCAGAGGGCTGTGGATGCTCAGTCGTTGAGTATATTCAAGACTGAGATCGATAGAAAGTGGAGTTGAGATGGAAGGTCAGCCATGATCTTATTGAATGGCGGAGCAGGCTCGAGGGGCCATATGGCCTACTCCTGCTCCTAAATCTTATGTTCTCACTTTCTACACAGACTTGCTGTTGCCCCACTATTGCTGACGATGGCGCATGCTCTCCCTGCGCCTCTCTTCCCCATTTCACTTGGTAGTTGGGCCCCAGTTTCGGGGTGGCTCCCCAGCGTGGAACCCCAACTGATTAACGGACCGTGTAGATGCGGCCACCCCGCCCCCACTCCCCCGCAATCCAACACCGCATTCGTACAGCCGCATTTTCACGGGTCCATTTGCAGTATTTACTTCGAGATCATTCACTGGTAACTTATTGCAAACGTCTGTTAACCTCTCTCGTTTATCTAACGCGTCCTCATTTGTATTTGCTTTTCAATAAGAACACGTTATTGAAAAATGTATGGACTAACTAAGGCAAGTTAAATATTTATAAGTGCTGCAGCTTCAGTGAGTGAAACCTCACTGCCTTCCAGCAAACACATTCAATCCCCCCAAAGCTTTATTGCCACAGAGACTTTAACCCACAGTGTTGGAGAGAATGGACGGAGTGCTTTTTAATTGGGCTGAGTATCTGGCCCTGGAATTCCGCCGTTTACACCATTTCTCCGGCGGGTTCTGCTGGTCTCTGGCCGAAGTTGTGGTGGGAGATCGGGAGAAGCCCTGCGGAATTTCAGGGCTATTGAGTTTATTGCGGTAAGAGCTGACAGTCCTCTGGGAAACATCTTCCATTTTGGCCGCAGTGCCACTTTCAAGCACTCTTAAATCAGGTACAGCATGGATTATACGCAGAAAGAAACTCCATCTACTCTTCCCCCCACTTCAAGCATCCTATAATATGGTCCGCGTTAAATGCAGAGTAAAGCTCCATCTCCTCAAACATGCTCGAGTCAGACACAGCACAAAGAGAGACAGAGCTTGCATTTCTGTAGCGCCCTTGATGACCTCAGGACATCCCAAAGCGCTTTGCAGCCAATGAAGTACTTTTTGCCGTGTAGTCACTGTTGTAATGCAGGAAACGCGCCAGCCAATTTGTGCACAGCAAGCTCCCACCAATTACAAGGTGATAATGACCAGATAATTTGTTTTAGTGATGTTGGCTGAGGATTAAAGAGTGGCCCCAAGGACACCGGGGAGAACTCCCCCTGCTCTTCTTCGAAATATTGCCATGAGATCATTTACGTCCACCTGAGAGGGCATCCAAAAGACGGCACCTCCGACAGTGCGGCGCTCCCTCAGTAGTGCAGTGGGAGTGTCAGCTTAGGTTTTTGCGCTCAAGTCTCTGGAACTGGGATTATGAACCCATGACCTTCTGATTCGGAGGTGAGAGTTCTGCCCACTGAGCCACGTTCGAGCCTTCCTCGGATCCCATTTCCATTTCTCACACCACTGAAGGACTCTTAAGTGGGACTGAAATTTAATTGCCGCACAGGGCACCCATTTCACATGGATGTCACATTATTATTTTAATTGGGCTGCCACCTGTTTGGAGCAGCCGTGATCTCTGCCCCCCGGGAAATTACACATGTCACCAAGTGGGTGGAGATGGAGTGAAAGGGAACTCCAGCCAAATTATTGAGCAGGGCCCGGTCGGAAAACCCAGGCTGGTTCTGTTTTGCCGACACCTCCTCTTCACTCCATATGTTGCAGCTCTCACATTCACTGCAGAAGAAGGTGCGGAGGCAGGAGGGAGGAGCGAGTGAGCTTGTGGAAGCCTGGTCGTGCTGCAACATTCTCAGGAAGAGTCAGCCTGCTGTGATTTAATGCTTGGGCGGTTAGTGTTAGGTCGGAACAGCCACGTTAATGTTCATTGGGCCAGATTTTGCTGGAGTTCCCTGTTAGTTAAACTTGTCTCTGCATGTTTAAAACATTTTGGCCCATTAAAGTTGCTGGAAGTGCGAGCTGATAGCGGCACAGTGAGGGCAACAGGGCATCTGGGACCTCGGTGAACAACGGGACAAACAGGGTATCTCCTTAACCTATGGGATTAAAGGATTGAGAAATATACAGAGGCAGGACTGAGAAGGAGGGTCAAATCAAGTACAGAAAGGGAAATAAAGAGAGGGAAAGAAAGATTGGATTAAGAGAGAGAGAGAGAAAAGAGACAGAAAGGAAAAGTAAGAAAAAAATTTTTTTAATTGACATTTCTCCTAAAACAATTCACTACCTGACGGAATGAGACTCCAGACTTAGAATTGTTCACTTTCTGGGCCAGAGATGTTGATTGGCTGTCATTAACAATGATCACGTTGTTAAAATGGTACTTACGCTGTTAATTACTAGACTTGACTTCCTGTGGCGAGTTCAATGGGCGATTAACGTGCAAATGCAGCAACTTCCTGTAAATCACGGGGAGATTAAGGGCAAGGTGCCATTTTCACAAAGCTAATGGCGGAGCGGCGCAAATCGTCCAGCAGCTTGTGGCGATTCACAATTCACAGGGCAGCTCTTTCTCACCACAAGTTGCTGGACGAATTTGCGCATCATTTAAAAGCTGTTCATTTTTCAGCAAAATCTGGCCCATCATATTCTATCAGGTAGAGGGATGTCCCAGCCTAAACATCCACTCCCTCCACCACCGCCATACCGTGGCTGCAGTTGTACCATCTTTTGTTTTTCTTTATTCGTTCACGAGATCTGGGCGTCGCTGGTAAGGCCAGCGTTTATTGCCCATCCCTAATTGTTCCAGGATTTTGACCCAGCGACGATGAAGGATCGGCGATATACTTCCAAGTCAGGATGGTGTGTGACTTGGAGGTGGTGGTGTTCCCATGCGCCTGCTGCCCTTGTCCGTCTAGGTGGAAGAGGTCACGGGTTTGGGAGGTGCTGCCGAAGAAGCCTTGGCGAGTTGCTGCAGTGCATCTTGTAGATGATACACACTGCAGCCGCGGGTACGCCAATGGCGGAGGGAGTGAATGTTTAAGGCGGCGGATGGGATGATGATCAAGCGGGCTGCTTTGTCCTGGATGGTGTCGAGCTTCTTGAGTGTTGTTGGTGCACATCTACAAGATGCACTGCAGCAACTCGCCAAGGCTTCCTGGAACTCCCTCCCTAACAGCACTGTGTGGGAGCACCTTCACCACACGGACTGCAGCGGTTCAAGAAGGCGGCTCACTGCCACCTTCTCGAGGGCAATTAGGGATGGGCAATAAATGCTGGCCTTGCCAGCGACGCCCACGACCCAAGAATGAATGGAAAAAAGACCCCGCAACCTTCTGCCAATGACAAGAGTTCTACCACAGAGTGAAGCTTAACTTCAAATCAGTGATGCCCACATCCCGAGAATGAAAAAATTAAATAATAGTACCACAAAATGCGCCTTTTTTGCAAAAAGCAGCTTGCATTTACATAATGTAAAGAACATCTCTGGGAGCCTGACAGTATGGAAGACCAACACCACGCCAGAAAAAGAGAGATGGACAGGAGTGGGATGGCTGAAATCTTGGTCGAGGAGGCGGGTTTTTGAGGAGCTATTGAAAGGAGAGGGAGGCGGAGAGGCAGAGGGAATGTTCCGGAAAGTTGGGCGCAGGGGGTCGAAGATTTTGCCGCTGTCGGCGGGGCAAAGAAAATGGGGGGGGAAAAGCAAGAGGCTGGAGTCAGTGCAGCAGGAAGTTGGTGGAGGTTGGGTGGGGGCTATAGAGGAGGCTGTAGGACCGGGGGGGGAGGGTGCGGAGTTTCAAGAACACCTGGGACTGCAGCAGCGAATGAGTTAAAGCAACATGCTCGCTTTTCAGCTGTCATTAAAAAAAATTGTTCGAGGGGGTTCTACGGTTTGAAGATTGTTTTGTTTGTTTTAGTGAGTGTTCTGCCCATGGAGAGCAGTATGTCAAGGACAACCTTGCATTGATATATAATAATACTTTTATAAATTTCACCATCCTGGGTTGTGTTTCCCGCTTAACGTTGGGCAGTAAGAAGCGCCAGGGTAATTAATGTTCCCAAATCCGCATTCCCTTGAGGCTAATGGCCAATGTTCTGCACATACTGTACCAGAGATACCAGCGCTGAATATCAATTCAGTGGTTACATTTACGGTAGGTTTGCGAAAAAGTAGCAGATTTCCCCCATACGCGCACGGCTGCACAAATCTGTTCCGCCTCTTCGGTGTTGAGACAATAATCGCAGAGCAAGGCCGTTCCACCCATCTCAATTCATCGATCTAGAATCACCCTACAGTCCGCCATTTTAGCAAGGCATTAAATGATTCCCGTGTTTCACTTTTAACTACTGTATCTGGAAGTCTATCCCAAGTGTTGATCACTCTTTGTGTGAAAAAAGAATTTCCTGATGTCAGTCCTAACATTACTTGTTCGTTTCAGTGGGTGTCCTGCCTGTCGAGAATGAAAAGCAGGACAGACAACCTTACATTTATCCAGCACACAGCACATCCTCGGGGTGACCCAAATGGGTTGAAGGGGTTGACTTATGAGGAAAGGTTGAGCAGGTTGAGCCGATACTCATTGGAGTTTAGCAGAATGAGGTGATCTTATTGAAACATATAAGATTCTGAAGGGGCTCGACAGGGTAGATGCAGAGAGGATGTTTCCCCTCGTGGGGGAATCTAGAACTCGGGGGCTTAGTTTCAGAATAAGGGGGCACCCTTTTAAGACGGAGATGAGGAGGAATTTCTTCTCTTAGAGTGTCGTGAATCTTTGAAATTCTCTACCTCAGAGAGCTGTGGAGGCGGAGTCAGTGAATATATTCAAGGCGGAGATAGACAGATTTTTGAAAAACAGGGGAGTCAAGGGTTACGGGGAGCGGGCAGGAAAGTGGAGTTGAGCCCAAGATCAGATCACCATGATCTTATTGAATGGCCGAGCAGGCTCGAGGGGCCAGATGGCCGACTCCTGCTCCTATTTCTTATGTTCTTATGTAAAGCACTTCACAGCCAATGAATCACTTTTGAAGTGTAGTCACTGTTGTAATGTGGAAAAACACAGCAAGCTCCCACAAACAGCAATGAAATAAACAACCAGATAATCTATTTGGTTGAGGGTTAACTATTGGTCCCAGGACAGCGGGGAGAACTCCCCTGCTCTTCGAAATAGTGCCGCGGGATCTGTTACATCCACCCGAGAGAGCAGACGGGACCTCGGTTTAACATCTCATCCGAAAGACGGCACCTGTGTCATCGAAATGCATCGAGGTTACAACATGGAAACAGGCCACCATTGCTGTTAGTGGGATCTTGCTGTGTGAAAATTGGCTGCCGCATTTCCTACATTACAACAGTGACTAGGGGGTGATTTTAACCCCACTCGCTCAGCAGAAACCTGGCGGGCGGGCAGTTAAAATCGCCCTGCCTCTTACCTGTCTGAAAGCCGCCATGATCGCAACGTCTGCAATTTTAACCTGCTCTCCTGAGCAGGCAACAAGGACAGGCGCCTGGAACTAACAGGGTCCTTCTTTACATACAAAAAGAAAATACTGCAGATGCTAGAAATCTGAAATAAAAGCAGAAAATGCTGGAGAAACTCAGCAGGTCAGGCAGCATCTGTGAAGAGAGAAACAGAGTTAATGGGCTGGATTTTCATTGACCCGTGGAGGCAGGTTTGGAGGTGTGTGGGGGGTTAAAATTGCGAAAACTGGCGGGTGGGCACAAGTCCGCCTCCATCCCGCCTCCACGCAATTTTCATTAAATCGTGTCTGCTGGTCCCGACTCCGTCCCGCCTCTCAGAGACGGGATAGGCTGTTAAGGCCCTTAACAAGCACTAAATTGCCTCTATAATGCCATTTTGAAAGGCCTTTGTGATTTTAACCCTTTTTCGACGGGAAGCACGCCTGTTCTGAACCACAAATGTGAAACCTGGCGGGAGCACGGCTGGCTGGCTGGCTGGCTGGCTGGCTGATCTGGGAGTGGTGGTGGATGGGAGGATGGATGGATGACATATCTGGGAATGGTGGTGCAAAAATATCTGGGAGCAGGCTTAGGGATGCTGCTGCTCATTTTGCCTCCAGGTCCTCTCACAGCAAAGGCTAGGCAGTCTTTGCAGACCTTCAATGCAGCAGCAATGATGACATCACCAGAGGCGACTTTCAGACTGAAAACACTAATTGGGTCATGGGTTCCCACATGCTGGAACTCAATTGCCCAATTAGGTGAAAATCGCATCAATCTCCCACATCCAATTGCAGTCGGGTGGATAACACGAAAAGTGGATAACACGACCCCAACCCGCCCCAGTATCAAAATACAGCCCACGTTTCAGGTCGATGACCTTTCGTCAGAACTGGAAAAAAGCAGGAAATGGAACAGATTTTTAAGCAAGTGTAGAGGCTGGGAAAGGGGGGAGGGGATGAAAGAACAAAAGGGAAGATCTCTCATAGGATAGAAGGCGGAAGAGGTTAAGAGACATTAAGAGATATTCAAGGCAAAAGGAGATGGCTCTAGATGAAGTGTGAATTGCGCTGGCAGAATGAAAGACAGCTGCCATGCGGGAGAGAAGAAAAAAAGACAGACAAAGAGTGTAGATAAAAAATATATATAGGATAGGGGCCGAGGTTATGATCTGAAATTGTTGAACTCTATGTTGAGTCCAGAAGGCTGTAAAGTGCCTAATCGAAAGATGAGGTGCTGTTCCTCGAGCTTCCGTGGAACAATGCAAAAGGCCGAGGACGGTGAGGTCTGAGTGGGAGTGGAGCGGTGAATTAAAGTGACAGGCGACCGGAAGCTCGGGGTCCCCCTTACAGACTGAGCGGGGGTGTTCCACAAAGCGGTCACCCAATCTGCGTTTGGTCTCCCCAATGTAGAGGAGACCACATCGTGACCAGTGAATACAGTATACTAAATTGCAAGAAGTACAAGTAAATCGCTGTTTCACCTGGAAGGGGTGTTTGGGGCCCTGGACAGTGGGAAGGGGGGAGGTATAAGGGCATGTGTTGCATCTCCTGTGCTTGCACGGGAAGGTGCTGGGCGAAGGGGAAGGGGTGTTGGGGGTGATAGAGGAGTGGACTAGGGTGTCACGGAGGGAGCGGTCCCTACAGAATGCTGAGAGGGGAGGTGAGGGGAAGATGCGTTTGGTGGTGGGATCACGCTGGAGGTGGCGGAAATGGCGGAGGATGATCCGTTGAATGTGGAGGCTGGTGGGGTGTAAGGTGAGGACAAGGGGAACTCTGTCGTGGTTCCAGGAGGGAGGGGCAGGGGTGAGGGCAGAAGTGCGGGAGATAGAACGGACACGGTCGAGGGCCGTGTCGACCACGGTAGAGGGGAATCCTCGGTTGAGGAAAAAGGAAGACATGTCCGAAGCACTGTTATGGAAGGTGGCATCGTCAGAGCAGATGCGGCGGAGATGGAGAAACTGGGAGAATGGAATAGAGTCCTTACAGGAGGCGGGGTGGGAGGAAGTGTAGTCCAGGTAGCTGTGGGAGTCAGTGGGCTTGTAGTGAATGTGTGTCAATAACCTATCCCCAGAGATGGAGACGGAGAAGTTGAGGAAGGGAAGGGAAGAGTCAGAGATGGACCATGTGAAGGTGAGGGAAGGGTGGAAATTGGAAGCAAAGTGAATGAAATTATCTAGTTCAGGGCGAGAGCAGGAAACGGCACCGATACAGTCATCAATGTACCGGAAAAAGAGGTGAGGGAGGGGACCTGAGTAGGACTGGACCAAAGAGTGTTCCACATATCCCACGAAAAGGCAGGCATAGCTGGGACCCATGCGGGTTCCCATAGCAACACCTTTGATTTGGAGGAAGTGAGTGGAGTCAAAGGAAAAGTTGTTCAATGTGAGAACAAGTTCAGCCAGGCGGAAGAGGGTGGTGGTGGATGGGGACTGGTTGGGCCTCTGTTCAAGGAAGAAGCGGAGCGCCCTCGGGCCATCCTGGTGGGGGATGGAGGTGTAAAGGGATTGTACGTCCATAGTGAAAAGGAGGCGGTTGGGGCCAGGAAACTGGAAACTGTTAAAGTTTACATAGGCATGTTGCGGCCCGATGACATCATTGAGACCCGACTGTAATTTTAACTCGGGCCTGAGCAGGGAATCCACCTGGAGTTAAAATCGGGGCCTGTGCATTTCAAAAGTACTTCATTGGCCGTGACACGTCTTTCTTCCTCTTCCATGCCTCCTCATCGTGCTGAGGTGAAGACTCATGGAACGGTTTCCTTCTCCAAGTCATTCATCCCTGGAACCTCCCCAGCCTCAGGCTCCCATTCCAGTCTGCAGGCATTAAGTCCCATGTTTGGCATCACCTTAATCATACTGATTCTTGATTTTTTTTTAAAAACAACACCCGGGCCATTCCCATACCAGACTTTATTGTGAGAGTGACTCACAAAGTGCCACTCACCGTGACTGCATTTCAAGTAGCTTCCGGATGAAGTGCTTTGAGACATTACTGAGAATTGTGATAATGCACTTTATAAATGCAATCCCTTTCTCCTTGGTCTTTATCGCGTCTGTGCAGCATGAAAGCTGCTGGGCGACTTTTAATTCAAAACTGACTGCTACTCACACTACTCAACAAAGCCCATCAGGCACATCGCTGGAGCTTAGGCAACACGGTGGCATAGTGGTTAGCACTAGTGCCTCACAGCGCCAAGGACCCGAGTTCGAATCTGGCCTCGGGTGACTGTCTGTGTGGAGTTTGCACATTCTCCCCGTGTCTGCGTGGGTTTCCTCCGGGTGCTCCAGTTTCCTCCCACAGTCCAAAAATGTGTGGGTTAGGTTGATTTGGCTATGATAAATTGACCCTTAGTGTTAGGGGGGGATTAAATATGTGGGGTTACGGGGATAGGATAGGAAGGGATATGTTAGGGGGAATTAAATACGTGGGGTTACGGGGATAGGGTGGGATATGTGTCGGTGCAGGCTCGATGGGGATTCTGTGTGAGAAAGCAGGGACAGGGTACTGGATTTGGATGATCAGCCATGATCGTATTGAATGGTGGAGCAGGCTCGACGGGCCGAATGGCCTACTCCTGCTCCTAGTTTCTATGTTTACCCTATGTTATGGGAAATCTGTGTGTATGTGTGTGTCACCCAATACAACTTCCTGATCCTCCTAAACTCCAAATACACTGCCCTGCTCTACGTCCTCAGTGTTATTGAGATTGATACTCATCTCATTATCATCTACCCCAACCGATTATTTCACAGGACACTCAAAACTATGGAATTCCTCACCTCCCTCAACCTTCCCTTCCTCCGATAGTCTTCAGCTTTTTAAAATCCAAGCTCTGTGTGGCTGAATCACTAACCCCCACTTCTTATTTATTCTTTTCAATCCTGGTGGTGTTCTGTACTCCTGTGCCTTTTGTCCTTCGTCTCAATTTAATAATTCTCATCCTTGTTTTCAAATCCCCTCCATGGCCTCGCCCCTCCCTATCTCTGTAACCTCCTCCAGCCCCACAACCCCCCGAGATCGTTGCGCTCCTCCAATTCGGGCCTCTTGCGCCTCCCCGATTTCCATCGGTCCACCATTGGACGGCCGTGTCTTCAGCTGCCGAGGCCCTAAGCTCTGGAAGTCCCTGCCTAAACCTCTCCACCTCGCTACCGCTCTCTCCCCCTTTAAGACGCTCCTCAAAACCGACCTCTTTGACCAAGCTTTTGGTCACCTGCCCTAATATCTTCTTACGTGGTTCAGTGTCAAATGTTGTTTGATAATCGCTCCTGTGAAGCACCTTGGGACGTTTTACTACGTTAAAGGCGCTATATAAATACAAGTTGTTTTTGGTTTCTCAATGGAAGACTCACAAAACAACATTTGAGTTCAGAAATTCTCCCCACCCGACTGAAAATCAACCTCTGGTAACCATTTGAGCACCTTGAACAGAGAAGGTTGAGGGGAGATTTGATAGAGGGTTTCAAAATCATGAGGGGTTTCGATAGAGTAGATAGGGAGAAGCTGTTTCCAGTGGCAGGAGGGTCGGTCACTAGAGGGCACAGATTTAAGGTAATTGGCAAAAAAGCCAAGGGGAGATGAGGAGAATTTGATTTTACACAGCGAGTTTTTATGCGCTGCCTGAAAGGGCAGTGGAAGCAGATTCAATAGTAACTTTCAAAGGGGAATTGGATAAATACTTGAAAAGGAAAAATTTGCAGAGCTATGGGGAAAGAGCGGGGGAGTGGGACTAAATGGGTAGCGCTTTCAAAGAGCCGGCACAGGCACGATGGGCCGAATGGCCTCCTGTACTGTATGATTCTATCATTTTCTCCCCGTTCAATGGGCTCTGCTTTTACACTTTTCACAATCCATGATGGCCCGAAGTTGTACTTTACCCCCCTCTATCCCTTCTGGCCTTTATTCTACCGTTCTGGCTCTGTAATCCAACATCCCTTTGGTTTTCTCGATTGTCGCTCTGCATTGGTTGGTCGTTTGGGTCACCTGGGTCTTTTTCAGCTCCAGCCTTACCACTTGCAACACCGAACACGGAGTGCGGGCGTTGTTCGCTTTTCCTTCCCACACGCAGGACTTTTACACTGGTCGGCGTCCGGTGTCATCAGCCGCTGTCCTGCCCACTTCGACATTTTGTCCAACTTACTCTGCCATTCCTGAGCTGCCTCTTCTGATTTTGTGGACTTGTGGGTGCTTTACGGGGAGTACCAGTTTGATCATTCAGTTTCTGATGGCATGCAGTCGTGCACCACCTCCCCCCTCCCCTCCCCCTTCTGATGTGGGCCGGGTAACTAGTTAATCCGGTTACAAATCATATTTCGAGTGCATTAAGCGCCTGTTGCTTTCATTCCTGCCACATTACATTGAAAGCTGCTGGATGAGATTCCAGTTACATAGCATTACTCTCAGCTGTTCTGTGTGTGTGTGTGTAGATTTATATATATTTATAATATATAAATGTGTGTGGGAGTGTTTGACGAAGTTATTAAGCTGTCTCACAAAGTGCAATCCTCATGACTAATTCTGTTACACTGTTAAGTTCGGGTTGATTCTGATGGTGTGTGCGAAAGGGATAGAAACGCCTGTTTAAAAAGACTTGCCTTTATACAGCGCCTTTCACAACCTCAGCACGGCCCAAGGAGCTTTACAGCCAATGAAGTACTTTTGAAGTATAGTCACTGTTGCAATGTAGGAACGAGCTCTCCAATTAATCCCACTCCTCTGCTCCTTCCCAATAGCCCTGCAATTTTTTCGCTTCCAAGTATTTGTCCAATTCCCTTTTGAAAGTTATTATTGAATCTGCTTCCACCGCCCTTTCAGGCAGTGCATTCCAGATCACAACAACTCGCTGCATAAAAAAAAATCTGCTCATCTCCCCCTCTGGTTCTCTTGTCAATTATTTTAAATCTGTGTCCTCTGGTTACCGACCCTCCTGCCACTGGAAACAGTTTTGCCTCATTTACTCTATCGAAACCCTTCAGAATTTTGAACCTGTCTATTAAATCTCCCCTGAACCTCCTTGTTGGTGAGCTTTTGGAGTAAGGAAGATAGGGTATCACGGACATATCGTATAGCAACCTTCCTGACTCTGGTCTTGTGGGATCATTTCCCTCCAGTTCAGGGTGGCGCTCAGTAACAAACAGGTGGTCTTTTTTTGTAACTGGAGCCAGTTTCAAATCAGGAGTGAAACCTGTACCAGTTTTATCCTTTCAGGACGGATTTGGAAATTCAGGAGCAGTTGGGAATGCCAGTAACTCCTACAGGGTTTCATCCACGCTGCTTGCTATTTTTAGCGCAACGCACGTGCCTTACTTTCATACAGCTCTTAAAATGAGCGAGTTAACATCTGCGTTAAAATGACACGTGCAGGAATTTAACGGCAACAGCTTAGCAAGGGCGCTACAGGTAATGCGCAGGGGAATTGAAGCCCATATACACCGTGTAGGCTGTTGCTCTTATCAATGTGTTGGTTACATTGGTAACATAATAAACATTAATAATCGTTATTAAAAACCGAGCCTCTTTAAGGTTCATTTTGCTAAAGGCTCAGGCTAAAGGCGTGTGAGTGGCTTGTGAATATTGGCGCCACACTCAATTACTTCCTCCCCTGGGGGTAGCTCCACTGCACTTAATGTTGCCTTTCTGATTTTTAGATGTGTATTGGAAGAGCTGTTTGTACTTGGGTGTCAGTCGGGGCTCAGTGGGTAGCACAGCTTGCCCCTGAATCAGAGGTTGTGGGTTCAAGTCCCACTCCAGAGACTTGAGCACAAAATCCAGGCTGACACTCCCAGTGCAGCACCGAGGGAGTGCTGCACTGTTGGAGGTGTCGACTTTCGGATGAGACGTTAAACTGAGGCCCTGTCTGCCCTCTCCCGATCCCACGGCATTATTTTGAAGAAGAGCAGGGGAGTTCTCCCCGGTGTCCTGGTCGATATTTATCCCTCAATCAACATCACTAAAAAACAGATTATCTGGTGATTATCACATTGCTGCATGTGGGAGCTTGCTGTGCGCAAAGTGGCTGCCGCGTTTCCTACATTACAACAGTGACTACACTTCAAAAGCACTTCATTGGCTGTAAAGCACTTTGGGATGTCCTGAGGTGGTGAAAGGCGCTGGAGAAATGCAAACCTTTTCTTTTTACTGGAGGGTGCGGGCAGGTTTCCGCTCCGCAGAAACTTGGTGCGAGTTAGGACGAGGAAGTTGGGGGTAAAAATTTCTGACGACTTTTACGCGAGGAGCATGATTCCGCACTCCTCCTCTTTTAATGGCTTTCAGTGTTTGTGGCCATGCATGATTGGGAACCACTGCTACAAGGTGGTGTCTGCACAAATACTGCCAGCTGCTAACCTTCGGACCTGCTGCTGCTAAGCAGCACCACTCTGCTATTTGACTTAAAGCAGCTGCCGTCTTCCTGGCAATAAGAAATGGTCCCAGTAACACAAACTGTGCTCCCTTGTATTGAAAGGTTATAAAGGGACACTATATGCTGTGTGACGTACACTGCAACAACAGCTTGCATTTATATAGCGCCTTTAACTAGTAAAACTTCCCGAGGCGCTTCACAGGAGTGTTACCGAACAAAACTTGACACCGAGCCGTGTACGCAGATATTAGGACAAGTGACCAAAAGCTCGTTCAAAGAGGTAGGTTTTAAGGAGCGTCTTAAAGGAGGAAAGAGAGGTAGCGAGGCGGAGAGGTTTAGGGAGGGAATTCCAGCGCTTAGGGTCAAGGCAGCTGAAGGCACGGCCACCAATGGTGGGGCGATTATAATCGGGGATGCGCAAGAGGCCAGAATTGGAGGAACGCAGAGATCTCGGAGGGTTCTGGGCTGGAGGTGTTGAGGGGCCGGGAGCCAATGTAGGTCAGCGAGCACAGGGGGTGATGGGTGAACGGGTCTTGGTGCGAGTTAGGACACGGGCAGCAGAGTTTTGGATGAGCTGAAGTTTATGGAGGGTGGAAAGTGGATGGCCGGCCAGGAGAGCGTTGGAATAGCCGAGTCTGGGGGTAACGAAGGCAGGGGTGAGGGGGATGATGGATGCAGCTGCTGAAACTGCACACAACGTATTCAGGACGAGTCATTTCCAAAGTTTAGGAACAAAGGCAGAAAGTGCTGGAGACACTCAGGTAGCATCTATCGAGAGAGCACAAATCAGTCCACGTTTTTGCGACAGAGCCTTCCTCGGAACGGAAAGGTAGTAACAGACGCACAGCTTTTAAAAAGGAAAGGAATCAAGGGGAAGAGCGAGGGGGATAAAATCACCCCCAACCACCACAGACAGGAAAAGAAATCGAAAGCTACGGTGGAGAACAGGCGATGATTAAATGCAAGAAGTGATTTGCGCAGGAGATTAAAAGAGGCATAATGAGAGAAATGAAAGACACTGTGAGTGATGGTGAATAAATCTCAGGGGCAGAATAAGTTGCATCTGAGGATCCTTGAGGAACTGAAGGAGGAAAGTGCAGGAACTCTGGCACAAATCTTCCAAAAATCACTGAACACTGGAGCCTGGGGACTGGAGAGAGGCAGAGGTTACTCCTATTGTTAAAAAATGTAACAAAAGTGACCCAGGAAACTATGAGTCAGTGAGCTTGATGTCCCTTGTGGGTAAAGTTATGGAAAGCCTTATTAAAGATAAGATCATGGAACACCTGGCTAGGAGTAAAATCATAAAAGATCGCCAATATGGGTTCATGAATGGGAGATCTTGCTCATCTAACGTACTGGTTTTCTTTGTGACAAAGAAGATTGACGGAGTAAGGCAGTGGACCTGGATCTCAGCAAGGTCTTTGATACAGTTCATTTGGAAAGGCCGCTACTGAAAATAAAGAAAGTGGGAATCAGTGGGAATATTTTACAATGGATACGTAATTGCTTGCCCGATAGATGGTGGTACAGGGATTGTCGTCAGCCTGGGAGAATGTTACCAGTGGGGTCCCACAGGGCTCTGTTTTGTGACCTCTTGTTTAATATCTTCATAACTGACCTGGAGCCAGGAGTCACAAGCACATTGGCTAAATTTGCAGATGACACAAAGCTAATAAAAGTGATCGGCTCCAAGGCCCATTCCTTGGGAACTGGACAAGCAGCTGGCAGATGAAAATGAATGTAACAAAATGCAAAGTGCTTCACATGGGGGCAAACAGAAAATCATGTGAATGGAAAATGAAAGAGATCTGGGGGACCCTGATTGACTATAAATTGAAGCTGTCGCAATAATGCTCGGTGTAGGTGAACAAAACCAATCAGATGTTGGGATGTATTACAAGGTCAATATTGACCTGAAGTAGTGAGGTAATCCTGCCACTTTATAAATCATTGGTGCGTCTGCACTTGGAACACTGTGTACAGTTCTGGTAACTGCAGCATAAAAAGGATATTGCAGCTATTGAGACAATATCGAATAATTGAGGAGTTGGAGGGTTTGGATTATGAGGAGCGATTACATAAATTGGGCATGTGTTCACCCCCTCCAGCCTCCGATCTCCTCTCTCCCGGCCTTCTCTCTCCGCTGCCCCCCACCCCCCCCCCCCCCCCCGGCTTTTCCAATCCCTCCCTCTCTCCTCTCCGCTCCCTGGCAGTGGCCTGGTGCCGATGACCTACCCGCCCGACAGCCAGCCAGCCCCTCATAAACATTTTAATCCAGGCCAATATTTGTATAAACTAGTTTTAAGTGTTTGTACATCATTTTTTAATTTAAGATTTGTATTAACCTTTACAGTGGTGAAAGCAGGCTGTGTGTGGGATTTGAACACGCGTCTGGTGGATTATTAGCCCAGTAACGTTACGCACTATGCTACTGTCCCCCTGATCCTGCAGCTACTAGAATGTAGGAAACCCGACTAACATTGTAGAAATGCAGGAAGACGCAGGGTTCACACGCTTTTCTTTCTGGTTGCAGTTGATGGTCTGGAAAAGTGCGCCGTCACAAACTCGGAAGAATTGCCCCCCGTATCTGGGACTCCGCCACTGAAGCGAAAAAGCAAGCTGGCATCCATAGGCATCATCTTCAAGCCATGGAAGTGGCGGAAAAAGAAAGCGAGCGAGAAGTTCCAAGAGACGTCTGCGCGTAAGTTACTCGTTCACCCCGGCTTTGTTGAGGTGCTTCTTGTATCAGCTCCCACCGCACCACAGGCGAGGGCTACCTCTCTGTGTCGCCGCGGCTCAATTGGGAAAACCTTCATGTCTGAGGCGCCAGGGGAATGGGATTCAAGTCCCCACCCCTGGAACTAAACACGAAAATTCCTGTAACCGGTCAACGGAGGGCGCCCGCCGTTAGTTAGACTTCCTTGCCCGTTTAATGTCGATGATATTTAGTGCAGCAAGTTACTGCGAGTTGGAGATGGAAACGGCACGGCGCCCTCTACAGGGCACCTGGGATCTGAGTGAACAAGGCAAGTAACTGTCTACCTCCTTAACCAATCAGGTTGAAGGACAGTGAAACGAGCAGCGCAGAGTCTGGACAAGGAAGTGTAAGTGAGAGTGGGCGAATTCAATGTCAAATCAGGTACAGAAAGGGAAATAAAGAGAGGGAAAGAAAGACTGGATTAAGAGAGAGAGAAAAAAGAGACAGAAAGAAAAAGTTGAAAAAAGTTAATTTTTTTGAATCTCGAACAACAATTAATACCTGAAGGAATGAGACTCCACACTTGTAATAGTTAATTTTCAGTGCCAGAGAGGGCGACTGGCAGTAATTAACACTTGCCAACAAATACAATAAAAATTTAATTTATTGAAAAATAATTTTAAACATTTTAATCTGGGCCAATATTTGTATAAACTAGTTTTAAGTGTCTGTGCATCATTTTTTATTTTTAAATTTTAAATTTAAGATTTATATTAACCCTTACACCGGTGACAGCAGGCCCTGCACCTGCTTTTACCAGGCGCAAGCATTTCGTGGGCAATTTCTGGGCCCAGGGGTACTGAGACTGAAATGGACAAGATTTAACTTTCCGTGGCGCGTTTACTTCGTACCTAACGCGCAAACGCAGGAACTTCACGCCATTCAGTGCATGTCAATGGGGAGCCAGACAGCGAGATGCCGTTTTCACGAAGTTACCTCAAATAACCTCCCCCAAGCAACACCACCAGAAACTATTTAGCTGCTCAATCATCCCATTGCTGTGGAGAGCAGAATTGTTGCATAACGTGTAATTGCATTGTAAAGTAAATCATGGCGAGCGATGAGGGACCCTTCTGAGAGATGTAATAGGGCACTTTGCAGGTTCAAGTCCTTCTTTGCAAATTGCTCTGTCTGTGCTTTAGTTGATTGCTTATCCTTTGACTCTTTTTCCATTAACTCAGCGATTTCTCTGGCTAAAATCACCCTCCCACTCTGGGGAAAGATATTCTTCTGTGCATTATGTGCTGTAATTGCGTCCTTCCTAAACCCATTCCTTCACATACGTAACATCTCTTACCTCTCTACTCTTTGGTAGACGATGAGCTCAATCAGCTTCCTTCAGAGTTCATGTCCTCAACGCTCACAACTCCCATCCTCGGTGTCTGAGCCGCCACATCTTGGTCGCATCCATACTCTTCAACGCAGCCACCATGAAAATCTTACTTCCTTCAATTCTTCAAAGACACTATAATTGAAATCGTGCTGTGCACTTTTACCAGCAAACGTACAATCTTACGACTCTCCTCCCACTGCTATTTTAATGATTGTTATAATTACAGCAAAGTGCAATTTGAACCCAACAATGTTTATATGTCTCTCTAGCCTAAATAACAGCGAGCACCTCTTTCCTTTGATTGTGACGTTCTCTGGTTTGCATTCTACCGTCATGGCTATTTAGCTCAAAATTTCATTGGCCTTGTTGATTGCTGCACTGCATCTTCTCTACGTGGAACCTATCAAACACTTCAATAATTAGAAACATCTCTAGCAGGTCACCCCTCAGCCTTCTCTTTTCTAGAGAAAAGAGCCCCAGCCTGTTCAGTCTTTCCTGATAGTTATAATCTCTCAATTCTGGTATCATCCTTGTAAATCCTTTTTGCACCTTCTCCAGTGCCTCTATATCCTTTTTATAATATGGAGACCAGAACTGCGCGCGGCACTCCAAGTGTGGTCTAACCAAGGTTCGATACAAGTTTAACATAACTTCTCTGCTTTTGAATTCTATTCATCTAGAAATGAACCCCAGTGCTTTGTTTGCTTTTGTTTATGGCCTTATTAACCTGCATCGTTAATTTTAATGATTTGAGAATGTAGGTCCCTTTGCTCCTCTACCCTTATTTTCTAAGCAGTTATGTAGCCTCCTTGTTATGCACCACCTCACACTGATCTATATTGAAATTCATTTGCCATTTACACGCCCATTCTGCAAGTTTATTAGTGTCTTCCTGTGTTTTGTCGCAGCCTTGATTGGTTGACAGACTGGGACTTTTTCCTCACTGCAATTTTTCAAATGCTGAAATGTGCGGATAATTAAGCAAGTTATTTAATTTGGATTCTGAATGCAGAACTGGTAAGGTTCAATATAGAATTAGGCAACAGTGGAGCAGGACTAGAGATTAGAGGAGGGTTTTTCCACACACAGTCATGGAAAGATGGAACAGACTTCCTTTGAAATTACAGTAGTTAATGCTGTGTAATTAACTCCTTCACAAAGGAGCGCATTCAGTATCTGGTTTAGAACAGATTATAGGAAACAGGGTTAAGTGCAGGCAGAAAGAAAAAACTTATATTTATGCATCGCTTTATCACAGCCTCAGAATGTGCAGAAGCACTTCACCAAGAATCATAGAATCATAGAATAGTTATAGCACAGAAGGAGGCCATTCAGCCCGTCGAGCCCGTGCCGGCTCTCTGCTAGAGCACTTCAGCTAGTCCCACTCCTCTGCCCTTTCCCCGTAGCCCTGCAAATTTTATTCCTTCAGGTACTTATCCAACTCCTTTTTGAAAGCCACGATTGAGTCTGCCTCCACCATCCTTTCAGGCAGTGCGTTCCAGATCCTAACCACTCGCTGCGTAAAGAAGTTTTTCCTCAAGTCGCCTTTGGTTCTTTTGCCAACCACCTTAAATCTGTGTCCTCTTGTTCGCGACCCTTCCACCAATGGGAACAGTTTCTCTCTATCTACTCTGTCTAGACCCCTCATGATTTTGAACACTCTATCAAATCTCCTCTCAACCTTCTCTGCTCTAAGGAGAACAACCCTAGCTTCTCCAGTCTATCCACGTAACTGAAGTCCCTCATCCCTGGAATAATTCTTGTAAATGTTTCTGCACCCTCTCTAAGGCCTTCACATCCTTCCTAAAGTGTGGTGCCCAGAATTGGACACAATACTCCAGTTGAGGCCGAACCAGTGTTTTATACAGGTTCATCATAACTTCTTTGCTTTTGTACTCTATGCCTCTATTCATGAAGCCCAGGATCCCGTATGCTTTTATAACCGCTTTCTCAACCTGCCCTGCCACCTTCAACGATATGCAGACATATACCCCCAGGTCTCTCTGTTCATGCACCCCTTTTAGAGTTGTACCCTTTAGTATATATTGCCTCTCCTTGTTCTTCTCACCAAATTGTATCACTTCGCACATTTCTGCATTCATTTGCCACGTGTCCACCCATTCCACCAGCCTGTCTGTCTTCCTGAAGTCTATCACTATCCTCCTCACTGTTCACTATACTTTCAAGTTCTGTGTCATCTGCAAATTTTGAAATTGTGCCCTGTACACCCAAGTCGAAGTCATTAATATATGTCAAGAAAAGCAGTGATCCTAGTAGAGCTTATTATGTGCCACTTTATCAAACGCCTTTTGGAAATCCATGTACACCACATCAACCGCATTGTCCTCATCAACCCTCTCTGTTACCTCATCAAAAAACTCAATCAAGTTAGTTAAACATGATTGCCTTTAACAAATCCGTGCTGGCTTTCCTATTAATTAATCCACACTTGTCCAAGTGACTGTTAATTTTGTCTCGGATTATCATTTCTAAAAGCATCCCCACTACCGAGGTCAAACTGACTGGCCTGTAGTTGCTGAGTTTATCCTTACACCCTTTTTTGAACAAGGGTGTAAGATTTGCAATTCTCCAGCCCTCTGGCACCACCCCCGTATCTAAGGAGGATTGAAAGATTCTGGCCAGTACCTCTGCAATTTCCACCCTTGCTTCCCTCAGCATCCTAGGATGCATCCCATCCGGTCCTGGTGACTTATCTAATTTAAGTACAGCCAGCCTCTCTAGTACCTCCTCTTTATCAATTTTCTCCCATCCAGTATCTCAACTACCTCCTCTTTCACGATGACTTTGGCAGCATATTCTTCCTTGGTAAAGACTGATGCAGTGTACTCATTTTGTACCTCACCCATGCCCTCTGCCTCCATGCGTAGGTCTCCTTTTTGGTCCTAATTGGCCCCACCCCTCCTGTTACTACCTGTTTATTATTTGTAAGCCTACAGAAGACTTTTGAATTCCCTTTTATGTTAGCTGCCAATCTATTCTCATACTTTCTCTTTGCCCCTCTTATTTCCTTTTTCACTTCCCCTCTGAACTTCCTATATTCAGCCTGGTTCTCACTTGTATTCTCAACCTGACATCTGTCATATGCCCCATTTCATGCTTCATCTTACTCTCTATCTCTTTCGTCATCCAGGGAGTTCTGGCTTTGGTTGCCTTACCTTTCCCCCTCATGAGAATGTACCTCAACTGTACCCGAACCATCTCCTCTTTAAAGCCAGCCCATTGTTCAATTACAGTTTTGCCTGCCAATCTTTGGTTCCGATTTACCCGGGCCAGATCCATTCTTAACCTACTGAAATTGGCCTTCCTCCAATTAAGTATTTTTTACTCTAGATCGCTCCCTGTCCTTTTCCATAGCTAATCTAAACTTTATGATACTATGATCACTGTTCCCTAAATGTTCCCCTACTGACACTTGCTCCACTTGACCCACCTCATTCCCCAGAACCAGATCCAGCAATGCCTCCTTCCTCATTGGGCCGGAAAAGTACTGATCAAGAAAGTTTTCCTGAACACACTTCAGAATTTCTTCCCCCTCTCTGCCCTTTACACTATTACCATCCCAGTCTATATTAGGATAATTCAAGTCCTCCATTATCACTACTCTATAGTTCTTGCACCTCTCTGTAATTTCCCTGTAAATTTGCTCCTCTATATCCTTCCCTCTAGTTGGCGGCCTATAGAATACACCTAGTAGTGCAATGGCACTTCTATTGTTTCTTAACTCTAACCAAATAGATTCTGTCTTGACCCCTCCAGGACATCCTCTCTCTCCAGCACTGTAATATTCCCCACCCCACCTCCTTTCTTTCCTTCCCTATCTTTCCTGAACACCTTATATCCAGGAATATTTAGTACCCAATCCTGCCCTTTTTTGAGCCAAGTCTACGTTATTGTCACGACATCATATTCCCATGTCTCTATTTGCGCCTGCAGCTCACCAACCTTATTTACCACGCTTCGTGCATTCACACACAAGCACTGTAAACCTATCTTAGATGATCTTGTATTCTCTCTTAGTCTGACCCCATCTAATACCGTACTATTTCTTACTCCAGTGCTATCTGTCTCTCCCAATCCTTTGTGCACCTTGTTTCTCCTTTCTAATGCTACATCCTGGTGCCCATCCCCCTGCCAAATTAGTTTAAACCCTCCCCAACAGCACCAGTAAACTGCCCCCGCACCCCCCCCGACCGCCCTCCCCCCACGAGGATATTGGTCCCGGTCCTGTTGAGGTGCAACCCGTCCAGCCTGTACAGGTCCCACCTCCCCCAGAACCGGAACCAATGCCCCAGGAATCTAAAGCCCTCCCTCCTGCACCATCCCTCCAGCCACGCATTCATCTGTTCTATCCTACTATTTATGTACTCACTCGCACGTGGCACCGGGAGTAATCCAGAGATTACTACCTTTGAGGTGCTGCTTTTTAATCTCTTTCCTCGCTCCCTGAAATCTGCCTGCAGGACCTCATCCGTCTTTCTGCCTATGTCGTTGGTACCGATATGGACCACGACCTCTGGCTGTTCACCCTCCCTTCTCAGAATTTGCGGCAGCCGCTCAGTGACACCCTTGACCCTGGCACCAGGGAGGCAACATACCATCCTGGTATCACGTCTGCGGCCGCAGAAACGCCTGTCTGCTCCCCTAACTATTGAATCCCCGACCACTATTGCTCTCCCAATCTTCATCCTCAAACCTTGTACAGCTGAGCCACCCGTGGTGCCGCGGACTTCCCAAAGGATCCATCGCCCTCGCCCGAATAACGGTCAGAGAGCGAGATGCACTCAGGGGACTCCTGCACTACCTGCCTGGTCCTCCTTGTCTGTCTGACGGTCAACCATTCCCTCTCTGCCTGCACAGTCTTACGCTGCGGGGTGACCACCTCCTGAAATGTGCTATCCACGAAGCTCTCAGCCTCGCGGATGCACCGCAGTGACGCCAGCTGCTGCTCAAACTCCAAAACCCGGAGCTCAAGCTCCTCCAGCTCACGACACTTCCTGCACACGTGGTTGTCCAGGACACAGGAAGCGTCCTGGAGTTCCCACATGGCACAAGATGTGAATTCGATGGGACTGAGGTGCCCCCGCCATGCCTCTATTTAATAGTCTATTAACTAATTGAAGAGAAATAAACGCAAGACTTTAAAAAAAAATCAGCTACTCACCAATTGTCTTTTATTTTCAGCTCCTTCCCTTGTGCTAACGTCACATACCTCGCTCCCTGATGCTCGTGCTCCCTCCGGGCTCCGGGCTCCCGGGCCTACCTTTATCTCCGGCTGCTCCTCTCGCTCTCTCCTCCTTTCCCCTCTGCTCCGAATTCCCACTCTCCTCCGAATTCCCAAACTTAGCACTTTGTTTAGAAGCACTCCGTTTAGTGGTCTCCATTCTGTACAGACCACTCCAAGGAATTACTTTGAAGTGGAGTCACTATTTTTATTTAAGCGAAAGCAGCAGATAATACCGACACAGTAAGATCCCATAAACGGACAGTTTTTGGTGTTGTTGGTTGAGGGAGGAGTATTGAAAGAAAGAAAGACTTGCATTTATATGGCGCTTTTCATGACTTCAGGACGTCCCAAAGCGCTTTACAGCCAATGAAGTACTTTTTGAAGTGTCGTCACTGTTGTAATGTAGGAAACGCGGCAGCCAATTTGCGCACAGCAAGCTCCCACAAACAGCAATGTGATAATGACCAGATAATCTGTTTTAGTGACGTTGATTGAGGGATAAATATTGGCCCCAGGACACCGGGGTGAACTCCCCTGCTCTCTTCAAAATAGTGGCCGTGGGATCTTTTATGTCCACTTGAGAGAGCAGATGGATTAATCAAGTTTATCCGTCTTTTGGATGAGAACTTAAACCTGCCTGTCCAAGTGGATGGTAAAAGGTTGCACAGCACTATTAAGAGCAGGAACGTTCTCCCCAATGTCCTGGCCAATGTCATAATGTCGGAGGTGCTATCTTACGGATGAGATGTTAAACTGAGGTCCCGTCTGTCCTCTCAGGTGGATGTAAGAAATCACATGGCACTATTCGCAGAACAGCAGGGGAGTTCTCCCCAGTGTCATGCCCAATATTTATCCCTCAATCAACATAGAAACATAGAAACATAGAAAATAGGTGCAGGAGTAGACCATTCGGTCCTTCGAGCCTGCACCGCCATTTAATGCGTTCATGGCTGAACATGCTACCTCAGT
The DNA here is from genome assembly GCA_030390025.1 of Squalus acanthias. NCBI lineage: Eukaryota > Metazoa > Chordata > Chondrichthyes > Squaliformes > Squalidae > Squalus > Squalus acanthias. The sequence goes on from CM059436.1 coordinate 663,497, forward strand.
ACCCCATTCCTGCTTTCTCGCCATACCCCCTGATCCCCCTAGTTGTGAGTATTATATCTAACTCCCTTTTGAATATATTTAGCGAACTGGCCTCAACAACCTTCTGTGGTAGAGAATTACACAGATTCACCACTCTCTGGGTGAAGAAGTTCCTCCTCATCTCAGTCCTAAATGGCTTCCCCTTTATCCTTAGACTGTGGCCCCTGGTTTTAGTTTCCCCTAACATTGGAAACATTCTGCCCGCATCTAATTTGTCTAAACCAGTCAGGATTTTAAACGTCTCTATAAGATCCCCCCTCATTCTTCTGAACTCCAGAGGATACAAGTTCAGTTGATCCAGTCTTTCTTGATATGTCAGTCTGGCCACCCCAGGAATCAATCTAGTGAACCTTCGTTGCACTCCCTTAATAGCAAGAATGCCCTTCCTCAAGTTAGGAGACCAAAACTGCACACAATACTCCAGCTGTGGCCTCACCAAGGCCCTGTACAACTGTAGCATCACCTCCCTACTCCTGTACTCAAATCCCCTTGCTATGAAGGCCATCATGCCATTTGCTTTCTTGACTGCCTGCTGCACTTGCCTTCCCACCTTCAGTGACTGATGTACCATGACGCCCAGGTCTCGTTGCACCTCCCCTTTCCCTAATCTGCCACCATTCAGGTAATAGTCTGCCTCCCTATTTTTACCACCAAAGTGGATAACCTCACATTTATCCACATTGTACTTCATCTGCCAGACATTTGCCCATTCACCCAACCTGTCCAAGTCACTCTGTAGCCTCCTAGCATCCTCCTCATTGTTCACACTGCCTCCCAATTTAGTGTCATCCGCAAATTTGGAGATATTACAATTAATCCCTTCGTCCAAATCATTAATATATAATGTAAACAGCTGGGGCCCCAGCACCGAACCCTGCGGTATCCCGCTGGTCACTGCCTGCCATTCTGAAAAGTACACATTTACTCCTATTCTTTGTTTCCTGTGTGCCAACCAGTTCTCAATCCACGTCAACACATTACCCCCAATCCCATGTGCTTTAACTTTGCACACCAATCTCTTGTGTGGGACCTTGTCGAAGGCCTTCTGAAAGTCCAAATACACCACATCTACTGGTTCCCCCCTGTCCACCCTATTGGAAACATCCTCAAAAAATTCCAGAAGATTTGTCAAGCATGATTTCCCTATCACAAATCCATGCTGACTTGGACCTATCATGTCGCCACTTTCCAAATGGTATGTTATGACATCTTTAATAATTGCTTCCATCATTTTACCCACCACCGATGTCAGGCTGACCGGTCTATAATTCCCTGCTTTCTCCCTCCCTCCTTTTTTAAAAAGAGGGGTTACATTAGCCACCCTCCACTCCTTCGGAACTGATCCAGAGTCTAAGGAATGTTGGAAAATGATCGTCAATGCATCCACTATTTCCAAGGCCACCTCCTTAAGTACTCTGGGATGCAGACCATCAGGCCCCGGGGATTTATCAGCCTTCAGTCCCATCAATTTCCCCAACACCTTTTCCCGACTGATAAGGATTTCCCTCAGCTCCTCCCTCTTACCAGATCCTTTGATCTCTTTTATTTCCGGAAGGTTGTTTGTGTCCTCCACAGTAAACACTGAACCAAAGTACTTGTTCAATTGATCTGCCATTTCCTTGTTCCCCATTATGACTTCCCCTGTTTCTGACTGCAGGGGACCTACGTTTGTTTTTACTAACCTCTTTCTTTTTACATATTTATAGAAGCTTTTGCAGTCCATTTTAATGTTCTCCGCAAGCTTCCTTTCATATTTTATTTTCCCTGCCCTAATCAAACCCTTCGTCCTCCTCTGCTGAGTTTTAAAGTTCTCCCAGTCCCCGGGTTTGCTGCTACTTCTGGCCAATTTGTATGCCACTTCCTTGCTTTTAATACTATCCCTGATTTCCCTTGTTAGCCATGGTTGAGCCACCTTCCCTTTTTTATTTTTACGCCAGACCGGGATGTACAATTGCTGTAGTTCATCCATGCGATCTCTAAATGTCCGCCATTGCCCTTCCACTGATAACCCCTTAAATATCGCTTGCCAATCTAACCTCGCCAATTCACGCCTCATACCCTCAAAGTTGCCCTTATTTAAGTTCTGGACCATGGTCACTTTAGAAAAACAGATTATCTGGTCATTTATCTCATTGCTGTTTGTGGGACATTGTTGTGCGCAAGTGAACCTCCTAGTGTTAATTTGGAAGATATCACACTGGCCCAACACACTCACACACACTCACACACACATACTCACACACACTCACACAGACACACACACACTCACACACACATACTCACACACACTCACACAGACTCACACACATACTCACACACACTCACACAGACACACACACACTCACACACACATACTCACACACACTCACACAGACTCACACTCACACTCACACACACTCACACAGACACACACACACTCACACACACACTCACACACACACACTCACACACACACACTCACACTCACACAGACTCACACACACTCACACACACTCACTCACACACACTCACTCACACACACACACTCACACACACACACTCACACACACTCACACACACACACTCACACACACACTCTCACACACACTCACTCACACACACACACACACACACACTCTCACACACACTCACACACACACACTCACACACACATTACTACACTGGTGTGACATCATCCTGTTACTACACCGGTGTGACATCATCCCATTACTACACCGGTGTGACATCACCCGTTACTGCACCAGTGTGACATCATCCCGTTACTACACCAGTGTGACATCATTCCGTTACTGCTCCGGTGTGACATCACCCGTTACTGCACCGGTGTGACATCATCCCGTTACTACACCGGTGTGACATCACCCGTTACTGCACCGGTGTGACATCATCCCGTTACTGCTCCGGTGTGACATCACCCGTTACTGCACCGGTGTGACATCACCCATTACTGCACCGGTGTGACATCACCCCGTTACTGCTCCAGTGTGACATCATCCCGTTAATGCTCCGGTGTGACATCATCCCATTACTGCTCTGGTGTGACATCATCCGTTACTGCACCGGTGTGACATCACCCTGATACTGCACCGGTGTGACATCATCCCGTTACTGCTCCGGTGTGACATCACCCGTTACTGCACCGGTGTGACATCATCCCGTTACTACACCGGTGTGACATCACCCGTTACTGCACCGGTGTGACATCATCCCGTTACTACACCGGTGTGACATCACCCGTTACTGCACCGGTGTGACATCATCCCGTTACTACACCGGTGTGACATCATCCTGTTACTACACCGGTGTGACATCATCCCGTTACTACACCGGTGTGACATCACCCATTACTACACCGGTGTGACATCATCCCGTTACTACACCGGTGTGACATCATCCCGTTACTACACCGGTGTGACATCACCCATTACTACACCGGTGTGACATCATCCCGTTACTACACCGGTGTGACATCATCCCGTTACTGCTCCGGTGTGACATCATCCCGTTACTGCTCCGGTGTGACATCATCCCGTTACTACACCGGTGTGACATCATCCCGTTACTACACCGGTGTGACATCACCCGTTACTACACCGGTGTGACATCATCCTGTTACTACACCGGTGTGACATCATCCCGTTACTACACTGGTGTGACATCATCCCATTACTGCTCCGGTTTGACATCATCCCGTTACTACACCAGTGTGACATCACCCGTTGCTGTTCCGGTGTGACATCATCCCGTTACTACACTGGTGTGACATCACCCGTTACTACACCGGTGTGACATCATCCTGTTACTACACCAGTGTGACATCACCCGTTGCTGTTCCGGTGTGACATCACCCGTTACTGCACCGGTGCAACATCACCCGATATGTCGAGGAACCAACTAGAGATCAGGCCATCTTAGACTGGGTATTATGTAATGAGAAAAAGCAGAAAACCTGGGGATTGGGAGCAGTATAGGATTCAGCAAAGGAGGACAAAGGGATTAATTAAGAGGGGGAAAATAGAATATGAGAGTAAGCTTGCAGGGAACATAAAAACTGACTGTAAAAGCTTTTATAGATATGTGAAGAGAAAAAGATTGGTGAAGTCAAGCGTAGGTCCCCAGCAGTCAGAATCAGGGGAATTTATAATGGGGAACAAAGAAATGGCAGACCAATTAAATACATACTTTGGTTCTGTCTTCACAAAGGAGGACACAAATAACGTCCCAGAGATGTCGGGGAACATAGGGTCTAATGAGAGGGAGGAACTGAAAGAAATCAGTATTTGTAGGGAAATAGTGTTAGGGAAATTGATGGGATTGAAGGCCGATAAATCCCCAGGGCCTGATAATCTACATCCTAGGGTACTTAAGGAAGTGGCCCTAGAAATAGTAGATGCATTTCTGGTCATCTTCCAAAATTCTACAGACTCTGGAACAGTACCCATGGATTGGAGGGTAGCTAATGTTATCCCACTATTCAAAAAAGGTGGTAGAGAGAAAACGGGGAATTATAGACCGGTAAGCCTGACATCGGTAGTGGGGGAAATGCTAGAGTCCATTATAAAAGATGTAATAGCAGAGCACTTGGAAAACAGTGACAGGATCGGACAAAGTCAACATGGATTTACAAAAGGTAAATCGTGCTTGACTAATCTACTGGAATTTTTTGAGGATGTAACTGGTAAAATAGATAAGGGAGAACCAGTGGATGTGGTGTATTTGGATTTTCAGAAGGCTTTCGATAAGGTCCCGCATAAGAGATTAGCGTGTAAAGTTAAGGCACATGGGATTGGCGGCAAGGTATTGACTTGGATAGAGAACTGGTTGGCTGACAGAAAGCAAAGAGTTGGAATAAACGGGTCTTTTTCCGAGTGGCAGGCAGTGACTAGTAGGGTACCGCAGGGATCGGTGCTAGGACCCCAGCTATTCACAATATATATTAATGATCTAGACGAGGGAATTGGATGTAATATCTCCAAGTTTGCAGACGACACAAAGCTGGGTGGGAGTGTGTGCCGTGAGGAGGATGCCGAGAAACTCCAGTATGATTTGGACAGGTTGGGTGATTGGGCAGAAGCATGGCAGATGCAATATAACGTGGATAAATGCGAGGTTATCCACTTTGGTGTCAAAAATAGGAAGGCAGATTATTATCTGAATGGCAATAGATTGGGAGAAGGGGAACTGCAATGAGACCTGGGTGTCCTCGTGCACCAGTCGCTGAAGGTAAGCATGCAGGTGCAGCAGGCGGTTATGAAGGCATATGGTATGTTGGCCTTTGTAGCGAAAGGGTTCGAGTACAGGAACAAGGATGTCTTGCTGCAGTTGTACAGGGCCTTGGTGAGACCACATCTTGAGTATTGTGTGCAGTTTTGGTCACCTTATCTGAGGAAGGATGTTTTTTCCATGGAGGGAGTGCAGCGAAGATTCACCAGGCTGATACCTGGGATGGCAGGAATGACGTATGAGGAGAGATTGGGTCGATTGGGCTTATACTCACTGGAGTTTAGAAGAATGAGAGGGGATCTCATTGAAACTTATAAAATTCTAACAGGACTAGACAGACTAGATGCAGGAAGGATGTTCCCGATGGCGGGGGAGTCCAGAACCAGGGGTCACAGTCTAAGGATAAGGGGTAAGCCATTTAGGACTGAGATGAGGAGGAATTTCTTCACCCAGAGAGTGGTGAACCTGTGGAATTCTCTACCACAGAAGGCAGTAGAGGCTAATTCATTAAATATATTCAAGAAGGAGTTAGATATATTTCTCAAAGCTAAAGGGATCAAGGGATATGGGGAGAAAGCAGGGACAGGGTACTGAATTTGGATGATCAGCCATGATCTCATTGAATGGCGGAACAGGCTTGAGGGGCTGAATGGCCTACTCCTGCTCCTATCTTCTATGTTTCTATGTTACTGCTCCGGTGTGACATCACCCGTTACTGCACCGGTGTGACATCACCCTGATACTGCTCCGGTGTGACATCACCCGTTACTGCACCGGTGTGACATCACCCTGATACTGCTCCGGTGTGACATCATCCCGTTACTACACCGGTGTGACATCACCCGTTACTGCTCTGGTGTGACATCACCCGTTACTGCACCGGTGTGACATCACCCTGATACTGCTCCGGTGTGACATCACCCGTTACTGCACCGGTGTGACATCACCCATTACTGCTCCAGTGTGACATCATCCCGTTACTGCACCGGTGTGACATCACCCTGATACTGCTCCGGTGTGACATCATCCCGTTACTGCTCCGGTGTGACATCATCCTGTTACTGCTCCGGTGTGACATCATCCTGTTACTGCTCCGGTGTGACATCATCCCGTTACTACACCGGTGTGACATCACCCGTTACTGTTCCAGTGTGACATCATCCCGTTACTGCTCCGGTGTGACATCACCCGTTACTGCTCCAGTGTGACATCACCCGTTACTGCTCCGGTGTGACATCACCCGTTACTGCTCCGGTGTGACATCACCCATTACTGCTCCAGTGTGACATCATCCCGTTACTGCACCGGTGTGACATCACCCTGATACTGCTCCGGTGTGACATCATCCCGTTACTGCTCCGGTGTGACATCATCCTGTTACTGCTCCGGTGTGACATCATCCTGTTACTGCTCCGGTGTGACATCATCCCGTTACTACACCGGTGTGACATCACCCGTTACTGCTCTGGTGTGACATCACCCGTTACTGTTCCGGTGTGACATCATCCCGTTACTACACCGGTGTGACATCACCCGTTACTGTTCCAGTGTGACATCATCCCGTTACTGCACCGGTGTGACATTACCCGTTACTGCACCGGTGTGACATCATCCCGTTACTACACCGGTGTGACATCACCCTGATACTGCTCCGGTGTGACATCATCCCGTTACTGCACCAGTGTGATATCACCCATTACTGCTCCGGTGTGACATCATCCCGTTACTGCACCGGTGTGACATCACCCGTTACTGCACCGGTGTGACATCATCCCGTTACTACACCGGTGTGACATCACCCGTTACTACACCGGTGTGACATCATCCCGTTACTGCACCGGTGTGACATCACCCGTTACTACACCGGTGTGACATCATCCCGTTACTGCACCGGTGTGACATCACCCGTTACTGCACCGGTGTGACATCATCCCGTTACTGCACCGGTGTGACATCACCCGTTACTGCACCGGTGTGACATCATCCCGTTACTGCACCGGTGTGACATCACCCGTTACTGCACCGGTGTGACATCATCTCATTACTGCACCGGTGTGACATCATCCCGTTACTGCACCGGTGTGACATCATCCCGTTACTGCACCGGTGTGACATCACCCGTTACTAGAAACATAGAAACATAGAAAATAGGTACAGGAGTAGACCATTCAGTCCTTCGAGCCTGCACCGCCATTCAATGCGTTCATGGCTGAACATGCTACCTCAGTACCCCATTCCTGCTTTCTCGCCATACCCCTTGATCCCCTTAGTTGTGAGTGTTATATCTAACTCCCTTTTGAATATATTTAGCGAACTGGCCTCAACAACCTTCTGTGGAAGAGAATTCCATAGATTCACCACTCTCTGGGTGAAGAAGTTCCTCCTCAGCTCAGTCCTAAATGGCTTCCCCTTAATCCTCAGACTGTGACCCCTGGTTCTAGTTTTCCCTACCATTGGGAACATTCTGCCCGCATCTAATTTGTCTAAACCAGTCAGGATTTTAAATGTCTCTACAAGATCCCCCCTCATTCTTCTGAACTCCAGAGGATACAAGTTCAGTTGACCCAATCTTTCTTGATATGTCAGTCCGGCCATCCCAGGAATCAATCTAGTGAACCTTCGCTGCACTCCCTCAATAGCAAGAATGTCCTTCCTTAAGTTAGGAGACCAAAACTGCGCACAATACTCCAGGTGTGGCCTCACCAAGGCCCTGTACAACTGTAGCATCACCTCCCTACTCCTGTACTCAAATCCCCTTGCTATGAAGGCCATCATTCCGTTTGCTTTCTTGACTGCCTGCTGCACTTGCATTCCCACTTTCAGTGACTGATGTACCATGACGCCCAGGTCTCGTTGCACGTCCCCTTTCCCTAATCTGCCACCATTCAGGTAATAGTCCGCCTCTCTATTTTTACCACCAAAGTGGATAACCTCACATTTATCCACATTGTACTTCATCTGCCATAAATTTGCCCATTCACCCAACCTGTCCAAGTCACTCTGTAGCCTCCTAGCATCCTCCTCATTGTTCACACTGCCTCCCAATTTAGTGTCATCCGCAAATTTGGAGATATTACATTTAATCCCTTCGTCCAAATCATTAATATATAATGTAAACAGCTGGGGTCCCAGCACCGAACCCTGCGGTACCCCGCTGGTCACTGCCTGCCATTCTGAAAAGTACCCATTTACTCCTATTCTTTGTTTCCTGTGTGCCAACCAGTTCTCAATCCACGTCAACACATTACCCCCAATCCCATGTGCTTTAACTTTGCTCACCAATCTCTTGTGTGGGACCTTGTCAAAGGCCTTCTGAAAGTCTAAATACACCACATCTACTGGTTCCCCCCTGTCCACCCTATTGGAAACATCCTCAAAAAATTCCAGAAGATTTGTCAAGCATGATTTCCCTTTCACAAATCCATGCTGACTTGGACCTATCATGTCGCCACTTTCCAAATGGTCTGTTATGACATCTTTAATAATTGCTTCCATCATTTTACCCACGACCGATGTCAGGCTGACCGGTCTATAATTCCCTGCTTTCTCCCTCCCTCCTTTTTTAAAAAGAGGGGTTACATTGGCCACCCTCCACTCCATCGGAACTGATCCAGAGTCTAAGGAATGTTGGAAAATGATCGTCAATGCATCCACTATTTCCAAGGCCACCTCCTTAAGTACTCTGGGATGCAGACCATCAGGCCCCGGGGATTTTTCAGCCTTCAGTCCCATCAATTTCCCCAATACCTTTTCCCGACTAATAAGGATTTCCCTCAGCTCCTCCCTCTTACCAGATCCTCTGACCCCTTTTATTTCCGGCAGGTTGTGTGTGTCCTCCACAGTAAACACCGAACCAAAGTACTTGTTCAATTGATCTGCCATTTCCTTGTTCCCCATTACGACTTCCCCTGTTTCCGACTGCAGGGGACCTACATTTGTTTTTACTAACCTCTTTCTTTTTACATATTTATAGAAGCTTTTGCAGTCCATTTTAATGTTCTCTGCAAGCTTCCTTTCATATTTTATACTGCACCGGTGTGACATCATCCCGTTACTACACCGGTGTGACATCACCTGTTACTGCACCGGTGTGACATCATCCCGTTACTGCACCGGTGTGACATCACCCGTTACTGCTCCGGTGTGACATCAGCCCGTTACTGCACCAGTGTGACATCATCCGTTACTGCACCGGTGTGACATCACCCATTACTGCTCCGGTGTGACATCACCCGTTACTACACCGGTGTGACATCACCCATTACTGCTCCGGTGTGACATCATCCCGTTACTGCTCCGGTGTGACATCACCCGTTACTACACCGGTGTGACATCACCCCGTTACTGTTCCGGTGTGACATCACCCGTTACTGCACCGGTGTGACATCATCCCGTTACTGCTCCGGTGTGACATCATCCCGTTACTGCTCCGGTGTGACATCATCCCGTTACTACACCAGTGTGACATCACCCCGTTACTGCTCCGGTGTGACGTCATCCCGTTACTACACCGGTGTGACATCATCCCGTTACTGCTCCGGTGTGACATCACCCGTTACTACACCGGTGTGACATCACCCCGTTACTGTTCCGGTGTGACATCACCCGTTACTGCTCCGGTGTGACATCACCCATTACTGCACTGGTGTGACATCACCCGTTACTGCTCCGGTGTGACATCACCCATTACTGCTCCAGTGTGACATCAGCCCGTTACTGCACCAGTGTGACATCATCCGTTACTGCACCGGTGTGACATCACCCGTTACTGCTCCGGTGTGAGATCACCCGTTACTGCTCCGGTGTGACATCACCCGTTACTGCTCCAGTGTGACATCATCCGTTACTGCACCGGTGTGACATCACCCATTACTGCTCCAGTGTGACATCATCCGTTACTGCTCTGGTGTGACATCACCCATTACTGCTCCGGTGTGACATCACCCATTACTGCTCCGGTGTGACATCACCCATTACTGCTCCGGTGTGACATCACCCATTACTGCTCCGGTGTGACATCACCCATTACTGCTCCAGTGTGACATCATCCCGTTACTGCTCCAGTGTGACATCACCCGTTACTGCTCCGGTGTGACATCACCCATTACTGCACCGGTGTGACATCATCCCGTTACTGCTCTGGTGTGACATCATCCCGTTACTGCTCTGGTGTGACATCATCCCGTTACTGCTCTGGTGTGACATCATCCCGTTACTGCTCCGGTGTGACATCATCCCGTTACTGCTCTGGTGTGACATCATCCCGTTACTGCTCTGGTGTGACATCATCCCGTTACTGCTCCGGTGTGACATCATCCCGTTACTGCTCTGGTGTGACATCATCCCGTTACTACTCTGCTGTGACATCATCCCGTTACTGCTCTGCTGTGACATCATCCCGTTACTGCTCTGCTGTGACATCATCCCGTTACTGCTCTGGTGTGACATCATCCGTTACTGCTCTGGTGTGACATCACCCGTTACTGCTCTGGTGTGACATCACCCGTTACTGCTCCAGTGTGACATCACCCCGTTACTGCTCTGGTGTGACATCACCCTGACACTGCTCCGGTGTGACATCACCCATTCCTGCTCTGGTTTGACACCTCCCCTGCCCTGACTGATTGCACGTGGTTCAGTAAAATGAGATCTTATCCCAACAGTCTGGGTTGGGTATGAGACAGGTTCTCGTGTTAACCCGCTGTGCCAGCAGTTACCCCTGTAAATAATTATTTTCTTTCAGTCTGCCAAGCAGGACAATTTATTTCAACACCATCTCTCAAGGCTGAGATAGATTTATGGACTCCAGGGGAATTTTTTTTTTTATTCATTGGCTGTGGGTGTCGCTGGCAAGGCCAGCATTTATTGTCCATCCCCAATTGCCCTTGAGAAGGCGGTGGTGAGCCGCCTTCTTGAACCGCTTCAGTCCGTGTGGTAAAGGTACTCCCACAGTGAGTATACTTCTTTGTAGCGGTTTGGTCGCTAGGCCATTTCAGAGGGCAGTTAAGAGTCAACCAACATTGCTGTGCGTCTGGAGTCACATATAGGCCAGACCGGGTAAGGACGGCAGATTTCCTTCCCTAAAGGACACCAGTGAAACCAGATGGGTTTTTATGACAATCCGATAGTTTTGTGGTCACCATTACTAATACTAGCTTTCCATTCCAGATTTATTTAATTAACTGAATTTAAATTCCCCCAGCTCGTGTCTGCGGATCATTAGTCCAGGCCTCTGGACTAACCACTATGCCACCGCACCGTACTATTAAGGGATATGGGGATCGGGCGGGAAAGTGGAGTTGAGGTCGATGATCAGCCATGATCTTATTGAATGGCGGAGCAGGCTCGAGGGGCCGAATGGTCGACTCCTGCTCCTAATTCTTTTGTTCTTATCCCCACTTTGATGGACTTTGAGTTTGACTGATGATATGTACTTGTCCTTGTTACAGGCTAACTCTGAGCTTGCACCTTCTGTTATAGGAGGTTTGGGGAGTTCTCCGAATGCAGACCACCAGAAGAGATCTCTTATTGATTAATAATGTGCTGGATTTAAATTAATGTTCTCTCTCTTTCTCCTTTCACCCTCTTCATCTTAGTGTTGGAGAGGAAAATATCAACGCGACAGACTCGGGAAGAGCTGATAAGGAGAGGCGTTCTGAAGGAGATTCCTGCTCAGGGTGAGTCACATGGCTGTGAGCTAGAGAGAGAGAGAGAGTCTCACTGTATGTAAACAGAGGGGGTGATCTCCCACACTGTTACTGCGTCAGTAGATGTGGTAGATATGTGTGCGCTACAGTGAAGTAAATGGACAATGGTTCCTGCAAAACGTAGGACAATAAATTGTGCCCATTTTTTTGTGTGCATTGAAAGAACATTAACCGTCTTTCAGATGCGACATTCATAGAATCATAGAAATTTACAGCACAGAAGGAGGCCATTCGGCCCATCGTGTCTGTGCCGACCGAAAAAGAGCTCTCCCCCCTAATCCCACTTTCCAGCTCTTGGTCCGTAGCCCTGTAGGTTACAGCACTTCAAGTGCATATCCAAGTACTTTTTAAATGCAGTGAGGGTTTCTGCCTCTACCACGCTTTCAGGCAGTGAGTGCCAGACCCCCACCACTCTCCGGGTGAAACAATTTCTCCTCAAACCCCCTCTAAACCTCCAACCAATTACATTAAATCTATGCCCCCTGGTTATTGACCCTTCTGCTAAGGGAAATAGGTTCTTCCCATCCACTCTACGTTAAACCGAGGCCCCGTCTGCCCTCTCAGGTGGATGTAAAAGATCCCATGGCGCTATTTCGAAGAAGAGCAGGGGGAGTTCTCCCCGGTGTCCTGGGGCCAATATTTATCCCTCAGTCAACATCACTAAAAACAGATTATCTGGTCATATATCTCGTTGCTGCTTGTGGGATCTTGCTGTGCATAAATTGGCTGCTACGTTGCCTACAACAGTGACTACACTTCAAAAAGTACTTCATTGGCTGTAAAGCGCTTTGGGACATCCTGTGGTTGCGAAAGGCGCTGTATAAATACAAGTCATTTTTCTTTCTTTCTTTCTTTCCTTCCTGCCTTCTTTCACGTGTGTTATACGAAAGATTTAAAATAGTAGTGATGGATATTGGGCAATCGAAAAGCGGCATTCACATGTATTTAAGCCAGCTCTCTCTCAAATAGACCCGAGTGGTGTTGCAAGAGGTGTTGCACGGCAGGTGATTCAGCATCTAATGCAGGCACTGCATTAACCTCAGTGGCTCCTGGAAGCACCGGGGTCGAAGGAAGCTGGTGGTTTTCCAGGGCGGTACAGGCCTGAGCTGGCTGGTGGCTGAACACGTACAGCAGCAAGCGGGTGTGAACCAGGAGGGATGGGCTACCTCTGTGTGCGCCCCTCCGCCCCCAGAATCCCAGATGACAACTGCACGACACAGCGTCAGCCATAGTTGCCAGTCTTGACCTTCCTTCTCGATCATTCAACAATATTGATTTCTCAGTAAGATTGGCGAAAAATGAACAATCTGTAAAATATTATGGTATGCCCTTGAGTACCTCGCCCTCTCCCCACTGACCTCACTTCCTGTGATACAGCACCAAGGCTCTGAGTTCAACACCCTCTCTCTGCTGCTTGGCGTTGAACTTGACTCTGTGTAAACTTTGGTCGCCATTTCCTGTTCGGTTTCCTCTCTTTCACAGTTGAGATTGTCAGGAAGTGAGGTTATTTTTTTTCTTTCTTTCTGCCTTTTGAAGAAAAATAAATTTCAGCACGAAAGCTTTCTTCTCCTCGAGCGTGTGAACTGTAATGAAGATGATTCTCACGAACCTGTTCCTTTAACCCTCCGTAACATCGCCCGTCTCCGCCCCTGCCTCAGCTCATTTGCTGCCGAAACCCTCGTCTATGCCTTTGTTACTTCCAGACTCGACTATTTCGACGTTCTCCTGGCCGGCCTCCCATCTTCCACCCTCCGTAAACTGCAGCTCATCCAAAACTCTGCTGCCCCGTGTCCTAACTCGCACCAAGTCCCGTTCACCCATCACCCCTGTGCTCGCTGACATACATTGGCTCCCGGTTAAGCAACGCATCAATTTTAAAATTCTCATCCTTGTTTTCAAATCCCTCCATGGCCTCGCCCCTCCCTATCTCTGTAACCTCCTCCAGCCCCACAACCCCCCGAGATATCTGCACTCCTCTAATTCTGCCCTCTTGAGCATCCCTGATTTTAATCGCTCCACTATTGGCGGCCGTGCCTTCAGCTGCTGAGGCCCTAAGCTCGGGAATTCCCTGCCTAAACCTCTCCACCTCTCTCTCCTCCTTTAAGACGCTCCTTAAAACCTCCCTCTTTGACCAAGCTTTTGGTCACCTGTCCTAATATCTCCTGAGGTGGCTCGGTGTTAAATTTTGTTTGATAAACGCTCCTGTGAAGGGACTTGGGGCGTTTTACCACGTTAAAGGCGCTATATAAATACAAGTCGTTGTTGGTCTTGGTAAAGGATGAATCCACTCTGCACAACTAACATAAGCAACTCCCAGCCCTGGAGAGGGACTGCAGTGGGAGTGTAGCGCAGTTGGGATTTCAGCACTGAATGGGTTAACGGAATCTGCACATCTTCAGTTTTATGGTTAAATCAATTCTTTTTTAAATTCTTCCTGAGGGTACTACTGCTTAAATAGAGTTTTTGCTTTTGCGGGTACCGTTTGTTGAGAAAGAAAGACTTGCTTTTCCCATCCTCAGGATGTCCCAAAGTGCTTTACAGCCAATGAAGTGCTTTTGAAGTGTGGTCACTGTTGTAATGTCGGAAACGCAGCAGCCAGCATGCGCACAGCAAGCTCCCACAAACAGCAATGTGATAATGACCAGATAATCTGTTTTTAGTGATGTTGATTGAGGGATAAATATCGACCAGGACACCGGGGAGAACTCCCCTGCTCTTCTTCAAAATAATGCCGTGGGATCGGGAGAGGGCAGACGGGGCCTCAGTTTAACGTCTCATCCGAAAGTCGACACCTACCAACAGTGCAGCACTCCCTCGGTACTGCACTGGGAGTGTCAGCCTGGATTTTGTGCTCAAGTCTCTGGAGTGGGACTATGAACACACAACCTCCTCACTCAGAGGCAAGATGTGTAGGAAACGCGACAGCCAATTTGCGCACAGCAAGCTCCCACAGCAATTAAATAAATGGCTCGATACTTTGTTTCAGTGATGACGTTTGAGCGAATAAATATTAAACCGAGACAACAACAACTTATATTTATATAACGCCTTTAATGTAGTAAGATGTCCAACACGCTGCACAGGAGCGTCATCAGACAATATTTGACACCGAGCCACATAAGGAAATATTAGGACAGATGACCAAAAGCCTGGTCAAAGAGGTACTTCAATGGGTGTAAAGAGCTTTGGGATGTCCTGAGGATGGGAAAAGGCGCTATGTAAATGCAAGTTTTAAAGGAGAAAAGAGAGGTCGAGAGGCGGAGAGGTTTAGGGAGGGAATTCCAGAGCCTGGGGCCCAGGCAGCTGATGGCACGGCCGCCAATGGTGGAGCGATTAAAATTCGGAGTTGCGCAAGAGGCCAGAACTGGAGGAGCGCAGAGGTCTCGGGGAGGGGGGAGGGGAGGTTGTAGGACTGGGGGAGGTTACAGAGATAGGGAGGGTCGAGGGCCATGGAGGGATTTGAAAACAAGGATGAGAATGTTAAAATTGACACCGGCCGGGGAGAACTCCCCTGCTCTTCTTCGAATCGTGCCATGGGATTTTTTTTATGTCTACCCGAGAGAGCGGACGGGGCCTCGGCTTAACAGCAGCAACAACAACGTGTATTTAACATAGGGAGATGTCCCCGGGCACATTATCAGCCCGTTACAGCGCCAGCCTCATGTGCAGTATCCCCGGTGCCCCCTTTGCGACCCAACCTGGCCAATTGTGCTCAACATTTGCGCGATTTTGAATGGAAGAATTTCCTCTCGACGTCAGTTTTTAAGCGAATGCTCGCCAATCTAAATTAATGCCCCGTGGAACTCCTTTCCAATCTTCAACTTATGCGATGCTCTGGGGTAACCCTGTACCGCAGATTAATTTGTCCGACTTGGTCGGATTCATCCCCTTAACCTCTCTCTGTGGAACCTGAACTTCTCTTCATCGCCAAGCCTCTTTTTATGAAGTTAATCGTGAAGCCGTGACGAGGTTGGACGATGATCGTAATTGGAGCGCGATATCTTTTTACATACGGACATACGACCCAGGAGCAGGAGTCGGCCACTCGGCCCCTCGAGCCTGCTCCGCCATTCAATCAGATCGTGGCTGATCTGATTACTCCACATTCCCGCCTATCCTTGATATTTTTTGACAGGCTCACTCCAGTGTTTGGCTTGTAGTTCACCAGGAGTTTCTCTGCTGGGGTGAAGAATGCCCGCGTACAATTGGTGAAGAAATCCCGTTTACTTTAGTGCGGAGATCACAGAATCGTAGGAATTTACGGCACAGAAAGAGGCCATTCGGTCCGTCGTGTCCGCGCCGGCCGAAAAAGAGCTCTCCAGCCTAATCCCGCTTTCCAGCTCTTGGTCCGTAGCCCTGTAGGTTACGGCACTTCAAGTGCATATCCAAGTACTTTTTAAATGCGATGAGGGTTTCTGCCTCCACCACCCTTTCAGGCAGTGAGTTCCAGACCCCCACCACCCTCTGGGTGAAAAGATTTCTCCTCATGTGGAAATGCTCAATGTTACGGCTCCAAGTGATGGTTCGGTTGTGTCTCAGGATCTCACTCAGCGTCTCCGCAGTTGGCGGGGGAGGAGCTGCTCATTCCTCCAGCCTTTATACAACAACATACTTTATTGGTTATAAAAGCAAAGCATCTGCTGGAGACACTCAATAGGTCAGGCAGCACCTGTGGATGAAGGAAGAAAGGTGAGGTTAACGTTTCAGGTCCGTGACCCTTCGTCAGAACCTTAATCGGTTACTAGGAGACTATAGTGACTGAATTTATTGTTTTCTTGCTCAGTGAAATACAAGGCTCGCTGTCAGGGCTTCTCTTGAAAGTGAGAGCCTTGACATCACATCCTCTTTCGAAAAATCAAGCACAAAGAATTAGTCTCTTGTTTTTGCTAGTTTTCTGTGTGCTCCTCGCAGGGATATGGAAGATAGGAACAGGAAGAGGCCATTCAGCTCCTCGAGCCTGTTCCACCATTCAGTTAGATCATGTCTGATCTGTATTTTAACTGAATCTACCTACCTTGGTTCTGTAATCCTTAATACCCTTACCTAACAAAAATCTATCGATCTCAGTTTTCAAATTTTCAATTGACCCCCCCAGCCTCAACATTTGGTGGCCGTGCCTTCTGTTGCCTGGGCCCTAAGCTCTGGAATTCCCTGCCTAAACCTCTCCACCTCTCTATCACTCTATCCTCCTTTAAGGCGCTCCTTAAAACCTACGCCTTTGACCAAGCTTTTGGTCACCTGCCCGAATTTATCCTTATGTGGCTCGGTGTCAAATTTTTTGTCTTACAATACTCCTGTGCAATGCCTTGGGACGTTTTACTACGTTAAAGGCGCTATATAAATACAAGTTGTTGTTGTTGAAGAAGTGCTTACTGATACCACCCCTGAACGGCCTAGCTCTAATTTTAAGGTAATGTTGTCCTCTGGTAGCTCTTTGTGCGTGAGTCATGAAGGTGAGTGTCAGCAGGTCATTCGACTGTGAAGGCATCCTAGCCAGGCTCAAACTTGTCTTTACCAGACTTCTAAAATGTGCAGCATGGGTCAGTGGGTTGATTGTCCCCCTCCTTAACCCAGGGCGCTGAAGCTGAGTATAATGCCCCTTAGCAGCCCTGCTAATGCAACAGAGACCGGGGATCAAAGCTGGGCCTTCTTGGAGCGGTGAGATGTTCCTCAGCCAAGTGTGACAAAGGGGAATGTTGCCCCATCATGAAGTATGAAGCAGGGAAATGATGGAAGGAGGAGAGAGAGAGAGAGAGAGAGAGAGAGAGAGTGACTTAGTGTGTGCATGTACTGGCGGAAAAACCCAGAAATTATTTAAGAAACAATTAGAGTCATAGAATCTCGCAGCACAGAAGGAGGCCATTCAGCCCATCGTGCCTGTGCCGGCTCTTTTACAGAGCCATCCAATTAGTCCCACTCCCCCTGCCCTTTCCCCATAGCCCTGCACATTTCTCCTTTTCAAGTATTTATCCAATTCCCTTTGGAAAGTTACTATTGAATCTGCTTCCTTTCAGGCAGCGCATTCCAGATCACAACAACTCGCTGTGTAAAAAAATTCTCATCTCCCCTCTGGGTCTTTTTCTTTTATTCGTTCCTGGGATGTGGGCGTCGCTGGCAAGTCCAGCATTTATTGCCCATCCCTAATTGCCCTTGAGAAGGTGGTGGTGAGCCGCCTTCTTGAACCGCTGCAGTCCGTGTGGTGAAGGTGCTCCCACTGTGCTGTTAGGGAGGGAGTTCCAGGATTTTGACCCAGCGACGATGAAGGAACGGCGATATATTTCCACGTCAGGATGGTATGTGACTTGGAGGGGAACTTGGAGGTGGTGGTGTTCCCATGCGCCTGCTGTCCTTGTCCTTCTAGGTGGTAGAGGTTGCGGGTTTGGGAGGTGCTGCCGAAGAAGCCTTGGCAAGTTGCTGCAGTGCATCTTGTAGATGGTACACACTGTAGCCACGGTGCGCCGGTGGTGGAGTTTTGCCACTCTAACGTGGGGGGTGCATTCGGATCTCACTAGAACTTCACTGCCTGAAAGGGCGGTGGAAGCAGATTCAACATTAACTTTCAAAAGGGAATCGGATAAATACTTGAAGGAGAGAAAATTACAGAGCAGGGAGAGAGTGGGACTAATTGGGGAGCTTTTTCAAAGAGCCGGCACAGGCACGATGGGCCGAATGGCCTCCTTCTGTGCTGTAAGATTCTATGGATGAACTAAGATCGCCTTCCTCTTTGGCAATGACCCTGTGATCTCGTGAGGCGTAACTGTATGGTGAGGACTACCGCGAATCTGTGACGAGGAAACTCCCCACACCACGGGGAATTGATCCGCTGCCACCCCTGCATGCCCACCCCTCTCAGAGAGCTTATGGTGGTTCGGGAAAATAAAATGAGCATTCGCCAATGAAACCCCTCGCCAGCTGTCTGAGGAACCCAGCTTCAAAGGGAATGAGACAGGGCAGATGTAAATGTTGCTTGATTATAACTTCTGTGGTCAGGGTGCAGAGGAGTTGGAAAGAGAAACTGCCCTCACGTGTGTGAGTTGGTTGGACATTTTGACTGTGCACGGAATGGGGAACTGGGACTAAAATCAGGATTTCCTTATGTTCATGAATGAGGAAGTGAGCTGTGTGAGAGTGAGCTTGAACGCAGGCTAAAAACACTCCCACTAACCGCACATCCTCTTTGGCAGCAAAGTCGCTAATGGGCATTTACACAGAATTACATTAATGTATAGCACAGAAACAGGCCATTCGGCCCAACTGGTCCGTGCCGGTGTTCATGCTCCACACCAGCCTCCTCCCACCCTTCTTCATCTCACCCCATCAGCATATCCTTCTATTCCTTTCACCCTCGTGTGCTTATCCAGCTTCCCCTTAAATGCATCTGTGCTCTTCGCCTCAACCACTCCCTGTGGTAGCGAGTTCCACATTCTCACCACTCTTTGAGTAAAAAAGTTTCTTCTGAATTCCCTATTGGATTTATTAGTGACTATCTTATATTGATGGCCCCTAGTTTTAGTCTCCCCCACAAGTGGAAACATCTTCTCTCGATCTACCCTATCAAACCACTTCATAATTTTAAAGACTTCAGCCTTCTCTTTTCTAGACTTCTCTTTGCTTAAAGGAATACTCCAAGAAGCTGTAAAATGCCAGATTCATAAGATACTTACGGATGAGGAAGGCCATTCAGCCCATCTTAACAGATTCCATCCAGAGCAACCCTACACTTCCAGCAGTGCTGCATCTAATTGGCTCCTATATACATTTTGTCTTCACCAATCCATCTGACAGTCCATTCTAAGTGGTGAAGAACTTGCTGATACTCGCTCTAAAGTTACCTTTTGCTAGTTTGAACCTTTGCCTCCTTGTCCTATTCCCACACTTTAATCTGAAGTAATATTCCAGATTAAGCTTTTCCATACCATTTACTATCTGACATAATCTCATGAATCAGGTTTCCATTCCTCCCATAGCACTACAATGGCCCTAATCAGCAGGAGTTCCTCAGGGCAGCGTCCTATGCCCAACCATCTTCAGCTGCTTCATCAATGACCTCCCCTCCATCTAAGGTCAGAAGTGGGGATGTTCGCTGCTGACTGCACAGTGTTCAGTTCCATTCGCAACTCCTCAGATAATGAAGCAGTCCATGCCTGCATGCAGCAAGACCTGGACAACAGTCAGGCTTGGGCTGATAAGTGGCAGATAACATTCACGCCACACAAGTGCCAGGCAATGACTATCTCCAACAAGAGAGAGTTGAACCACCGCCCCTTGACATTCAACGGCATTACCATCGCCGAATCCCCCACCATCAACATCCTGGGGGTCACCATTGACTAGAAACTTAACTGGACCAGCCACATAAATACTGTGGCAACAAGAGCAGATCGGAGGCTGGGTATTCTGCGGCAAGTGTCTCACCACCTGACTTTTTTTTTAATCAATAAAAACAATGAAATTCTCTGTGGCTGTCATCATGGGGCCATATCACTCCTTGCTCTCCTTGATCTCTCTACAGCCTGTGATACGGTGGAACATGCCACCTTTGTCCGTCGCCTCTCTTTTGTCGTCCAGTTCGCTGGGACTGCCCTCACATGGTTCTACTCTTGCCTGTCCAATTGTAGCCAGAATATCTCCATCAATGGCTTCACTTGCAGCCCTCACACCATTAGCTCGAGCTAAACATTGAGAATAACAGTAACAACAACTTGTATTTATACAGCGCCTTTAACGTAGTAAAACAACCCAAGGTGCTTCACAGGAGCGATTATCAATCAAAATTTGACACCGAGCCATATAAGGAGATATTGGAACAGGTGACCAAAAACTTGGTCAAAGAATTGGGTTTTAAGGAGCGTCTTAAAGGAGGAGAGTAAGGTGGTGCAACGTAAAGGGTTAAGCAGGGAATTCCAGAGCTTAGGGCAGAGGCAGCTGAAAGCAAGGCCGCCAGTGGTGGAGCGATTAAAATCAGGGATGCACAAGAAGACCGCCTGCTTCCACCTCCATAACTTCGCCCATCTCCGCCCCCGCCTCATCCCATCTGCTGCTGAAACCCTCACCCATCACCCCCTGTGCTCGTTGACCTACATTGGCTCCCGGTCCGGCAACACCTCAAATTGAAAAATGTATCTTTTGTTTCGGATTTGATTTTAGTCTCTATCAAAAATCGATGCTCTTTCAAAAAAACAGTCCTTTTGTGACGAGCTTGCGCACCTTCTGTTTAATGAAAGAAAGGGGTAAGGAGAGGTGTCAAGGCAAAGTGAGAATCTGATCACCGCTGGCTCATTTATCCCTATAGCAACCACAGGTTGATCTTCTTTTAGTTTAATAGACCTGTTTTTCTCAGCACTGTGCATGCAGACAGCTGCTGAAACTCTCCTCCAGGCGTTTGTCACCTCCAGACATGATGATTCCAAGACTCTCCTATCCATCCTCCGTAAACTTCAGCTCATCGAAAGCTCTTCTGCCCCGTGTCCTAACTCTGTCACCTCTGTCGAGGGGTACGGTAGCGTAGTGGTTATGTTACTGAGCTAGTAATCCAGAGTCCGGAGACGTGAGTTCAAATCTTCATCATGGCATAGAAACATAGAAACATAGAAAATAGGTACAGGAGTAGACCATTCGGTCCTTCGAGCCTGCACCGCCATTCAATGCGTTCATGGCTGAACATGCTACCTCAGTACCCCATTCCTGCTTTCTCGCCATACCCCTTGATCCCCTTAGTTGTGAGTGTTATATCTAACTCCCTTTTGAATATATTTAGCGAACTGGCCTCAACAACCTTCTGTGGAAGAGAATTCCATAGATTCACCACTCTCTGGGTGAAGAAGTTCCTCCTCAGCTCAGTCCTAAATGGCTTCCCCTTAATCCTTAGACTGTGACCCCTGGTTCTAGTTTTCCCTACCATTGGGAACATTCTGCCCGCATCTAATTTGTCTAAACCAGTCAGGATTTTAAATGTCTCTATAAGATCCCCCCTCATTCTTCTGAACTCCAGAGGATACAAGTTCAGTTGACCCAATCTTTCTTGATATGTCAGTCCGGCCATCCCAGGAATCAATCTAGTGAACCTTCGCTGCACTCCCTCAATAGCAAGAATGTCCTTCCTTAAGTTAGGAGACCAAAACTGCGCACAATACTCCAGGTGTGGCCTCACCAAGGCCCTGTACAACTGTAGCATCACCTCCCCACTCCTGTACTCAAATCCTCTTGCTATGAAGGCCATCATTCCGTTTGCTTTCTTGACTGCCTGCTGCACTTGCATTCCCACCTTCAGTGACTGATGTACCATGACGCCCAGGTCTCGTTGCACGTCCCCTTTCCCTAATCTGCCACCATTCAGGTAATAGTCCGCCTCTCTATTTTTACCACCAAAGTGGATAACCTCACATTTATCCACATTGTACTTCATCTGCCATACATTTGCCCATTCACCCAACCTGTCCAAGTCACTCTGTAGCCTCCTAGCATCCTCCTCATTGTTCACACTGCCTCCCAATTTAGTGTCATCCGCAAATTTGGAGATATTACATTTAATCCCTTCGTCCAAATCATTAATATATAATGTAAACAGCTGGGGTCCCAGCACCGAACCCTGCGGTACCCCGCTGGTCACTGCCTGCCATTCTGAAAAGTACCCATTTACTCCTACTCTTTGTTTCCTGTGTGCCAACCAGTTCTCAATCCACATCAACACATTACCCCCAATCCCATGTGCTTTAACTTTGCTCACCAATCTCTTGTGTGGGACCTTGTCGAAGGCCTTCTGAAAGTCCAAATACACCACATCTACTGGTTCCCCCCTGTCCACCCTATTGGAAACATCCTCAAAAAATTCCAGAAGATTTGTCAAGCATGATTTCCCTTTCACAAATCCATGCTGACTTGGACCTATCATGTCGCCACTTTCCAAATGGTCTGTTATGACATCTTTAATAATTGCTTCCATCATTTTACCCACGACCGATGTCAGGCTGACCGGTCTATAATTCCCTGCTTTCTCCCTCCCTCCTTTTTTAAAAAGAGGGGTTACATTGGCCACCCTCCACTCCATCGGAACTGATCCAGAGTCTAAGGAATGTTGGAAAATGATCGTCAATGCATCCACTATTTCCAAGGCCACCTCCTTAAGTACTCTGGGATGTAGACCATCAGGCCCCGGGGATTTTTCAGCCTTCAGTCCCATCAATTTCCCCAATACCTTTTCCCGACTAATAAGGATTTCCCTCAGCTCCTCCCTCTTACCAGATCCTCTGACCCCTTTTATTTCCGGCAGGTTGTGTGTGTCCTCCACAGTAAACACCGAACCAAAGTACTTGTTCAATTGATCTGCCATTTCCTTGTTCCCCATTACGACTTCCCCTGTTTCCGACTGCAGGGGACCTACGTTTGTTTTTACTAACCTCTTTCTTTTTACATATTTATAGAAGCTTTTGCAGTCCATTTTAATGTTCTCTGCAAGCTTCCTTTCATATTTTATTTTCCCTGCCCTAATCAAACCCTTCGTCCTCCTCTGCTGAGTTTTGAAGTTCTCCCAGTCCCCGGGTTTGCTGCTACTTCTGGCCAATTTGTATGCAACTTCCTTGGTTTTAATACTATCCCTGATTTCCCTTGTTAGCCATGGTTGAGCCACCTTCCCTTTTTTATTTTTATGCCAGACCGGGATGTACAATTGTTGTAGTTCATCCATGCGATCTCTAAATGTCTGCCATTGCCCTTCCACTGATAGCCCCTTAAATATCGCTTGCCAATTTAACCTCGCCAATTCACGCCTCATACCCTCAAAGTTGCCCTTATTTAAGTTCTGGACCATGGTCTCTGACTTAACTGTTTCCTTCTCCATCCTAATGTAGAACTCCACCATACTATGGTCACTCTTCCCCAGGGGGCCTCGTACCACAAGATTGCTGATTAGTCCCTCCTCATTACACAACACCCAGTCCAGGATGGCCTCCCCTCGAGTTGGTTCCTCAACATATTGGTTTAGGAAACCATCCCTTAAACACTCCAGGAAATCCTCCTCCACCGTATTGCTTCCAGTTTGAGTAGCCCAATCTATATGCATGTTAAAGTCACCCATGATAACTGCCGTGCCTTTTTTGCACGCACCTCTGATTTCCTGTTTCATACCCTCCCCCACCTCACTACTGCTGTTTGGAGGTCTGTACACAACTCCCACTAACGTTTTCTGCCCTTTGGTGTTCTGCAGCTCAACCCATATTGATTCCACATCCTCCAAGCTGATGTCCTTCCTAGCTATTGCATTAATCTCCTCTTTAACCAGCAATGCTACCCCACCCCCTTTTCCTTTTATTCTATCCTTTCTGAATTTTGAATACCCCTGGATGTTCAGTTCCCAGCCTTGATTGTTCTGGAGCCACGTCTCTGTAATCCCAATCACATCGTATCCGTTAACATCGCAGACAGGGGAATTTAAATTCAGTTAATTAAATAAATCTGGAATTAAGGCTAGTAACAGTAATGGTGACCATGCAGCTACCAGATTGTCGTAAAATACCCATCTGGTTCACTAATGTCCTTTAGGGAAGGGAAATCTGCTGTCCTTACCCGATCTGGCCTATATGTGACTCCAGACCCACAGCAATGTGGTTGACTCTTAACTGCCCTCTGAAATGGCCCAGCGAGACACAAACCGCAACAACAAAGTCACTGTGGAAGTACTTTCACCACACGGACTGCAGCGGATCAAGAAGGCGGCTCATCACCACTTTCTCGAGGGCAATTAGGGATGGGCCATAAATACTGGCCTTGCCAGCGACGCCCACAGCCCGTGAATGAATAAATTAAAAAGAACCCCCGTGGACTGCTGCTCATTTCCAGTGCTTCACTCTCCTGCAAAGACACACAGCTTACACCCTCAGGTGCTTGAAGTGAAGAGATGAACAGATCCTGTGTGACTCCAGGATTCGCCGTTGCTTCAACCCAACTAATAGTGCCAATGAAAACCAGAAACAGGAATAAAGAAAGAAGGGAAAGAAGGACGTCTCAAAGCGCTTTACAGCCAATGGAGTACTTTTTGAAGTGTAGTCACTGTTGTAATGTAGGAAACATGGCCGTCAGCATTGCTCCCACAAACAGCTGGGCTGGAACTTTTACATGTCTGATTTTCAAAGTTCATGAGCAGCCCACCTAAGATACAACAACAACTTGCATTTATATAGCGCCTCTAACATCGTAAAACCTCACAGGAGCGTAATCAGACAAAATTTAACACCGAGCCACATAAGGAGATATTAGGACAGGTGACCAAAAGCTTGGTCAAAGTGGTCGGCTTTAAGGAGCGTCTTAAAGGAGGAGAGAGAGGTGCAAAAGGTTGAGGGAAGGAATTCCAGAGCTTAAGGCCTAGGCAGCTAAAGGCACGGCCACCAATGGTGGAGCGATTAAAATCGGGGATGCGCAAGAGGCCAAAATTGGAGGAGTGCAGAGACCTGGGAGAGTTGTAGGGTTGAGGAGGTGACAGAGATAGGGAGGGGCGAGGTCATGGAGGGTTTTGAAAAGAAGGATGAGAATTTAAAATCACACACACACACACTCACACTCACACACACACACTCACACTCACACTCACACACACACACACTCACACTCACACTCACACACACTCATACTCACACACACACACACTCACACTCACACTCATACACACACACACACACGCTCTCACACTCACACGCTCTCACACACACACACACACACTCACACACACACACACACTCACACTCACACTCACACTCACACTCACACACACTCACACTCACACACACACACACACACGCTCTCACACTCACACTCACACGCTCTCACACTCACACTCACACTCACACACACATGCTCTCTCACACTCACACTCACACTCACACACACACACACTCACACTCACACACACACACACACACACTCACACACACGCACTCACACTCTCACACACACACACTCTCACACACACTCACACACACGCACTCACACTCTCACACACACTCTCACACACTCACACACACACACACACACGCACTCACACTCTCACACACTCACACACACTCTCACACACACTCTCACACACTCACACACTCTCACACACACACACACTCACACACACACACACACACTCTCACACACACACACACTCACACACACTCACACACTCTCACACACACTCACACACACGCACTCACACTCTCACACACACACACACTCACTCACACACACACACTCTCACACACACGCACTCACTCTCACACACACACACACACACTCTCACACACACACACGCACTCACACTCTCACACACTCACACACACTCTCACACACACACACACACACTCTCACACACTCACACACTCTCACACACACACACACACACTCACACACACTCACACACTCACACACACTCACACACTCTCACACACTCACACACACTCACTCACACACACACTCACACACTCTCACACACACACTCACACACACTCACACACACACACACTCTCACACACTCACACACACACTCACACACACTCTCACACACTCACACACACTCACACACACACTCACACTCTCACACACACACACTCTCACACACTGGATAGCGTTTGCGAACCTTGGCCCTATTCTTTTATTCCCAAACTCAGGACCGCTGAAGCCAATTGGAGCACTGGGGCTGTTGCTGATAACTGACCTCCGTACACCAGCTGGTGCCTTTACCACTTTAACCCCCCTTTTTTTTTAAATCATCACTTGTGATGATTTCGTCCTTGTTGCCCAATTCAAGGAGAGAGGCATTGTGACCTCATCACGATCATGAGACTTTGTAAGATGAAACAATTCAATGCAAATCTTTGCTTAGCAACATGGAATGACAGCGATTACTTTGCTTAGCAATGCGGAATGGGGAGTTTTATGGCATCGTCAGCCTCCAAACAATGAATGGCCTCATTTTGTTGACTCAGCGACGAGGTGGGATTTCCCATTGCAAGGTTCTGGGCCAGCTCCTTCTGGAAATCATGTCCCCGGCTCATCCCAGTTCAGCACCTCTGTAAGCGAGGATGATGAATGGAATTTACTGAAGGGGAGGAAGTATGCCAAACCCACACAGACTGGGAAGAAAGGAAAAAATGGGAGCTGCAGCAAGGAAAAGCTATCCGCCAAGCGAGAGAGAAAGAAACAGGACTTTTCTTTTCAATGGTATATAAGTCACGCCTTTGGGAAGCTCAACGTGTTTTCATCTAATGCTGCATTTACCATACCGTTTTGAGGAGAGCCTTGAGGCGCTACGACTATTTCCACCGGAGCAGAGCAGGCTAAGGGGAAATTTAATAAGAGTTTTTTAAATTATGTAGAATTACATAGAATTTACAGCCATTCGGCCCAGTGTTTATGCTCCACACGAGTCTCCTCCCACCTTACTTCATCTCACCCCATCAGCAGATCCTTCAATTCCTTTCTCCCTCATGTGTTTATCCAGCTTCCCCTTAAATGCATCTGTGCTCTTCACCTCAACCACTCCCTGTGGTAGCGAGTTCCACATTCTCACCACCCTCTGGGTAAAGAAGTTTCTCCTGAATTCCTTATTGGATTTATTAGTGACTGTCTTATATCGATGGTCCCTAGTTTTGGTCTCCCCGCAAGTGGAGACATCTTCTCTGCGTCTACCCTGTCAAAGCCTTTGATAATCTTAAATTACGAGGGGTTTCAACGGAGTGAAGTGGGGCAGACTTGCAGCCCCTCCTTGGGAAGTGCTTGAAGGTGAAGCCCTGGAGGTTCACAGCACAGAAAGAGGCCATTTGGCCAATCGTGCCTATGGCGGTTCTCTGCTTAAGCAGTCCAAAGCCTCTTCCTACTGGCCCACGTTCTCTCCATATCCCTGTGTCTTCCTCTGCTTCAAATATTTGTCCGATCTTCCCTTAAAAGATGCATTGCTCCCAACCTCAGCCACGTCCTGTGGCAAAGCATTCCATGCTCTAACAACCCTCTGTGTAAAGACATTTATCCCAATTACTCTCTCCACTCTCATAGTGACAGTTATCAATTATCTATTATCCCCCTGTCAGGAAATAGCCTTTCCCTATTCACTCCTTTGAAACCCCTTGTAATTTTAAAAACCTTTATGAATCTATTACCTCCTGTTTTGGCTATGATAAATTGACCCTTAGTGTTAGGGGGGGATTAAATATGTGGGGTTACGGGGATAGGATGGGATATGTTAGGGGGAATTAAATACGTGGGGTTACGGGGGTAGGGTGGGATATGTGTCGGTGCAGGCTCGATGGGCCGAGATGGCCTTTACTGTGGGGATTCTGTGTGAGAAAGCAGGGACAGGGTACTGGATTTGGATGATCAGCCATGATCGTATTGAATGGTGGAGCAGGCTCGACGGGCCGAATGGCCTACTGCTGCTCCTAGTTTCTATGTTTCTATGTTTCTATGTCCTTATCTGCTCTAGTGGAAATAGTCCCAGTATCTCGAGTCTCTCCTCAAAACTGTAGCTTTCCATCCCTGAAATCATCCTGGTTTTAATTTCAAGGTGTCAGCTGTGGCTCAGTGGGTAGCACTCTCGCCTCTGAGTCAGACGGTTGTGGTGTTTCAAGTCCCACTCCAGAGACTTGAGCACAAAAAGCCAGGCTGACACTCCTGTGCAGTGCTGAGGGAGTGCCGCACTGTCAGAGGTGCCATCTTTCAGATGAGGCGTTAAACGCCCCGAAGCCCCGTCTGCCCTCTAAGGTGGATTACGCTATTCGAAGAAGAGCAGGGGAGTTCTCCCTAGTACCCTGGCCAATTTTTATCCCTCAACCAACATCACTAAAACAGAATAATTGATCATTTATTTAATTGCTGGTTGTGGGAGCTTGCTGTGCACAAAATTAGCTGTCGCATTTCCTACATTACAACAGCGACTGAGCTTCAGAAGTAATTTCTTTCTTTTCTCTCTTTCTCTCTCTTTCTCTTTCTCTCACTCTCTCTTTCTTTCTTTCTTTCTCTCTTTCTCTCGCTCAATAATGAGGTGCCAGAAACAGCACTCAGATAACTGATGTGGCCCCTCTGTCTCGGGAGGTCCATGGGTCCACCTGAAGAATTGGTCTCCCTGGTAGATCCCGGAAGACAGTAGCAATGTAAACAGCTGCTGCCAGATGTGCGGGACGCCATGGACCTCCATGGATGAAAGGCAGCAGTGCGGCTTCCTGCTTGCTGGTACAGGTCCTCCCAGCCAAAGGGTAATAATCCTTGTCGGACAGAAAAGAAAGTTACAAATCACAACTTTCAAAGTGTTGATGCTGTGGAATGTCATCCTTGTTTTCAAATCCATCCATGGCCTCGCCCCTCCCTATCTCTGTAACCTCCTCCAGCCCTACAACCCTCCGAGATCTCTGTAACCTCCTCCAGCCCTACAACCCTCCGAGATCTCTGTAACCTCCTCCAGCCCTGCAACCCTCCGAGATCTCTGTAACCTCCTCCAGCCCTGCAACCCTCCGAGATCTCTGTAACCTCCTCCAGCCCTACAACCCTCCGAGATCTCTGTAACCTCCTCCAGCCCTGCAACCCTCCGAGATCTCTGTAACCTCCTCCAGCCCTACAACCCTCTGAGATCTCTGTAACCTCCTCCAGCCCTGCAACCCTCCGAGATCTCTGTAACCTCCTCCAGCCCTACAACCCTCCGAGACCTCTACGCTCCTCCAATTCTGGCCTCTTGAGCGTCCCTGATTTTCATCGCTCCACCGTTGGCGGCCGTGCCTTCAGCTGCCTGGGCCCTAAGCTCAGGAATTCCCTCCCTAAACCTCTCCGCCTCTCTACCTCTCCTCCTTTAAGACGCTCTTTAGAACCTACCTCTTTGACCAAGGCCTGTCCTAATATCTCCTTATGTGGCTCGGTGTCATATTTTTGTTTGATAACGTTCCTGTGAAGCGCCTTGGGATGTTTTACTGCATTAAAGGCGCTATATAAATACAAGTTGTAGTCGTTGAACCAATTTGGCCCCGCTGTTATGGTCACAAGATGTGTTCTGCCGTGTAACATAATGTCACCTCGTTGAAACTCTCCTTTCTTGTTGCAAGATGGAAACACTGAGGTGACATTCAGGAATGGACACACTATACACGCTATACCCATCAGAGTAGAACCGGTGATAGAAAGCACGACTGATGCTGGTTCTACGGACACGGCCACTCCGATGCAACGGACAGGTAATGCTTCAAATGAGGTGATTGCAAAATGTGTGGATCGTACAGGAGATGAGTCAGGGCGTTGTCAGCACGCTGTGCTACAGGGTGGATGGGTCTCCAGTTCACACCATCTGGGTGAGCTGACCCTATGTTTGTTTACAATTTGATGGTTCACTTCAGAGTGAATTATGTTGAGTGGAGAGAAGCTGGCGTTGTTCTCCTTACAGCAGAGAAAGTTAAGAGAGGGGGGATTTGACAGAGGTGTTTAAAATCATGAAGGGTTTTGATAGAGTAAATAAAGAGAAACTGTTTCCACTGGCAGGAGGGTCGGTCACCAGAGGACACAGATTTATGATAATTGGTAAAAGAACCAGATGGGAGATGAGCAGATTTATTTTTTACACAGCGAGTTGTTGTGATCTGGAACGCGCTGCCTGAAAGGGCGGTGGAAGCAGATTCAATAGTAACTTTCAAAAGGGGAATTGGATAAATACTTGAAAAGGAGAAATTTGCAGGGCTGTGGGGGAATGGGACCAATTGGATAGCTCTTTGGGCTGCTTGGCCTCCTTCTGTGCTGCATTATTCAATGAGTCAACCAGGGGATTGGAGCCACTTGTAGGCCAGACCAGGTCAGAGTTGACAGGAGGTCATTAGTGAGCGAACCCGTTGGATTTTTACAACAATCCAGAAGCTTGCCTGGCCTTGCAAGCTAGCCACTGGGCTACCGTTGCCACGCTTTACCTAGCTAGGTCAGGAGGGCCGTTACTAAGCCGAGTATCCAGAGACTCTTTGCTGGTGGCCAGTGCTGGTGTAGAGTGACGGTTGACAGAAGGAAATGAGACGTGGAGGGTTGGTGCAAAATGTTCGAATGGGCAGCTCAATCTGAGCATGGGCCACGAGTGGAGAAAACTGAGGGGAAGAAAGAAGAAGTAGTACCCTCAAAAAAATGCGTAGAAATTATTTCCTCCCTATTCTGCACGGCTACATGTTAGACCCCGGGTACGGCAGTGTAGCGGTTATGCTACTGGACTAATAATCCGGAGAACATGCGTTCAAATTCCACCATTGAAGTTTAAAGTTAAAGCGGGAAATAAGAAGCTGGTATCAGTAACAGTGAGAAGTCGCACAACACCAGGTTATAGTCCAACAGCTTTATTTGAAATCACAAGCTTTCGGAGCGGCTGCTCCTTCGTCAGGTGAAGTGAAGAAATACAAATGGGCACAGCATATATAGACAGAGAACAATGCCTGTGCAGAGAACAATGCCAGACGACTACAGTTAATCTTTCTAACTGCCGAGGTGTGATAAAGGGCAGTTAGAAAGATTAACTGTAGTCGTCTGGCATTGTTCTCTGCACAGACATTGTTCTGTCTATATATGCTGTGCCCATTTGTATTTCTTCACTTCACCTGACGAAGGAGCAGTCGCTCCGAAAGCTTGTGATTTCAAATAAAACTGTTGGACTATAACCTGGTGTTGTGCGACTTCTCACATTTGTCCACCCCAGTCCAATACCGGCATCTCCACATCATGATCAGTAACAGTGATCATGAAGCTATCACATGTTGTAAAAACCCATGTCCTTTAGGGAAGGAAACTTGCTGTCCTCATGTGACTCCAGTCTCACCAACATGGTTAACTCTTAACTGCCCTCTGAAATAGCCTTTTTCCATCTTCTCAGGGCAACTTGGGATGGGCAATAAATGCCGGCCTTGCCAGCGACGCCCAGATCCCCAGAATGAATGAGTTGGCCACTAAGAGCAGTCTCGCTGTCTGTCTTGAGGTATCTTCCTTCATTCTGTGGAGGAAACACCCAATTTCTCTTTGCCGCAGTGGATGGAGAACCCACACCAGCAAAGGCCCACCCTCCCACTCTGTGTCACCTGATGATCAGCCCAGCCAGAAGCTTCCTGCACAGTAAAGGGGACACAGTCGGAGGGAGGGTCACCATGGAGGTGGGGGTGGGGGAAGCTCTCTCTCGATGCCCATTGTGATAGAATTGAGAGGTCGCACAACACCAGGTTATAGTCCAAGGGGGAAAAATTCAGCTGCTTGCGCCTCCCGTTAGCGCCTTAAGAGGGCGCTAATGGGGCGTAAAGCAGCTAACGCCCGGGCGCAGCGCCGCCCACGCCTCCCGAAAAATTTAGTGGGAGGTTAGCGGCGGCGGCAGCCGGTAGCGCCCTGTGGCGCTGCGCCGCCGGCGATGACGTCATCGCCGTGCGCAGCGCCCCGCTCGCGCCCCGGCCGTGATCTTCAGTCGCGCCCCCTGATTTACCGCCAGACGCTATGTCCGACGGGTTCAGGGGGGCGTACGTGCGGCCGGGGCGGCGATATTTAAAGGGGAGGTGGCAGGCGGCCATTTTTGTTGCTGGCCGCCTGCCAGCACCTGCCCCCGTTGCTGTCCCCGGCCCCCGTGAAGCCCCCCCACCGTGAAGTGCCGGCTGCGCTCCAAGAGCCCGGCACTTCTCTTGAGTGCCGGGCTCTTTTGCCGGCACTCCCGATCCCTGGGGGCCCAGCTGGGCCCCGGTTCGCGCTGCGCAGGGTCCCTCCCCTTTAAGAAGGGGAGGAAGGCCTGCAATACCGCGGCGCCACGAGCTGCGGCACGTAGCGCCAGGATATTCACTCGCAGCGCCCCAAGAGGGATGCGGGGTGCTTCCAGTGGCGCCCCGCTTCCCTCTTGGGGCGCAACCACTGAAGTTCCGGCGCGGGGCCGCTAATTTTTTCGGGGCGCTAAAAGTCGCGCCCCGGCGAGGTTAGCGCCCCAAATGGGGCGCGACTCAATTTTTACCCCCAACAGTTTTATTTGAAATCACAAGCTTTCGGAGCTATCGATTGCCCCTTCCTCAGGTGAAGTAAATAGATACAGAATCGCCAAAGCATATATAGATAGAGAACAATTTAATTTAGTGGTCTGCAATTGTAAGGCACACATGCTTTGTTCTCTATCTATATATGCTTTGGCGATTCTGTATCTATTTACTTCACCTGAGGAAGGGGCAATCGATAGCTCCGAAAGCTTGTGATTTCAAATAAAACTGTTGGACTATAACCTGGTGTTGTGCGACCTCTCAATTTTGTCCACCCCAGTCCAACACCGGCATCTCCGCATCATGACCATTGTGATAGAGCCATACACCTGGAAACACACCACCTCCCCAAATCTCTTGGCTGGGGCATTACACGGCACAGTGCGACACAAGGCATAGGGGAGAAAGTACAAGGTCATAAGTTGCTTTGTTATATCCCAATGGATTTAATTTTTTTGTACAGTATATAAATTCCCTGTTTTTATTGCCACTGCACTGGTTAACAAAGCCTATGGGATCTTGGGCTTCATAAATAGAGGTATTGAGTACAAAAGTAGAGAAATTATACTGAATCTTTTTAAAGCGCTGGTTAGGTCACAACTGGAGTATTGCGTCCAGTTCTGGTCACCACACTTTAGGAAGGATGTGAAGGCCCTTGAGAGGGTGCAGAGGAGATTTACCAGAATGGTTCCGGGGATGGGGGATCTTAGCTACAAGGTCAGGTTGGAGAAGCTGGATTTGTTTTCATTAGAGCAAAGGAGGTTGAGGGGTGATTTGATAGAGGTGTACAAGATTATGACGGGTTTGGATAGGCTAGACGGGGAAAGGCTGTTCCCACTAGTTGATGGTACAAGGACGAGGGGACACAGATTTAAGATTTTGGGCAAGAGATACAGGGGAGACGTGAGGAAAAACTTTTATGCAGCGAGTGGTGAGGACCTGGAACTCGCTGCCGACGGAAGTGGTGGAAGCGGAGGAAGCGGAGACACTCAATGTTTTCAAGGGGAGACTGGATAGGCACTTGAGGGAAATAAACTTGCAGGGCTACGGGGATAGAGCGGGGGAATGGGACTGACTGGATTGCTCAACAGAGAGCTGGTACGGACTTGATGGGCCGAACAGCCTCCTTCTGTGCCGTTATGACTCCATGACTCTATGACCTTGCCCATCTCAATGAAGTCCGAGAGTATTGTGATGTTCTTTGGTCAGCTACACTATGCTGTAGTCATCCTGACTAACCTGAGACTAACTGGGAGTATATATTGTAATAAAGAAACAGGGGAGCAGGAAAAGAACAAAAGGGGAAGGTCTGTGACAGGGTGGAAGTCAGGAGAGATTAAATGACAAAAGAGATGATGGTGCAAGAAGGGGATGGTAATGGGACAATTAAGGAAACAAAAGATGGGTCCAGAGGAAGTGTAAATGGTGACGGAGGAATAGCAGAGGGTGGGGATGGAAGTGTGGAACATGCGGCATAGAGGAGGAGGCCCCCGTGCCCCGGGAGTGTGGTGGAGAAAGACGGGTGGACCGGAGAGGTACGGACCACCCTTCCGCCCATGTACCGATGGGGGTTCCCCATTCGTGCATTTTTCATTGCCCTTGATGTCCTTCCATGAGCAATAGCTCACTCAGCTACATTCCTAGGCTTCCAGGCGGTAGGAGGCCGTGACCGTGATTGAAAAAGAGACGCACCGTGACATTGTTTAGACATCAATTCGCTCTATTTATAAGGAGCTGACGGCAGCTGCTCCCTCGTGACTAGGTTTGTGGTCAGTCAGCAAAATATCGTAGTTGGCAATCTGTTTTGTTGGTAATGTGTGTGTTGCCAAATCTCGAAAATAAGGACAGGCTGTGGAATGATCCATGACCCAGAGTACACGTGAAATGAGAACATCCCATAATTGACGTCTGGTCGTTGAACTATGATCAACACGGCTCACCCAGCAGCCCTTTTGTTTTTTTGAGTAAGGTGAATGACTGGGTTTCACAATTTGATTGACAAGAGTTCCAAAATTGTCATATCCCCCCTGTAAACAAATCTCTTCGCTTATTTGTTTACCAGATGATAATTGAAAGCTATAAGTAGAATCATACAATCATACAGCACAGAAGGAGGCCCTTCGGCCCATCATGCCTATGCCGGCTCTTTGAAAGAGCTCTCCAATTAGTCCCTCTCCCCCCTGCTCTTTCCCCATTGCCCTGCAAATTTTTCCCCTTCAAGTATTTATCCGATTCCCTTTTGAAAGTTACTGTTGAATCTGCTTCCACCGCCCTTTCAGGCAGCGCGTTCCAGATCACAACAACTCGCTGCGTAAAAACATTCTGCTCATCTCCCCCTCTGGTTCTTTTGCCAATTACCTTAAATCTGTGTCCTCTGGTTACCGGCCCTCCTGTCATTGTTTCTCCTTATTTACTCCATCAAAACGCTTCATGATTTTTAACGCCTCCATTAAATCTCCCCTTAACCTTCTCTGCTCGAAGGAGAACGACCCCAGCTTCTCTAGTCCCTCCACATCACTGAAGTCCCTCATTCCTGGTATAGGGAGCCATCGAGGAGTAGAGGGAGATTTACTCTGAATGCAGCCTGTGATTATTGCGAGGTAGGTTGGAGGAATATCAGTAACCTGAACAGATATAGTCAGCGTGCCTTTACAAGGGGGAGATGATGCCCAGCAAACCTCCTGTGACTTTGAAGACTAGAGATAATAGATAGTGGAACTCTATGATATGCTGGACCTTCAGAGGCTTTGGCAAGATTTAGCATGAAAACCATGAGAAATCAAGGCAGCGTATGTGACCGGACGTGACGTTGATTGGAAGAAAGGAAACCGAGTCCTAACGAGAGGTGTAATGTCTGACTGGGGAAGGTGTTAAATGCAGTCCCACCACAGCCTGTTGTTTTTAATGTACATAAAAGTGGACATGGTTACCGAAGCCAATGTAAGACGATCAAGTCCGGAGAAGATGCTGAAGTAGGGAGGGCAGTAGAACTGGAAGACGCAACTAACGATTTGAAGAAGGAATGGGATCATTTTGCAATTAGGCGGATCGATGGCAAATTAAATTTAACGGTGGCAAATAAATGCAAAACAGATCAACACTTTGGTGAAACGGGTCAAGTACAAAATGGGTGGAATTGGATCAGGAAAGCGAAACTCAGACTGGTCTGCGAGTAAAAATGGACTTGTTGCTGTTGATGTCTAGACAGTGTGGAAGGGCAAGTAACACAGCTCGTAAAACACCGGGGATATAAGCAGGTAGAGCATCGGAATGCGTACTGAGGTTTCACTGGAGCTGTGCAGTGCGCCGGTGAAGCCTCACGTAGGGAGGGTACAGCGCCCGATTCCAGTCATCACGCCACATTAGGATTCTGCAAGCGTTGGAGAGGACACCAAGACGAGGAATAACTAAAGAACGATTCCGACTGTAAGGGAGGATGGACTAAGATCAGGAAAAACTTGGGCTGCGAAATCCCAGCGGCCTGCTATGTTAGCAGAAGTGCGATTCTGGCAGGACTGTACATGCACCCAAGTGAAAAGGCCCAGATCTTGTTCCAAATTGCGGGATGGGGGGTGGGCACAGTTTGCGAGTAATCGGCCGCACCCCACCACTCTCCACCGGAATGACGCTGTGGGCCAACGGACGTGCCCAATGACCAGGTACGGCTTTACCATCCTACAGCTCCCACTGGAGCAGATCGGGCATTTTCTGAGGTAAGCAATCGCCTCTGGGATCAACTACCTTTTAGCAGGAAGAGTCCTGGGGGGTGGGTGGGTGGGGGGGTGGAGAACTCGTTCCATCTCTGAGCTGTTGTTAATTCCACTGAGACCTTCAAAGGGTGTACTGGGCAGAGGTCAGGGGAAGGCTGGAAACTCCCCCGGACATGACCACCCCACCCTCTCCACCATCAGAACTACTCCCAATGAGACGGAATCTTGGCAGAACCAGGTGTTGTCCCATTTGCCAGTCCCCCGACTGTAGATGAACCCCTGGCATCTTGGCCCCAGCTGGAATTACAAGGGCACAGTCCTGAGTCTTCACTCCATGGGGCACCTTAAGAACATAAGAATTAGGAGCAGGAGTCGGCCATACGGCCCCTCGAGCCTGCTCCACCATTCACTAAAATCATGGCTGATCTTCGACCTCAACTCCACGTTCCTGCCCTATACCTTGATCCCCTTACCTTGGGAGCATATAAACAAACTAGATGGGTTAGGTGAGTTAAATCCAGAATATTTGTTTAAAATAAGGCCATGGGAGGGGGGAAAGAGGGTGTACGTATAAGCGAATAAAGAGTAAATCCCAATGGCAGGAAGAATTGACGGAGGATTGGAGACACAGACATTAAGGGTGCTCAAGATGCAATTGGATACTAGACTGCTGGACTTAGGATACTAGAGGATTGAACTGTGATGAGCCGATGGGCCTTTTCTTGCCCTGGGCGGTGTTTTCTATGTTCTGTGTGAAAGACCTAGTGGCAACAATGGGCGTGAAAAGAAAGATTCCCATTCCCCAGCACCGATATCCTTCAATTCTGTGAGCGCAGGGTGACGATTGAACCCTTCACCCCCACCACCTGATGATCGAGCGGTGGGCGCGATTGGCATCTCCTCCAGGGCAGAGAGGTTATAGCTTTGCTCTATGTGGCCTTTAACTTGTTGCTCTGTGCTTGAACTACAGAAACTCGTCCTGTAGAATCGCCTGAAAACTGCCATGTTTGCAAAGTCCAACCTTCTCAGGAAGCTCAGCCATCGCCGCCGCCAGTTGCCCAAGTCCTTGACTCCACCGCCATCACTGCTGCTGCTGCTGCTGCTGCTGCTAACGAAGATGATTCGGTAAAGCAGCCTCCCCAGCCTGTGCCCAGATACCCGCCCGTGCCCCCCAAGCCAACCAACTGGAGCATTAATACGGAGCGTAAGTGGTGTCCTGTGTGCTGACGTTGCTATAATGTGTTGCTTTGCTGGTGACTCTGGACTAATGGGATAGATTGTGTAACTCTTCAAGAGAGAGAGAGGCCTGGTCTAACTTTTATCTATTAACTTAACACTGTGCAAGCATGCGTGTCTGTGTTGTTCCTTTCTGTTGTGCATAGTGCTATAGTTTCATTGAGCGAGTTGCGTAACCATCCCCTACAGTAGGTGATTTTCAGTCAGAAGACATTGACCAGCACTCTACTTCCTTGGAAGCCCTTTCAGTCCCTCTAGAGAATGGTCTTCAAGAAGTCTAGGGTTGGGGGTCTTTCCCTGGGACGATTGAACCTTGCAGTAATTTATAAATTTAAAATTGATCCAACTGGGCCAACACCTCGCAGAGCACTTTGCTGGATTAGTGCCCCTCAGCACTAGAATCATAGAATCATAGAATGGTTACAGCACAGAAGGAGGCCATTCGGCCTGTTGAGCCCGTGCCGGCTCTCTGCAAGAGCACTTCAGCTAGTCCCACTCCCCCGCCCTTTCCCTGTAGCCCTGCGAATGTTTTTCCTTCGGGTACTTATCCAACTCCCTTTTGAAAGCTGTGATTGAATCTGCCTCCACCACCCTTTCAGGCAGTGCATTCCAGATCCTAACCACTCGCTGCATAAAAAAGTTTTTCCTCGTGTCGCCTTTGGTTCTTCTGCCAATCACCTTAAATCTGTGTCCTCTGGTTCTCGATCCTTCCGCCACAGTTTCTCTCTCTCTACTCTGTCTAGACCTCTCATGATTTTGAACACCTCTAGCAAATCTCCTCTCAACCTTCTCTGCTCTAAGGAGAACAACCCCAGCTTCTCCAGTCTATCCACGTAACTGAAGTTCCTCATCCCTGGAACCATTCTTGTAAATCTTTTCTGCACCCTCTCTAAGGCCTTCACATCCTTCCTAAAATGCGGTGCCCAGAATTGGACACAATACTCCAGTTGAGGCCGAACCAGTGTTTTATAAAGGTTTATTCTTACTTCCTTGCTTTTGTACTCTATGCCTCTTTTTATGAATGAGAAGTCGCACAACACCAGGTTATAGTCCAACAGTTTTATTTAAAATTACGAGCTTTCGGAGCTCCGCTCCTTCTTCAGGTACAGGTACAGTGAGGGAGTACAAATCGATTACACCCTCTTTTTATGAAGCCCAGGATCCCGTATGCTTTTTTAACTGCTTTCTCAACCTGCGCTGCTACCTTCAACAATTTGTGCACATATACCCCCAGGTCTCTCTGTTCCTGCTCCCGCTTTAGAATTGCACCCTTTAGTTTATATTGCCTCTCCTTGTTCTTCCTACCAAAATGCATCACTTCACACTTTTCTGTGTTAAATTTTATCTGCCACGTGTCCGCCCATTTCACCAGCCTGTCTATGTCTTCTTGAAGTCTATCACTATCCTCCTCACTGTTCACTATACTTCCAAGTTTGTGTCATCTGCAAATTTTGAAATTGTGCCCTCTACACCCAAGTCTATGTCATTAATATATATCAAGAAAAGCAGTGGCCCTTTCAGGCAGTGCATTCCAGATCACAACAATATCGCCGTTCTTTATTGTCAGTGCCTCAGAGTCCTGGAACTCCCTCCCTAACAGCACTGTGGGAGCACCCTCACCACACAGACTGCAGTGGTTCAAGAAGAGGGCTCACCACCACCTTCTCAAGGGCAATTAGGAATGGGCAATAAATGCCGGCCTTGCCAGTGACGCCCAGATCCCCAAGCACAATTTTTTTAAACTTCTTAAACAGACAGTGTTTCTAGGTGAATGACAAGTAATCCTAACCGTGTGTGAAGGTTGAACTTGTTTTAAACAATAAGAAAGACAAACTTTAATGGGATTGAATAACATTACTTTCAGTAAACTCTTATCGACTTCCACTTTTGATGCTGTGATTAAAGAACTTAAATTCAGCATAAAATAATTTTCGCTTTTCAGTTCTATGCTTTGGGTTGGTTTGGCTTTGATCTGTCGTGCAAACTTATTTGGTGGCATTTTAATGGTTGGTTCTATTTCTTCAGTGTTTTTGTCCAGTCATTTCTGCTCGCTCTTTTGTTCTCTAACTCCTCTCCACAACCTCTTGCCAATTGCAACCATTGTCTGCCTCTGCAAGCATGGGAAGATCTAACCCCGAACGGACAAGCCCCAAGGTGGATCCATCAGAGCGAAGAGACCCGTGGGCCCAACAGCTTCCATTCCGCCACCTCTGTAAATGTTGTATTGCGGCCAACTCACCCAAAAGGTTCTTGATAACTCTTGCCCCTCGGTGCCCATTTTCTATCCCTTCCTTCAAGCCCCATTTCAAAGCTAACTCCGAGGTTGGACAAACAGCAGTTTGAAGTTAGGTCTGCACGTTGAGAATTCAGTGGTTTAGTGTTCGTGCTAAGCTGTTCCCTTTGGTTACGACATGTAAAGCTCACGCAGCCTTAACACACTGTCCTTTTGACTCAGTGAGCTGGCTTGGAACGCAGTCCGGAATAACCAGATGACAGTCTCTTCTTTCAGATGGTCATGGTGTTTTGCTAGATGAGTTTCAGCAAACTCAATCCCATTCTTAGTTTCCTATCAGTGTCCAGCAATAAAACTGGGTATAGTTCAGGAGGCTTGGTATCAAATTGCCAGACTTGGAAAGCTTGCAAGGAGTGGTAATGCCACACTAATGAGTTTCTAAAGTTGGTCTTAAGGATGGTAAGTATGTGGAACAGATTACCGGAATGAATGGTGGAACAAGAAACCTTAATGGGTTTCAAGAAGGAACTAGACAGGCTCCTGTCAACAAATGGGATCCAGGGTTATTAGAAATACACCAAGGCAATACTGTGATTAGCTGGGCTCGATGGGCCGAAGGGCTTCTCCTGCCGGAAACTGTTACCGTGTTAGGCATTGACTGAGAGCAATGGAGAGTGAGCTTTGCTCTGCATCCATCCCATGCTATACTCTGGAAGTGCTTGACTGAGAAACATCGAGTGCGCTTTGCCCTGTGGCCACCGCATATTAAGAAAGAACATGCATTTCTATCGCGCCTTTCGCAACCTCAGGACGTCCCAAAGCGCTTTACAGTCAATGAAGTACTATCGAAGTGTAGTCACTGTTGTAATGTAGGAAACGCAGCAGCCAATTTACGCACAGCAAGCTCCCACAAACAGCAATGGGATTAATGACCAGATAATCTGTTTTTAGTGACATTGATTGAGGGATAAATATATTCCAGGACACTGGGAAGAACTCCCCTGCTCTTCTTCGAACAGCACCATGGGATCTTTTGCATCCACCTGAGAGGACAGATGGGGCCTTGGTTTAATGTCTCATCCAAAAGATGGCACCTCCGACAGTGCAGCGCTCCCTCAGCACTGCACTGAGAGTGTCAGCCTGGATTATGTGCTCAAGTCTCTGGAGTGGGACCTGAACCCACAAGCCACTGAGCCACGGCTGACAGACACCCAAAGAGGGCTGTACATCTACTTCATTCTATAACTGATGTAAGAGGGTTTTCTGGGGCAGTGTACAAAGTGCGTTACACAAAAGTCATGGTTTTAAATACTTTTTCCATGGTTTTACCGTAGATGGTTAGCAAGCTATTTTGAAGACTGTTTTGATTTGGTTGTTTGATGACCATGGTACAATCTGATTCCAGATCAATCCTGCCAGTTAGAGAAGCTCTCCAATTTGCTGTCACCGCCACAGTCTCCATCTCAGCTTCGTTCCGTGATGAACACCAACCGTCCCCAGGATACGCCAGGCTTCCCTGGCACGGGGGACACGCTGTGGAAATCGGGAAAACATTCCGACCTTCCTTCTCAACCGTCTTCTCTGCGACCAAGTCAGAGCGACTCCTTCGGACTTCCGGCAGTGGCCCATCCACCTTCGCCTCAGCCCGGAGACCTCGCCCAGACGGCAAAGGCCGAGTTTGAAAAATCTGAAACGGGCTTTGACCAAGGCGTCGAACAGTCCGAACCGTCCCAACCGCAGAACCTTCAGAAGGAAGCTCCCCTTGCCGATCCCAGCCAGCCCAACGTTACTGCTGGAGAAATGGAGGTCTCCCGGGGGAAGACAGACACTGCCCTGACAGCAACTGAAGAAACACTAAAGGGGTAAGTCCTCAAGACCCCCCGTTAGGGCGGTTGGGTTTACGTATGATATTATGGGGCGATATGATGGGCGTGGGACGGGGCGATAGAAGCAGACTGTTTCCAGCAGTTGAGAGGTCCAGAAGGAGAGGCCATAAATAACAAATCGTGAAACTGAATTCAGCTTCACAATTGACCTCACGACCTTTGGTTAAGTGCCATAATCGATACACAACCTTCTGATCCAACCAAGCCTGGCAAAAGAATGAAAGAACTTGCATTTATACAGCGTCTTTCACAACCTCAGGGCGTCCCAAAGTGCTTCATAGCAAATGATGTACTTTTGAAGTGCAGTCACTGTTGTAATGTAGGGCATTGCAATGGCCAATTTGCGCACAGCAAGCTCCCACAAACAGCAATGAGAAGAAATGACCAGATCATCTGTTTTTAATGATGTTGGTTGAGGGATAAACATTGGCCCAGGACAACTCCCCTGCTCTTTTTCGAAATAGGGCCATGGGATCTTTTACATCCACCTGAGACGACAGAAGGGGCCTCGGTTTAATGTCTCATCTGAAAGACAGCACCTCTGACAGTGCAGCACTCCCTCAGTACTGCACTGGAGTGTCAGCTAACATGACGTGCTAAAGTCTTTGGAGTGGGACTTGAACCCACGACCTTCTGACTCAGAGGCGAGAGCTACCTAGTGAGCCAAGTGGCTGAACTGGGAGCAGATT
Source organism: Squalus acanthias (assembly GCA_030390025.1). Taxonomy (NCBI): domain Eukaryota; kingdom Metazoa; phylum Chordata; class Chondrichthyes; order Squaliformes; family Squalidae; genus Squalus; species Squalus acanthias. Next base: position 706,192 of record CM059436.1, read on the forward strand.
GTACAGAGAATTGCAGGTGTGCTCTGCTTGTCCCATCACACCATCCTCTAGTTGCCAAAGCTTTTGTGTAGCTAGTCCAGAAACTCAATAGGACCAGCCACATAAATGCTGTGGCCACAAGAGCAGGTCAGAGGCTGGGTATTCTGCAGCGAGTGTCTCACCTCCTGACTCCCCAAAGACTTTCCACCATCTACAAGGCACAAGTCAGGAGTGTGAAGGAATACTCTCCTTTGGCTGGGCGGGTTCAGCTCCAACTACACTCAAGAAGCTCGACACCATCCTCAGCCTGCTTGATTGGCACCCCATCCACCACCTTAAACATTCACTCCTCCACCACCGGCGTACCGTGGCTGCAGTGTGCACCATCTACAAGATGCACTGCAGCAACTCGCCAAGGCTTCTTCGGCAGCACCTCCCAAACCCGCGACCTCTTCCACCTAGAAGGACAAGGGCAGCAGGCGCATGGGAACACCACCACCTCCAAGTTCCCCTCCAAGTCACACACCATTCTGACTGGGAAATATATCGCCGTTCCTTAAACATCGCTGGGTCAAAATCCAGGAACTCCCTCCCTAACAGCACTGTGGGAGTACCTTCACCACACAGACTGCAGCGGTTCAAGAAGGCGGCTCACCACCATCTTCTCAAGGGCAATTAGGGATGGGCAATAAATGCTGGCCTTGCCAGCGACGCCCACATCCCAGGAACTAATAAAAAATAAACTCCTCCAGCCCTACAACCCGCCGAAATCTCTGCGCTCCTCCAGTAATGGTCTCTTGTGCATCCCCAATTTCTTTTGTTCCACAATTGGCGGCCGTACCTTCAGCTGTCTAGGCCCGAGGCCATGGAATTCCCTCCCTAAACCTCTTTGCCTCTCTCTCCACCTACATTACAACAGAAGCCAGTCTTCAGCCAATTCGATTCACTCCACGTGATATCAAGAAACGGCTGAGTGCTCTGGATACAGCAAAGGCTGTGGGCCCCGACAACATCCCAACTGTTGTGCTGAAGACTTGCGCTTCAGAACTAGCCGCGCCTCTAGCCAAGCTGTTCCAGTACAGCTACAACACTGGCATCTATCCGACAATGTGGAAAACTGGCCAGGAATGTCCTGTCCACAAAAAGCAGGACAAATCCAATCTGGCCAATTACCACCCCATCAGTCTACTCTCAATCATCAGCAAAGTGATGGAAGGTGTCGTCGACAGTGCTATCAAGCGGCACTTACTCACCAATAACCTGCTCACCGATGCTCAGTTTGGGTTCTGCAAGGACCACTCAGCTCCAGACTACATTACAGCCTTGGTCCAAACATGGACAAAAGAGCTGAATTCCAGAGGTGAGGCGAGAGTGACTGCCCTTGACATCAAGGCGGCATTTGACCGAGTGTGGCATCAAGGAGCCCTAGTAAAACTGAAGCCAATGGGAATCGGGGGGAAAACTCTCCACTGGCTGGAGTCATACCTAGCACAAAGGAAGATGGTTGTGGTGGTTGAAGGTCAATCATCACAGCCCCAGGACATCGCTGCAGGAGTTCCTCAGGGCAGTGTCCTAGGCCCAACCATCTTCAGCTGCTTCATCACTGACCTTCCCTCCAACAGAAGGTCAGAAATGGGGATATTCGCTGATGACTGCACAGTGTTCAGTGCCATTCACAACTCCTCAGATAATGAAGCAGTTCATGCCCACATGCAACAAGACCTGGATGACGTTCAGGCTTGAGCTGATAAGTGGCAGGTAACATTTGCACCACACAAGTGCCAGGCAATAACTATCTCCAACAAGTGAGAGTTTAACCACCGCCCATTGACATTCAACGGCATTACCATCACCGAATCCCCCACCAGCAACATCCTGGGGGTCACCATTGACCAGAATCTTAACTGGACCAGCCACATAATTACTGTGGCAACAAGAGCAGGTCAGAGGCTAGGTATTCTGCGGCAAGTGTCTCACCTCCTGACTCCCCAAAGTCTTTCCACCATCTACAAGGCACAAGTAAGGAGTGCGATGGAATACTCTGCACTTGCCTGGATGAGTGCAGCTCCAACAACATTCAAGAAGCTCGACACCATCCAGGACAAAGCTGCCCACTTGATTGGCACCCCAACCACCACCTTAACCATTCACTCCCTCCGCCACTGGCATACCGTGGCTGCAGTGTGTACCATCTACAAGATGCACTGCAGCAACTCGCTAAGGCTTCTTCGGCAGCACCTCCTAAACACTCGACCTCTACCACCTAGAAGGACAAGGGCAGCAAGTGAATGGGAACACCATCACCTGCAAGTTCCCCTCCAAGTTACACACCATCCTGACTTGGAAGTATATCGCCGATCCTTCATCATCGCTGGGTCAAAATCCTGGAACTCCCTACCTAACAGCACTGTGGGAGTACGGACTGCAGCAGTTCAAGAAGGCGGCTCACCACTACCTTCTCAAGGGCAATTAGGGATGGGCAATAAATGCTGGCCTTGCCAGCGACGCCCACATCCCATAAAAATGATTTTTTTTTAAATCCCCCCATCCCAGGAATCAGTCTGGTGAACTTTTGTTGCACTCCCTCTATGGCATGTATATCCTTCCTTAGGTAAGGAGACCAAAACTGTACACAGTACTCCAGGTGTGGTCACACCAAGGCCCTATATAATTGCAGTAAGACATCTTTACTCTTATACTCAAATCCTTTTGGAATAAAGGTCAACAACCATTTGCTTTCTTAATTGCTTGCTGTACCTGCATGTTAACTTTCAGTGATTCGTGTAGAAGGACACCCAGGTCCCTCTGAACACCAACATTTCCTAATCTCTCACCATTTAAAAAATACTCTGCTTTTCTATTTTTTCTACCAAAGTGGATAAATTCACATTTCTCCACATTATATTCCATTTGCCATGTTCTTGCCCACTCACTTAGCCTGTCTATATCCCCTTGAAGCCTCCTTGCATCCTCCACCCAGCTTTGTATCATCAGCAAACTTGGATATATTACATTTGGTCCCCTCATCCAAATCATTGATGTCAACTGTGTATAGCTGAGGCCCAAGCACTGATCCTTGCGGTACCCCACTAGTTACAGCCTGCCAACCCGAAAATGACCCGTTTATTCTTACTCTCTGTTTTCTTTCCGTTAACCAATCCTCAATCCATGCTAGTATATTACCCCCAATCCCATGAGCCCTAATTTTGTTTAATAACCTCTTCTGTGGCACCTTATCGAATGCCTTCTGAAAATCCAAATACACCACATCCACTGGTTCCCCCTTATCTATTCTGCTAGTTACAACCTCAAAAATGTCTAATATATTTTCCTTATACTTTTCCACTGAAGGGGAGCAGTAGCATAGTGGTTATGTTACTGGACTAGTAATCCAGGGAGCTGGACTAATGATCTGACCAGAGACATGAGTTCACACCCCACCAATCTCAAAAAACTCTAACAGAGTCGTCAAACACGATTTCCCTTTCATAAATCCATGTTGACTCTACCCCACCCTATTATTATTTTCTAAGTGCCCTGTTACCACGTCCTTAATAATAGATTCTAGCATTTTCCCTACTACTGATGTCAGGCTAACTGGCCTGTAGTTCCTTGTTTTCGCTCTCCCTCCTTTCTTAAATAGTGGGGCTACCTTCCAATCTGCGGGAACCATTCTAGAATCTGTGGAATTTTGGAAGATGACAACCAATGCATCCACTATCTCTATAGCCACCTCTTTCAAAACACCAGGATGTAGGCCATCAGGTCCAGGAGATTTATCGGACTATCACTGCAGCTTTGATTCTTCCCATTCATCTCCATGTAGCTCTGTCAGCCAGTGCCCTGATGATAAGGTGGGCCTCACTGGACAAGTAGCACACAGCAAACTGGTGCTCTGTGCCAGTAAACTAAATGGCTCTTAGCTACTTACCTTCCAGCAGTCTCCCTCCAAACCCTTTGTGCCTCTGGGTGTCCATAGCTCTGTGGACCTCGAACGTGTCCCTATGGGGAGAGAATACGCGCTCTGTATCGGGCATAAAGGCACTCTACCTGTTCCGTCTTTCTCAGTAGTTTGGTTCGGAGGTTCTTAAACATAAGGCAGGGTTTCCACAAGTAACCGACACGACTTATAAAAAATTAATCTTATACCATGATCTCACCCACCTCCTCGCCTCTGTCCTGCTCCCTGACCCATTTTACACTTGGAAATAAGTGGTTTTTTTTGCATCAGATGGGATTAATGGGGTACGGTAGCGGTTTTATTACTGGATTAATAATCACAGAGAACGTGAGTTCACATCCCATCACGGGCAGTTTGAGAATTTGAATTCAATTTTAATAAAAACAATGTGGAATTAAAAAGTTGGTGTCAGTAAAAGTGACCATGAAGCTGTCGGATTGTCGTAAAAACCCAACTGGTTTACTAATGCCCTTTGGGGCAGGAAACCTGCCGTCCTTACCCGGTCCGGCCTACGTATGACTCCAGTCCAACACCAACGTGGTTGACTCTTAACTTTTTTTTTCTTTATTTGTTTCTGGGATGTGGGTTTCGCTGGCAAGGCCAGCATTTATTGCCCATCCATAATTGCCCTTGAGAAGGTGGTGGTGAGCCGCCTTCTTGAACCGCTGCAGTCCGTGTGGTGAAGGTGCTCCCACAGTGCTGTTAGGTGGAGAGCTCAAGACTTTGACCCAGCAACGATGAAGGAACAGCGACATATTTCCAAGTCAGGATGGTGTGTGGAAGAGGTTGCGGGTTTGGGAGGTGCTGTCAAAGAAGCCTTGGCGAGTTGCTGCAGTGCATCTTGTAGATGGTACACACTGCAGCCACAGTACGCCGGTGGTGGAGGGAGTGAATGTTTAAGGTGGTGGATGGGGTGCCAATCAAGCGGGCTGAGGATGGTGTCAAGCTTCTTGAGTGTTGTTGGAGCTGCACTCATCCAGGCAAGTGGAGAGTATTCCATCACACTCCTTACTTGTGCCTTGTGGATGGTGGAAAGGCTTTGGTAAGTCAGGAGGTGAGACACTCGCTGCAGAATATCCAGCCTCTGACCTGCTTTTGTTGCCACAGTATTTATGTGGCTGGTCCAGTTAAGTTTCTGGTCAATGGTGACCCCCAGGATGTTGATGGTGGGGGATTCGGCGATGGTAATGCCGTTGAATGTCAAGAGGCAGTGGTTAGACTCTGGCTTGTTGGAGATAGTCATTGCCTGGCACTTGTGTGGTGCGAATGTTACCTGCCACTTCTCAGCCCAAGCCTGAATGTCATCCAGGTCTTGCTGCATGCGGGCACGGACTGCTTCATTATCTGAGGAGTTGCGAATGGCACTGAACTGCCCTCTTAAGTGGCCTTGCAAGCCCCTCAATTGTATCAAAAACCGCTATTCAAGAAGAAGGCTCACCACCACCTTCTCAGGGTAACTAGGAACGGGCAATAAATGCTGGCCTTGCCAGCGAGCCTACATCCCCAGAATGACTATCTATCCAACACTTGAGGCTGATTGCCTAGACTTAGAAATAATTTAGGATAAGCCATTGTTTTTTTTTAAATTTAAATATGCCAACTTTTCCTGATTCTCCACAAATGTAGAAATCCACATGAGGTGCAGTAAATATCTAAAAGGGTTTTGCCGTATTGGGTGGAAGATGCTGAGACCTGTTGAAGAATTAATAAATTGGAAACAGCACCCCCTTCAGGCACTCTGATAGACATCAGCATCAGGGAAACCCAAATGATCATTTGTTTCTTTGGAAGTGTACAAGGTAACTGGAATATTAGGTGGCACAGAGTCACTCCGTGTTTGGCTGCCGGCGCAGGCTCCCATGCAGTTGTGTTTGACTGACAACGCAAGCTCCCATGCAGCTGTGTTTGACTGACAACGCAGGCTCCCATGCAGCTGTGTTTGACTGACAATGCAGGCTCCCATGCAGCTGTGTTTGACTGACAATGCAGGCTCCCATGCAGCTGTGTTTGACTGACAATGCAGGCTCCCATGCAGCTGTGTTTGACTGACAATGCAGGCTCCCATGCAGCTGTGTTTGACTGACAATGCAAGCTCCCATGCAGCTGCGATTGACTGACAATGCAAGCTCCCATGCAGCTGTGTTTGACTGTCAACGCAGGCTCCCATGCAGCTGCGATTGACTGACAATGCGGGGTCCCATGCAGCTGTGTTTGACTGACAACGCAAGCTCCCATGCAGCTGTGTTTGACTGACAATGCGGGGTCCCATGCAGCTGTGTTTGACTGACAACGCAGGCTCCCACACATTGGGCAATGCTGGCTGGGCCCTCAGTTTCCCCAGCATAGCTCAGTCCTCTGTTTCAACCTTGTCAGAGTGGAAGGAGGGTGGGCTATCCCACTCAGGAGAAATTGGGCAGAGCCATTCCCCGGGGACGACTGTCACTCAGCCTCCATGCAAGTGGTTTCACTGTGGTGTTGCAGAATCAAAGGGGAGCCCACTGTCCCATCCCATCCCAGGACAGGGAGCAGTGTGTGGAGGGCCAGTCAGGGTAAAAGGCAGAAGTGAAGAGCCACCTACAGTGAACAAAACCCACACACGGTGGCATAGTGGTTAGCACTGGTGCCTCACAGCGCCAGGGACCCGGGTTCGAATCTAGCCTCGGGTGACTGTCTGTGTGGAGTTTGCACATTCTCCCCGTGTCTGCGTGGGTTTCCTCCGGGTGCTCCGGTTTCCTCCCACAGTCCAAAAATGTGCGGGTTAGGTTGATTTGGCTATGATAAATTGACCCTTAGTGTTAGGGGGGGATTAAATATGTGGGGTTACGGGGATAGGATGGGATATGTTAGGGGGAATTAAATACGTGGGGTTACGGGGATAGGGTGGGATATGTGTCGGTGCAGGCTCGATGGGGATTCTGTGTGAGGAAGCAGGGACAGGGTACTGGATTTGGATGATCAGCCATGATCGTATTGAATGGTGGAGCAGGCTCGACGGGCCGAATGGCCTACTCCTGCTCCTAGTTTCTATGTTTCTATGTTTCTATATAATGAACCGCATCAGTAAATCAACCTGCTCCACCATTATAAAAAAATCAATATTGGCTCAAGATATCTTGTTAATATTTCAATGACTTGTTTCAATAGAGCAGTGTTAGTGTTCAACCAGCCCTGGGAGAGGAGTTGGTATTCTGCTGATTAAATCCTTTAACACTAAAGCTTACCCTAAAGTTAAAGGGCCTCAGTTCTTGTGTAAAGTTGCACTAAATTCTCATGCTGAAAACATTGTCATGACAAAAGTAAAATGAGGCGACAAAGACGCGTTTGCGGAAACTCGCGCCGGTGTAGAGTCCACTCACGGAGCTAAACACCTGAGGGCTTCTCAAGGGAAGGGGATTGGCTACTCAAACCGGAACTGGGTGAGGGGTTAGGGGAGGTGGCCAAAGGTTTGCCCGAAGGGGGGGGTGGCTTTTGGGCAACAAAGAAGAGGGGAAACTCCAGGGTGCTGAGACACAGTGGGTTGAGGAAGGAGAGGAGAGGGAAGATGGGCAGTCAGGGGCTCGAGGAGGCTGCAAGGTAAGGATGATGGGACGGGGCAAGGCCGCGGAGGAGTTTGCACTGCAGGTTTTGAAATGAGGGTGGGTGGAAAGCCTTATTAAAGTATGGTGCAATGGTGAGCGGTTGTTTCCTGTTCCTTGTCCCCAGGCATTTCTCTGTGGAGATACTTTTCAAAAACTGGTACTTGGGGATAAGGACCTAGAATGTGATTTTTAATACTCCCAACAAGTACTTACTTACTCACTGTTTTGTTTTTCTAAATGATTTGGGAGGACTGGTCCAGGGTCATTGTGAGTTAACCTGTCTGTGTCAGCCATGGAGAACTTTATCACATTGGCCGAGCACATCCCACCTCTTACACTCTGCTTTTGGCCTTCACACTGGGCGATATTTTTTCATCTTTTGCCGCCTTGAGGAAGTAAATTCTGACGAATCGCCCCTTAACCCTAAATGGTAATGAAGGGAGAAGTTGGATAAATACTTGAACAGAAAAAAAAATTTGCAGAGCAATGGGGAAAGAGCAAGGGGGAGTGGGACTCATTGGAGAGCTCTTTCAAAGAGCCGGCACAGGCAGGATGGGCCGAATGGCCTCCTTCTGTGCTGTATGATTCGAAATGGGCACAGGGAACGATCTCTGCCACCTCCCCCCGAGAATCACGAGAAATTGGTCCTCAGGCCACATCTAAATAGTCAGGATGCCCATCTCGCCTCCACAGGCCGCTCCCGAAGGAAGTGTTCAAGTTCAGGCCAGCAGCAGCCCTCAGGTAAGTCGCAGGGGGGGGGGGGGGGGGGGGGGGGGGGGGGGGGGGGGGGGGGGGGGGGGAGAGAGAGAAGTACAAAGCGGGGGGCGGGGGGCAGGGGGTGTGGTCGGGGGGAAGTGACGGCAGACGACAGTGGCTGTGGAACGTACTGTGAGGCCTGGAGGATCACTCCTGACTTTCCAGGATTCGCAGAAACTTAAATAAAAATGCTACTCGCCCTTTCTGCTGGCGTCTGCTGGCTAGGCCGCATCCACATCCCGGACACCTGAGGACAGCCCAATTTCTGGTGGAGGTCCTTAACCGGGCATCGGACCCATCATTAGCAAGGGTCCTAACGCCTGCTTTAGGTGGCCGCCCCGCAGGCCTGAAAAATGGTTTGGCCCTGTTTTGGATGGGATGGTTTTTCTTTAGGTAACCTGGGGTGTAGGCTTACCATCTCGGGTTGGGTTGGAGATATGCCTGGACCTCCTCCCGCCTCCCAACCGCCCCGCCTAGTAAAACAGCCTTTTCCCCTTTCTCCAATATTTTTATAACTAGTAAATTAAAGTGATCAAAGACATTTTTTAAAAGACTCATAGTTTTTTGGAATGCCCCTGTGATATTTTTTCTCCCGGGCGTTGCTCACAGCAGCATCCTGGAGATTAATCTACAATTCCTGGAGACTCCATGGCGATCCCGGAGGGTTGGGGCAACCCTCACGTGCAGGCATTAGGCTGAGACTACGGGATTGCTATTTTGAATGTGGTAAGAGTTGTGCGCCCATGTTTGTTTTTGTTGTGTGTTTGATGCCGGCTGCCCGCTCAATGCGACGTCAAGGCCTTGCTGAGCATTGCGCGCCCCCCAGAATTGGTGCCTGTGTTAACCGCCTCTCTCCTGCTTCATTTTTGAGCAGCAGTTCCGATGCAGTTGACAGCAGCAAGAAGCCGGAGACGGCGGTCAGCCACTTTACCAAAAAGAGCCGTGTGCACTTGGACAAATCCTCACCAGTCATTGTCATTCCTAGCGTAGCCTATCCCGAGACTCCGGGGAGTGACTCCGATTCCGACAGTTCACTGCAATACAAGAATGATTCTGATGAAGATGATGAAGACGACGAATGCTTAAACAGTAAGAACTCTGATCGTCGTGCTATGGATAACACACCGTACAGTGGGTGGAACAGGAGCAGGCCATTCCGCCCCTTGAGCCTGTTCCGCCATTCAATTAGATTAGGGCTGATCCGTATCTCAACTCAATGGTTCCATATCGCTGAATGCCCTTACCTAACAAAAATCTATCACTCAGTTTTGACATTTCTATCGAAAATTTCAGCCTCAACAGCTTTGTGGGGGAGAGAGTTCCAGATTTCCACTACCCTTCGTGTGAAGAAGTGCTTCCTGACATCACTCCCCTGAATGGCCTGGCTCTAATTTTAAGGTGATGCCCCCTTGTTCTGGACTCCCCCCACCAGAGGAAATAGTTTCTCTCTATCTACCCTATCGAATCCTTTAATCATCTTAAACACCTCGATCAGGTCACCCCTTAATCTTCTAAACTCGAGGGAATACAAGCCCAGTCTGTGCAACCTGTCCTCATAATTTAACCCTTTTATCCCTGCTATCATTCTGGTGAATCTACGCTGCCCCCCCTCCAAGGCCAATATATGCTTCCTGAGGTGCAGTGCCCAGAACTGAAGGCAGTGCTCTAGATAGGGTCTAACCAGAGCTTAATATACCTGTAACATCACTTCCAACCCTTTCTATCCCAGCCCCTGAGATAAAGGCCAACATTCCATTAGCTTTTTAAATTATTTTTTGTACCTGTCCACGAGGTTTTAGTGATGTCTGTACTTGGACCCCTAAATCTGGAAGGGAATTGTAAGCCAGTTGGCAAATTTCAAATGACTCTTTGTTTAGCTTGGTTCAGAGAAGGTTATGTTCCCTGCTCCATATTTGGCTCTTCCTGCATCTCCCGCATGGTCCAGTTTTAGCCCTGTGCTGATGGAGCAGCCAGAAAGGCTCTTATTTCAAGAGTTACCTTGTGGAGAAAATACCTGTCCTCCGCTCAGCACCCCCGCCACGCACCCACCACCAGTTGGCTATGTCAGGAACTCCCAGAGGGTACGCCAGTCCAGTGGTTCTGATACTGGGCAAGTATCCCAGAGGGTACGCCAGTCCAGTGGTTCTGATACTGGGCAAGTATCCCAGAGGGTACGCCAGTCCAGTGGTTCTGATACTGGGCAAGTATCCCAGAGGGTACGCCAGTCCAGTGGTTCTGATACTGGGCAAGTATCCCAGAGGGTACGCCAGTCCAGTGGTTCTGATACTGGGCAAGTATCCCAGAGGGTACGCCAGTCCAGTGGTTCTGATACTGGGCAAGTATCCCAGAGGTTTGCCAGTTCGAATTCCAACCGTTGCAAGTTGTGACATAGAATTCAGTAAATCTGGTAATCTGTGAGTCAACACCAGAAACGCAGTGACCATGAGAACTGCCAGATTGTCGTAAAAACCCAACTGGGGTTCTCTAATGTCCTTCAGGGAAGGGAGCCAACCAATCCTGGATGTGACTCCAGTCTCACACTACGTGGTTGACCCTCCATAGCTGCCGGGCCACTTGGGATGGGCAATGAATACTGCCAGCTACGTTACAAAGAACAAATAAAAATATCCTAACGCCCTGGCACAGTATTTCCTGCTCCAACCTAACTGCTCATGAGAAGGAGTATTGGCGTCTTTGGGTGGGATTGGTGGCATCGAGCAGTCGGATTGTAAAACGCCTCCATGGGTTCATTCTCGGGACATGGGTGTCACTGGCAAGGCATTTATTGCCCATCCCTAGTTGCCCTGACTGAGGGCAGTTAAGAGTCAACCACTGGGACTGGAGTCACATATAGGCCCAGACCGGGTAAGGACGGCAGGTTTCCTTCCCTAAAGGACATTAGTGAACCAGTTGGGGTTTTACGACAATCCGACAGCTTCATGGTCACTTTTACTGAGACCAGGTTTTTATTTCAACTGATTTTAAATTCTCAAACTGCCCATGGTGAGATTTGAATTACTGGATTATTAGTCCAGGTTTCTGGGTAACTAGTCCAGTAACAGAACCACTTCACTACCGCACCCCTATGAGCTGTAGCACAACCCTTTCCAAAGTGGTCTCACCAGCAGATGTGGGTGCTGTGGTACGGAACGCTTCTCACCCCTTCTATCTTTGTGAAGCGCCTCTGGATCGAGTCTCAAAGAAGTTCTGCACGGTACTTCTGCGATTTTTCTCTTTCCTTTGATCAGCTGGGTGCCTGACGCCTCTACAATCCCATCATGGTGCTTCCAGAGTGTTCTAATCCACACAGGTCGAGCTCTTGTCTGCCCAAGATAGGTTGACCAACTGGGGACAGCTTCCCTGTCGGGCTGCATGAGCATGACCCCGTTAAGCAACCCTTGTTCTGAGATGCCATGAGTTAAATGTAGAATATAGCCCCTTCTGCACTCTCCCAGGTAAGGTACGCCAGAAGTTAACTCCAGAGTAAAGCTCCCTCTGCAATCTCCCATGAAACACTCCCAGGCTAGTTAGATCCAAATGAAAGTGCTTTCTCTTTTGCTCCAACAATGTGTCTTAACCCCAATCTTAGACACCCACATTTCAGCTTCCACATGAGCCACCATTGAGATCTCTCTGACTAAGATTGAAATGTAACGTTAACTGTGTCAACTCGCGGGCATAGGAACAGGAGGAGGCCATTCAGCCCCTCACATCCGTTCCGCCATTCAATCAGATCATGGCTGATCTGTACCTCAACTCCATCTACCCGCCTTTTCCCCGTATCCCTTGATACCCATACCCAACAAAATTCTTTCTGCGCTGCACCCCTCCAAGGCCAACATATCCTTCGATCTCAGTCTTGAAAGCTCCAATTGACCCCCAGCATCCACAGCCTTTTGGGGGGAGAGAGTTCCAGATTTCCACTGCCCTTTGTGTGAAGAAGTGCTTCCTGATTTTGCCCCTGAACGGCCTGGCTCTAATTTTAAGGTTATCCCCCCACCAGAGGAAATAGTTTCTCTGCATCGACCCTGTCAAATCCCTTTAATTATTTGAAACACCTCCTTTAAACACAGTTGATGTACTGTAAGTGTTCCCTGTGTTCCTACCTCCCCTCCCACAAGCAGCGATGCTCGGTAACCGCGGGTTTGTGACTTCCTCGATAGGTGCCCTTGCCAATAAAATACGACGGAGAGACACGCTCGCCATTAAACTCCGCAACCGGCCAACGAAACAGGAGCTGGAGGAGAAGAACATCCTGCCCCGCAAATCGGACGAGGAGCGGATGGAACTACGGCAACAGATCGGGACCAAACTCATCAGGTAGGCCAGCCGCAAAACTTCCCCGCTCATTCATAAATAAATAGCACGGCGGTGCCACCCGGCCCACTGATCGTGCAGCTTCGCTGTTAACCCCTTCAGTAAAGAGCTGTTTATTCCAGTGCGGGGGGTGAGGGAGGAGAGAGACTGGTCATTGTCGTGGGCACGGTAAGGTAGTGGTTACAATACGATTCGTCACCGTTCAAAGATGGAATGCTCGATAAGTTGAGAAGAATAAGCCTGAAAGAGAATTTCAATGTAAAGAAAGATAAGAAAGACAGACTTGCATTTGTATAGCGCCTTTCACGACCACTGGACGTCCCAAAGTGCTGCACAGCCAATGAAGTACTTTTTGAAGTGTAGTCACTGTTGTAATGTGGGAAATATAGACAAAGAGCATTATAAGGCCTTGTGAATTTATTATTGGGAAAAGAATTTAAGGATGGTATTTTTTGAAGTTCAATAGATTAATATTGATGGGCAACAACTTGAACTTTAATTTCTGACATTAATAAATGGTAAAGGAAAGATTTTCTGGTACAAAGGAATGATCACGATGTTGTAAATGTGTTTAATGTTGAAAAAATCCAAGAAATAAAAGAGTACTGGACGAGTACACCAGATCCACCTTGGTAAGTTGTGAAATTCAATTCAATAAATTTAAAACAATGTTGTCAAAAACCCAACTAGTTCACTTAGCATTCTTCAGGGAATCAATCACCCCTACCCAGTCTGACCTTCCCAGCTCTTCTTTGAATAATGGCCGTGGGATTATTTATGTCCACCTGAGAGGGCAGACGGGGCCTCGGTTAAACGTCTTGTTCGAGATACGGCACCTCCGACAGTGCAGCGCTCCCTCAGTACTGACCCTCCGAGAGTGCAGCCCTCCCTCAGTACTGCCCCTCCGACAGTGCAGCCCTCCCTCAGTACTGCCCCTCCGACAGTGCAGCGCTCCCTCAGTACTGTCCCTCCGACAGTGCAGCTCTCCCTCAGTACAGCCCCTCCGACAGTTCAGCCCTCCCTCTGTACTGCCCCTCCGACAGTGCAGCCCTCCCTCAGTACTGCCCCTCCGACAGTGCAGCGCTCCCTCAGTACTGCCCCTCCGACAGTGCAGCACTCCCTCAGTACTTCCCCTCCGACAGTGCAGCACTCCCTCAGTACTGCCCCTCCGACAGTGCAGCACTCCCTCAGTACTGACCCACCGACACTGCAGCCCTCCCTCAGTACTGCCCCTCCGACAGTGCAGCGCTCCCTCAGTACTGTCTCTCCGACAGTTCAGCTTTCCCTCAGTACTGCCTCTCCGACAGTGCAGCCCTCCCTCAGTACTGCCCCTCCGACAGTGCAGCGCTGTCACAGTACTGACGCTCCGACAGTGCAGCGCTCCCTCAGTACTGCCCCTCCGACAGTGCAGTGCTCCCTCAGTACTGCCCCTCCGACAGTGCAGCGCTGCCTCAGTACTGACGCTCCGACAGTGCAGCGCTCCCTCAGTACTGACGCTCCGACAGTGCAGCGCTCCCTCAGTACTGCCCCTCCGACAGTGCAGCGCTCCCTCAGTACTGCCCCTCCGACAGTGCTGCGCTCCCTCAGTACTGACCCTCTGACAGTGCAGTGCTCCCTTAGTACTGCCCCTCCGACAGTGCAGCACTCCCTCAGTACTGCCCCTCCGACAGTGCAGCACTCCCTCAGTACTGCCCCTCTGACAGTGCGGCCCTACCTCAGTTCTGCCCCTCCGACAGTGCGGCGGTCCCTCAGTACTGCCCCTCCGACAGTGCGGCGCTCCCTCAGTACTGCCCCTCCGACAGTGCGGCGCTCCCTCAGTACTGCCCCTCCGACAGTGCTGCGCTCCCTCAGTACTGCCCCTCCGACAGTGCGGCGCTCCCTCACTACTGCCCCTCCGACAGTGCGGTGCTCCCTCATTACTGCCCCTCCGACAGTGCAGCACTGCCTCAGTACTGCCCCTCCGACAGTGCAGCACTCCCTCAGTACTGCCCCTCCGACAGTGCAGCGCTCCCTCAGTACTGTCCCTCCGACAGTGCAGTGCTCCCTCAGTACTGACACTCCGACAGTGCAGCGCTCCCTCAGTACTGCCCCTCCGACAGTGCAGCGCTCCCTCAGTACTGCCCCTCCGACAGTGCAGCACTCCCTCAGTACTGCCCCTCCGACAGTGCTGCGCTCCCTCAGTACTGACCCTCTGACAGTGCAGTGCTCCCTTAGTACTGCCCCTCTGACAGTGCAGCACTCCCTCAGTACTGCCCCTCCGACAGTGCAGCACTCCCTCAGTACTGCCCCTCCGAAAGTGCAGCACTCCCTCAGTACTGCCCCTCCGACAGTGCAGCACTCCCTCAGTACTGCCCCTCCGACAGTGCAGCACTCCCTCAGTACTGACCCACCGACAGTGCAGCCCTCCCTCAGTACTGCCCCTCCGACAGTGCAGCCCTCCCTCACAACTGTCCCTCTGACAGTGCAGCCCTCCCTCAGTACTGCCCCTCTGACAGTGCAGCCCTCCCTCACAACTGTCCCTCTGGCAGTGCAGCCCTCCCTCAGTACTGCCCCTCCGACAGTGCAGCCCTCCCTCAGTACTGCCCCTCCGACAGTGCAGCGCTCCCTCAGTACTGTCCCTCCGACAGTGCAGCACTCCCTCAGTACTGCCCCTCCGACAGTGCGGCGCTGCCTCAGTACTGACACTCCGACAGTGCGGCGCTCCCTCATTACTGCCCCTCTGACAGTGCAGCGCTGCCTCAGTACTGACGCTCCGACAGTGCGGCGCTCACTCAGTACTGCCCCTCTGACAGTGCAGCACTCCCTCAGTACTGCCCCTCCGACGGTACGGCGCTCCCTCAGTACTGCCCCTCCGACAGTGCGGCGCTCCCTCAGTTCTGTCCCTCCGACAGTACAGCCCTCCCTCAGTACTGACCCTCCAACAGTGCGGCCCTCCCTCAGTTCTGCCCCTCCGAAAGTGCGGCGCTCCCTCAGTACTGCCACTCCGACAGTGCTACACTCCCTCAGTACTGCCCCTCTGACAGTGCAGCGCTGCCTCAGTACTGCCCCTCCAACAATGCAGCACTCGCTCAGTACTGCGTTTCCGACAGTGTGGCGCTCCCTCAGTACTGTCCCTCCGACAGTACAGCCCTCCCTCAGTACTGACCCTCCGACAGTGCGGCCCTCCCTCAGTTCTGCCCCTCCGAAAGTGCGGCGCTCCCTCAGTACTGCCACTCCGACAGTGCAGCACTCCCTCAGTACTGCCCCTCTGACAGTGCAGCGCTGCCTCAGTACTGCCCCTCCAACAATGCAGCACTCGCTCAGTACTGCCCCTCCGACAGTGCGGCGCTCCCTCATTACTACACTGGAGTGTCAGCCGAGGTTATGTGCTGAAGCCTCTGGAGTCGGAACTTGAACCCACAACCTTGTGAATCAGAGGCGAGAGTGCGGCCCATAAATTGAAAGTCTTTGTGCGATAGTGCTTTAACAAGGT
>CM059436.1:727254-838198 GCA_030390025.1 Squalus acanthias
ATCGCCAATTTGCTGCCACTTGGACTTTAGCGTGATGCCACCAGCATTCCGACGGTGCTGTGGTTTGTTTCTGTGCTCTTGGGGTGTGGGTCACACTGGCAAGGCTGCATTGACTGACCATCCCTTGTTACCCTGACCAGGTCTTCTAGGAGTTTACATAGAATGTACAGCACAGAAACAGGCCTTTCGGCCCATCTGGTCCATGCCGGTGTTTATGCTCCACTCAAGCCTCCTCCCTCCCCCCTCTTCATCTCACCCCATCAGCATAACCCCTCTATTCCTTTCTCCCTCACGTGTTTGTCTAGCTTCCCCTTAAATGCATCTATGCTATTCGCCTCAACCACTCCCTGTGGTAGCGAGTTCCACATTCTCTTTGGGTAAAGAAGTTCATCCTGAATTCCCTATTGGATTTATTAGCGACTATCTTATATTGATGACCCCTAGTTTTGGATTCCCCCCACGAGTGGAAACATCTTCTCTATGTCTACCCGATCAAACTAACCCTTTTATCATTTTAAAGACCTCTATTAGGTCACCTCTCAGCCCTCTCTTTTCTAGAGAAAAGAGCCCCTGTCTGGTCAGTCTTTCCTGATAGTTATAGCCTCTTAGTTCTGGTATCATCCTTGTAAATCTTGTTTGCACCTTCTCCAGTGCCTCTATATCCTTTTTGTAATATGGAGACCAGAATCGTGCACAGTACTCCCAAGTGTTGTCTAGCCAAGGTTCGATACAAGTTTCACTTAACTTCTCTGCTTTTCAATTCTATCCCTAGTTTTTTCTTAAAACCATTGAGCTTGTTAGGCCACTAAGAGTCAACCATATACTATGGGCCAGAACAGGAGTCTAGACACAGTAAGGGTGGCAGGTTCCCATCTCTGAAGCTGTTAGTGAACCAGATGTCTTTTGAATGACAATTTGGCAGCTTTCATGGTCATTTTATCCGGTTCCAGCCTACTGCAAGTCTTACTGCAATTGTACAGGGCCTTGATGAGACCACACCTAGAGTACTGTGTACAGTTTTGGAATCCTTGCCTTAGAAGGAGTGCAACAAATGTTCATTAGACCGATTCCTGGTGGATTGTCCTATGAGGAGAGATTGAGTAGACTAGGCCTATATTCCCTACAGTTTAGAAAAATGAGAGGTGATCTCATTGAAACATATAAAATTCTTAAGTGGCTTGACAGGGTAGATGCTGGGAGGATGTTTCCCCTGGCTGGAGAGTCTCGAACTAGGGGTCACAGTCTCAGGGTAAGGACTGAGGTGAGGAGGAATTTCTTCACTCAAAGGGTTGTGAATCTTTGGAATTCTCTACCCCAGAGGGCTGTGGATGCTCAGTCGTTGAGTATATTCAAGGCTGAGATCGATAGATTTTTGAATACTAAGGAATCAAGGGGTTATGGGGATAGAGCAGGAAGGAGGAGTTGAGGTAGCCAATGATCTTATTGAAATGTGGAGCATGCGTGAAGGGTCGAATGGCCTACTCCTGCTCCTATTTCTTATGTTCTTAATTATTGAATTCAATTTCACAATTTGCCGTGGTGGTATTTGAACTCACAACCTCCGTGTTATTAGACCAGGGCCATAACCACTACACCGTACCTGTAAAAAAAAGGAGTTCACTTAAATTAGGTACAGGTGCCCCTGGAGGGTGCTGAGCTCTGTATTTGACCTCCATTAGAGGCTGTGTTTGTGTCTTTGCTGTGTGTCACTTGGAAGCATGAGAAATACACTATTTGGGAAGTCTCGGAGCTAATTCAACAGGGGTACGCCGATCTCCCCACCTTAACGTTGACAGATGGATTGGCAGAAGCCACTGGAGAAATGGCAGAGATTGCCCTAAGGAAATTGGAAAGACGTGAGACGGTGGCAGGAAGTGAGTTTGTGCCCCTGCCATTCGCCCAGGCTTCAAATCTCAACAGTGCTCCTGTGACAGGAGGCCGGGCACCTCCCCATGAGGAAGAAAACACGTACAGGGCTATGGGGAAAGGGCAGAGGAATGGGGCTAATTGGAGAGCTCTTTCAAAGAGCCGGCACAGGCACGATGTATCATTCTCTGATTCTATCACAAGGCTTGGTTCTGTCTTCTGAAACTCTTGGAGTATTTTTTGATTGGGAGCACAGCCCGGTCTGACTCTGCCTCTCTGGGTCTCTCCTCCATTCAGATGCCTCGTGATCGGTGACGCATCACAGGGGTTAGCTGATCATTTTGTCCACTGCTGTCTCTGATTGGCAGCCGGAGAAAGACTTGCATTTATCTAGCGACTTTCACGACCTCAGGACGCCCCGAAGAGAATAACAGCCAATGAAGTACTCTTGAAGTGTGGTCACTCTTGTGTCACTCAAAATATAGCAAGATGCATGAATTTCAGAGGGTCTTGGAAGTGGCGAGAGGTTATCTGCCCACTGTCTGTGATGGGGAGGGGCGTAGCCGGGGAGAGAATGCACAGAGTATTTCTGATGCTTCATATACAACAACTACTTGCATTTATATAAGCACATTTAACATAGTAAAACATCTCGAGGTGCTTCACTGTAACGTTATCAAAACAAAATTTGACCCTGAGCCACATAAGGAGATATTGGGACAGGTGGTCAAAAGCTTGGTCAGAGAGGTAGGTTTTACGGAGCGTCTTAAAGGAGGAGAGAGAGACGGAGAGGTTCAGGGAGGGAGTTCCAGAGTTTAGGGCCCAGGCAGCTGAAGGCAGGGCTGCCAATGGCGGAGCGATGAAAATCGGGCACGCCCAATAGGGATGGGCAATAAATGCCGGCCTTGCCAGTGACGCCCACATCCCGTGAATGAATTTTAAAAAGTACACCTACCCCAAAGTATACAATTTTCTAAACGCTTGGTTCTTCGTTCATCCCCTCCCCTCCTGTCCGCACCCCACAAAAAGTAGGTTTTGTACTCACCTGAAATTGAAGAGAGTTAGAGAGTTATGGACGGTCCCTAACGTGAATCAGGAGTGAATCATCGCTCTGCACTTACACAGCCTCTTACACCTTCTACTGTCATGATTCTGTTAAAGCGGCAAAGGTCACTGTGTCACAGGAAGATGAAGACATGGGGACTGAGGAACTAATGACTATGACCTCATTGTTACACACTTGTCTAGAATTGAGAGCAGTTGATTATACATATTTCCACGGGCAGCTGTTGAATGAGCATGGAGAATTATCAGCCGAAGCGAGACAGGACGAACGAGCCAAAGTGTGATGGTATAAACCTTCCCTCACTTCCCTTCCTAGTAATGGTCTCCCCGGCTACGCCCCTCCCCATCACAGACAGTGGGCAGATAACCTCTCGCCACTTCCAAGACCCTCTGAAATTCATGCATCTTGCTATATTCTGCCTCTCTCCCTCCTTCATAGAATGATACAGCACAGGAGGAGGCCATTCGGCCCATCCTTCCTGTGCCGGCTCTTTGAAAGAGCCATCCAATTGGTCCCACTCCCCTCATTGCTGTGGGAGCTTGCTGTGAGTTGCCACGTTGCCAACATTACAAGAGTGACCACACTTCAAGAGTACTTCATTGGCTGTTATTCTCTTCGGGGGCGTCCTGAGGTCATAAAAGTCGCTAGATAAATGCAAGTCTTTCTCTGGCTGCCAATCAGAGACAGCAGTGGACAAAATGATCAGCTAACCCCTGTGATGTGTCACCGATCACGAGGCATCTGAATGGAGGAGAGACCCAGAGAGGCAGAGTTAGACCGGGCTGTGCTCCCAATCAAAAAATACCCCAAGAGTTTCAGAAGACAGAACTAAGCCTTGTTATAGAATCAGAGAATGATACAGCACAGAAGGAGGCCATTCAGCCCATCGTGCCTGTATCAGCCCTTTGAAAGAGCTCTCCAATTAGTCCCACTCCCCTGCCCTTTCCCCATAGCCCTGAAGAATTACAGCCTTCTCCCATCACTTCCTGACTCTTCATCTCCGTTAAACTGTCCTCCTAAGTGGATGGAAAAGGATACCAGAGACAGACCATCCCACAGTTGCCGCTCTGTGCTCATCTATCACCCACACAGTGCCATTGGAGTGAAAGGAGGCAGATGAGGCTGCTTCTTGCCTCTTCTCCCTCAACACCATTATATTTTCATTAATAATTCTTAGGATGTGGGCGTCACTGGCAAGGCCGGCATTTATTGCCCATCCCTTGAGAAGGTGGTGGTGAGCCGCCTTCTTGAACCGCTGCAGTCCATGTGGTGAAGGTACTCCCATAGTGCTGTTCCAGGATTATGACCCAGCGACATTGAAGGAACGGCCGATATAAGTCCAAGCTGGGATGGTGTGTGACTTCTGAACATAGGAACAGGAGGAGGCCATTGAGCCCCTCGAGCCTGTTCTGCCATTCAATGAGCTCATGGCTGATCTGTGACCTAACTCCATATACCCACCTTTGGCCCATATCCCTTATTACCTTTGGTTAACAAAAAGCTATCAATCTCAGATTTAAAATTAACAATTGATCTAGCATCAATTGTCATTTGCGGAAGAGGATTCCAAACTTCTACCACCCTTTGTGTGTAGAAGTGTTTCCTAATTTCACTCCTGAAATGTCTAGCTCTAATTTTTAGACTATGCCCCTAGTCCTAGACTCCCCAACCAGCGGAAATAGTTTCTCTCTATCTACCCTATTTAATCTCCTTAATATCTTGAAAACTTCAATCATATCATCCCTTAACCTTCTAAATTCTAGGGAATACAACCCTAGTTTGTGTAATCTCTCCTCGTAACTTAACCCTTGAAGTTCGGGTATCATTCTGGTAAACCTACGCTGCACTCCCTCCAAGGCCAATATATCCTTCCTAAGGTGTGGTGCCCAGAACTGCTCACAGTACTCCAGGTGTGATCTAACCAGGGTTTTGTATAGCTGCAGCATAACTTCTACCCCCTTGTATTCTAGTCCTCTAGATATAAAGGCCAGCATTCCATGGCTTGGAGGGGAACTTGGAAGTGATGGTGTTCCCATGCGCCTGCTGCCCTTATCCTTCTAGGGGGTAGAGGTTGCGGATTTGGGAGGTGCTATCGAAGAAGCCTTGGCGAGTTGCTGTAGTGAATCTTGTAGATAGTGCACACCGAGCCACATAAGGAGATATTATGACAGGTGACCAAAAGCTTGGTCAAAGAGGTAGGTTTTAAAGAGCGTCTTAAAGGAGGAGAGAGAGGTAGAGAGGCGGAGTGATTTAGGGAGGGAATTCCAGAGCTTAGGGTCTCGGCAGCTGAAGGCACGGCCACCAATGGTGGGGTGATGAAAATCGGGAATGCGCAAAAGGCCAGAATTGGAGGAGCGCAGAGATCTTGGAGGGTTGTAGGGCTGGAGGAGACTACAGAGATAAGAACATAAGAAATAGGAGCAGGAGTCGGCCATTCGGCCCTTCGAGCCTGCTCCGCCATTCAATGAGATCATGGCTGATCTTCTGCCTCAACTCCATTCACCGGCCCTATCGCCATATCCCTTGATGCCCTTACTAGTCAGAAATCTATCGACTTCTGTTTTGAATATACCCAATGACTGAGCCTCCACAGCCCTCTGGGGTAGAGAATTCCAAAGATTCACCACCCTCTGAGTGAAGAAATTTCTTCTCATCTCAGTCCTGAATGGCCTACCCTTTATCCTGAGGCTGTGGCCCCTGGTTCTAGATTCCCCAGCCAAGGGAAACATTCTCCCAGCATCCACCCTATCAAGCCCTGTAATAATTTTGTATGCTTCAATGAGATCTCTTCTCATTCTTCTGAATTCAAGAGAATACAGGCCTAGTTTACTCAATCTCTTCTCCTACGACAGTCCCGCCATCCCAGGAATCAATCTTGTGAATCTTCGTTGCACTCCCTCTATGGCAAGTATATCCTTCCTTAGGTAAGGAGACCAAAATTGTACACAGATAGGGAGGGGGCGAGGCCATAGAGGGATTTGAAAACCAGGATGACAATTTAAAAATTAATCTTAATTAACAACTCTCTGTCAGTCCAGCGCTTATATTTTTGTTGTACCTATTGTTAACAGCTACTGCCTGCCCTCCTATCTCTGTGTGTCCTGGTATGTGTGCTTTTTAAGTAGTGCAGCTTCTCCCTGACTCCTGGTTATGTCGTCTGAATGGTTGATGCAGAATTCACCCTTGGTGGCATGTTACCACACTTGGCACCTTTGCATGTGTTTGGGTGATCCTCACGCTGATGTATTGCAGATGCCACCAGCGCATGCAAAGCCTTGTCACTAAGTCTGTTTCTGCTCCTTTGACAATTTTCAATTTTTTTTAAACTTCGCGTTTCACAGCTTGGAAAGTGAAATTCCTGTTCACACTTCCTGTCAGGTGCTTTCAAACTGTGACTGGATCGTTATTGGAGGGTGCTCCCTGATTGGCTTGCTGCTGATTTGTCATTGTTCCTGACTAAATCTCACTCTCAGATATCGCACATTTCACTGGGGTGTGGTAGTGTAGTGGCTATGTTATTGGGCTAGTAATCTAGTAGGCCATGCCTAATAATCCAGAGTCAAACGTGAGTTCAAATCCCACCACGGGCAGATTGTAGAACTTAATTTCAGTTGAAGTAAAAAGTGGTGATCAGTAAAAGTGACTGCGAATGCTGCTGGATTGTTGTAAAAACCCAACTGGTTCACGAAATGTGAAGAGGAACCTGCTGTCCTTACCCAGTCTGCACCTATATGTGACTGTCGGAGGTGCCGTCTTTCGGATGAGATGTTAAACCGAGGCCCGTCTGCTCTCTCAGGTGGACGTAAAAGATCCCGCGGCACTATTTCAAAGAAGAGCAGGGGAGCTATCCCCGGTGTCCTGGCCACTATTTATCCCTCAATCAACATAACTAAAACAGATTATCTGGTCATTATCACATTGCTGTTTGTGGGAGCTTGCTGTGCGCAAATTGGCTGCCGCGTTTCCTACATTACAACAGTGACTCCACTTCAAAAATACTTCATTGGCTGTAAAGTGCTTTGGGACATCCGGTGGTCATGAAAGGCGCTGTAGAAATGTAAGTCTTTCTTTCATTCCAATCCCACACCAACCTGATTGAGTCTTAACTGGCCACTCAGTTGTATCAAACTCCTACCATTGATACAAGAAGGCCGACCGCCACCTTCTCAGGGCAACTAGATGGGCAATAAATCTTGGCCTTACCAGCATCATGAGAATTCATTTTTTTAAAAGGCTGCACATTTGCAGGATTCTGATAACTTCGGTCAAAAGTAGACATTTCTACCGGGTTGTGTTTTTTTTGTGGCCTTTTTTGAACGGAGTACGCTCTCAGAGTAGGACAGGTCGGTTTAAACCAGCGGCATTCCCCACACCCTGAAATAAAAACTGAAAATGCTGGAAATACTCAGCAGGCCAGGCAGCATCTGTGGAGAGAGAAACGGAGTTAACGTTTCAGGTCGATGACCTTTCATCGGAACTCCAGCATCCACACTCATTTTGCTTTTGTGTTGCATTGAACCCTTATTGGGGAAACACTAAGATTTGCACCGTCTACACTGGGGACTTGTGGCTGCTGTTGCAGAGGAAGCGCATGGTGTTGTCAACATTGGGTGTGTTGGCAATTTCAGACAACCCGTTCCCTCCCCCTCCCATAAAAAGAATAGAAAGGCTTGCATTTCTACAGCACCTTTCACAACCTCAGGACGTCCCAAAGCACTTTACAGCCAATGAAGTACTTTTCTTTTAAGTGGAGTCACTGTTGTAATGTAGGAAAGGCGGCAGCCAATTTGCGCACAGCAAGCTCCCACAAACAACAATGTGATAATGACCAGATAATCTGTTTTAGTGATGTGATTGAGGGATAAATATTAGCCCCAGGACACCGGAGATAACTCCCCTGCTCTTCTTCAAATCGTGCCGTAGGATCTTTTACATGCACCTGAGAGAGCCAATGGGACCTCGGTTTAACATCTCCTCCAAAACACTGCCCCTCTGACAGTGCAGCGCTCCCTCAGTACTGCCCCTCCGACAGTGCGGCGCTCCCTCAGTGCTGCCCCTCTGACAGTGCAGCGCCTCCTCAGTACTGCCCCTCCGACAGTGCAGCGCTCCCTCAGTACTGCCCCTCTGACAGTGCGGCGCTCCCTCAGTACTGCCCCTCCGACAGTGCAGCGCTCGCTCAGTACTGCCCCTCCGACAGTGCGGCGCTCCCTCAGTGCTGCCCCTCTGACAGTGCAGCGCCTCCTCAGTACTGCCCCTCCGACAGTGCAGCGCTCCCTCAGTACTGCCCCTCTGACAGTGCGGCGCTCCCTCAGTACTGCCCCTCCGACAGTGCAGCGCTCGCTCAGTACTGCCCCTCCGACAGTGCAAGGCTCCCTCAGTACTGCCCCTCCGACAGTGCAGCGCTCGCTCAGTACTGCCCCTCCGACAGTGCAAGGCTCCCTCAGTACTGCCCCTCCGACAGTGCGGCGCTCCCTCAGTACTGCCCCTCCGACAGTGCAGCGCTCCCTCAGTACTGCCCCTCCGACAGTGCGGCGCCTCCTCAGTACTGCCCCACCGACAGTGCGGTGCTCCCTCAATACTGCCCCACCGACAGTGCGGCGCTCCCTCAATACTGCCTCTCTGACAGTGCAACACTACCTCAGCACTGCACTGGAGTGTCAGCCTGGATATTTGTGCTCCAGTCTCTGGAGTGGGACTTACAACCACAACCTTCTGACTCAGAGGCGAAGGTGCTGGCCACTGAGCCACAGCTGCAAGGGAGACCACAGGCTGTGACACTCAATTTGTGACAAGTGTCTGGTTGATAGAAAACTGGGATGTGGGGTAAGATTTTGCAACTGGCCCTATCTGGCGACACTGCTAAGGTTGGATGTTGCCTGTGTCCATCACAGGATACAGGGCATGCTTCTGCTCCCCTCCCCTGTACTCGGTGTGACAGATGCAATCAAACATTTCTGGAAAAAAAACATTGGTTCCCTCTGATGGTTAAATGTGTAACAAATCCTGTTATTCATTTGCAAAAAAATGCCAATCCATGCAAAGAGAGAGAGGGAGATGGAGAGCGAGAATATAATAAAGCACGTGGATGTATAATGTGATCTGGCTTTCAGCTACGAACTTCTCCTGTCTCCTCCCTCCCTCCCTCTCTCCCCCCTCCCCTCACTTCTTCCGGAACCGTCAGCCAGAGCATATATAAAGCGAGTGGAGGTTCTGCCAGTGAGTCACTGCAAGCTGACAACCACACACAGTGGTGCAAAGGAAGAGATCGGGAGATTTCAGCAGCCGCAAGCATCAGCATTTGTGCTCTGCCATTAGCCAGCCTTGCTGTTTTACTTTTAGAAGAAGCATAAGAGAGAGGGAAGGAATTATCCTTGATAAAAAAAATGGTGCATTATTCGATTGTCATTGTGTTCGGCAGGAGACTGAGCCAGAGACCCTCACTGGAGGAGCTGGAGCAGAGGAACATCCTAAGATGTAAGTAAGATCAGATCTGCGAGGCTCCTGTCTCTTCACTGTGTGTGTGAATTTGTCCTGAATTTAATACGTGTGTGCACAGATTGCCGGGGTACCTCTCTCTCTCGCGCCACATTTCAATTTAAACAAAAATCCTGCAGCAGAATTTTTGCCTCAGAGCAGGTTCGCCTGGGTCTGAATCTGAATAAACGCTTGGGAGTTGGAGCTGCACCGGTTTGTCATTTAGAACGTAAATAATGTTCCGGATGCTGCGGGCAATAAAAAATAACTCTGTGGATCTGAATCGAGCATTTATGGAGAATTAATACTCGTTTCAAAAATGATCATTGCACTGTTGCGAATTGAGAAAAAAATAATCAAGCCAATCTGATCAGCAGAGAGAGAGAGAGATTTGGATGAATGCACAAAAAAAATGGTCCTTGAATATATTGTTACATGCATTTCTCTGGGTGAGATGCCTGGGAATTGAGGTTTGACCAAGGTGCCCCTTATCTGCCGCAGAGCACCAGGGTGCAGACATGTGTGGGAGGTGGGGAGAATCCGCCCCCGCTTTCCCCCTCCCTCCCCTCGGTGCGGAGGAGCGACTAGAACGGAATCCCACCTTCCCAGTACGTATCGAGGCTTCCCTCTGACGTCAGGCAGCAGCTGATACTTACATGTAACTGTTTCACCAACGGGGAGGATTTCCCACTTCCTGCTCCCCACCACACACCTCCCCAGTCTCTTGTGTTTTTGTTTGTGGGTGGGGAGTGGGTCACACTGCTCTAACCACCCTCCCTCCCTTTATAGAATTAACTCATTTGTTGCAGTTTATTATTTTTTTGGAATTTTTTTCTTTTAAAATGTAAGCACCAGATTGCAATGCAATAGATTCTAATGTCACAGCAGCCCCCTGATGTTACGGGGGGGGGGCGGGGGGGGGGGAGCCCTCGCAGATCACCCAGAGATTGGAGGGGGAGCCCTCGCAGATCACCCAGAGATTGGAGGAGAGGTTCACGGGCCGCAATCGGAGACTGACTCTGCAGATTTGCCAGAATGGTACCAGGGACGAGGGGCTTCAGTTATGTGAACAGGCTGGAGAATCTGGGATCGTTCTCCTTGGAGCAGAGAAGGTTAAGGGGAGATTTACTAGACGTGGATAGGGAGAAACTGTTGTCACTGATAGGAGGGTCGATAACGAGAGGACACAGATTTAAGATAATTGGCAAAAGGACCAGGGGGGAGATGAGGAGAATGTTTTTTATGCAGCGAGTTGTTATGATCTGGAATGGGCTGCCTGAAAGGGCGGTGGAAGCAGATTCAATCGGGAATTGGATAAATACTTGAAGAGGGACATTTTTTAGGGCTATGGGGAAAGAGCAGGGGTGAGTGGGACTAATTGGAGAGCTCTTTCAAAGAGCCAGCACAGGCACGATGGGCCGAAGGGCCTCCTTCTGTGCTGAAAGATTCTCTGATCAGAGATTCACTGGGATTAACCCCACGTGCAGCATGCAGTGTAAAGATTTTCCTGCACTCGTGTGGGGAGAAGGGGGAGAGGAGTTAATATTACAGTAACAGTCCTTCTATTGGTATCCTAGTATCCTTTGACTAACTATCACTGGCAAAATAGATAGTCTGTGTCATATGTAGAATAACAAGTGAACTCAAGGGAGTAGTTCAAGGGTATGCAGGCTGTTGGATCTCGGCGCCCCGGGTCTCTGTTGCTTCTTGGGCTGTGGCAGACCCCTTGATTCCACAAGTGGAGTTTGAGGGAGCAACAGACCCCCCATAACCGACACCATCACCGGCTGCCTGGGCCCTAAGCTCTGGAATTCCCTCCCTAAACCTCTCCGCTTCACTACCTCTCTCTCCTTAAAACTTGACCAAGCTTTTGGTCACCTGTCTTAATAAGTGTCTCGGTGTCAAATTTTGTTTGATAATCACTCCTGTGAAGCACCTTGAGACGTTTTACTACGTTAAAAAGGCGCGATATAAATACAGGTGGTTGTTGTTGATGTCCTGGAGTTAGTGGGAAGCGGCAGTGTGAGTCAGGGGGATCCGCTGCTCATTATCACTCAGCCCGTAGCGCAGTGAGATGCCCAGTGGTGTGTGGGTGTTCCTATTGGGTTCCCGCTTCAGCTCATCTGCACTATGTCAAGCCCCTGCGTGTTTCCAAAAGAACACCTACCTTTCCAGTTCCCCTGCCTTGCATCGGGAGCAGGAGGGGGAGCCTTGGACAGGCTAGCGATGCAGTGGCTGAGCACCAGCAGTTCCCAGGTCCCAGTCTCGCAGATCCCCCACCCACACCCCACCCCATGAGTGTGTCGCTCATCACGTGGGGCCATAAATAGGGAGGGACAGACGGGGCTCTTGTTGTTGGAACGCACGGTGACATCACTGTAAGAGGCCCTCTTAACGCACGTCACGGCTGACGGAAGGGAAACCCGGGGAGGGAAGGGCTCCCCCCCCCCCCCCCCCAACGTGTAACTCGTGCTGAATGAGTGTTGTGGCGTTTGCAAAAAACCTTTCGCTTGTGTCTGACCCCCTCCCTCCCTCTCTGTTTTTCGTAAAAACAGACAGAAATGAAGAAGAGGAACACGAGGAAAGACTGGAGATCAGGAGGAGGCTGACTCGCAAGGTAAGCCTCACTGTCACTACTCGAAGCAATTTAAATGCAACCTCTGCCACAGCCCCCTGCTCGCACTTTGTATACCCTGCCTCTGAGCTGGCCCCCCGGGGCAAGCCATTAAATAGCAAATTAGCAGCTTTTCTGTTTTTCTCAAATGAATCTTCTGTAGAATCAAAGTGCTGTTGAGAAGCATGAGGGAATCCACAGCTTCAATCTGAGAGAAATGTGCTGGGCCAAGGGGAAAGAGCAGGAGGGGAGTGGGACTAATCGGGGAGCTCTTTCAAAGAGCCGGCACAGGCACGATGGGCCGAAGGGCCTCCTTCTGGTGCTGTATCGTTCTCTGATCAGAGATTCACTGGAATTAACCCCACGTGCAGCATGCAGCGTAAAGATTTTCCTGCACTCACTTGGGGAGAGGGAGGAGAGGAGAGGAACGCCACTCCTGCAGTCCCAGGAGATCGGGAGCTCCGGCTTGGAATTGCGGGTTGACATCCAAAGGGATTCCCATGTCCGGTGGGTGTCCGCGCCCCCCCACCCCCCATCATCGAATGGGGTTATGGGAATCCCTAAAACCAGTCTGCCTACCCACCAGGACAGGGGAGTGCCTCAGTGGTTTTAAGAGGATGCTGTGTGTGTGTGTGTGGGGGGGGGGGGGAAACATATGAGACCAGAAAGGAGCTGCATTGTCTCCTGTGTATCTGAGGAAATGGCAGGGCTATTTATTTCATTCTGTGTCTTCATGCTGGAGCCAACTCCTGATTTTCAAATGTCAGGGAGTCTACTGAGCAGAGACACAAAGGACCACACACTTTGTTATACATCAGCCAATCTGGACATGAAACTTCCTGGTTGAATGTGTGTTCGGGATCTCACAGCCTGCTGAGACTGTGCTGAAAAAAAATCCACCCAACTCACCTCGAGAAACTGCTCAGGGGGCACAAACTCCTCTTGGACTGTGTTACAGTGACAGTCCACTCGCTTGCTGAGTGACAGCATGGCTGAGTCAGATAATCAGAGACTCTTGCGATACAGAAGGAGGCCATTGGGCCCGTCGTGCCTGTGCTGGATGGCGCCCTCCAGCACTGTGCCCGCTGTACTCCTCAGCCACAGCCAGCTTCCTGGTGCAGCCTATGAAATACTTTAATTGCCAGGGCCGTCCAGATCTTCTGTGGTTAATGACCGGCTATTCCTCCTCCTCTGTCCCTTGCAGCTTAGCCTGAGGCCCACAGTAGCAGAGTTGCAAGCCCGCCGAATCCTGCGCTTTAATGAGTACGTGGAAGTGACGGAGGCCCAGGATTATGACCGGCGTGCTGACAAGCCCTGGACTCGGCTTACGCCTGCTGATAAGGTGAGAATCTGAAGCACTTTCCGCTAATGTCCGTTTACACAGTACTGCAGCCAGAATTGGACAAGTAACGCTGCAGGGGTCCAATTATAATTCAAGTGTCATTCAAGTCAAGGCCTGCTTCTCCCCTCCTTTCTTTCATTTTCTGTGAATCTCTGTGTGTCTCTCTCTCACTGTCTTTCTCTTTCTCAGTCCCTTTCTCTCGCTTTCTGTCTCTGAGTTTCTCACTCTGTCTTTCTCTCTGCGAGTCTCTTTTCCTCCCCCCCCGAATCTCTCTCCTTTTATCTCTCTCTCTGTCTCTGTCTCTTTCTCTCTCTCTCTCTCTGTGTGGTGCCTCTTAATGAGGATCTGTGAGTCTTTCCTTTTCACTGTGTGCGTCTCTCTTTCTCTCTCTCTCTCTCTCTCATTGGAGTCTCTTTCCCTCTCTGTGGGGTTTTATTTCCTTCTCTTGCTTTGAGGGAGAAGCAGTTGACTTGAATCAGACTGCAGTGCCCAGTGTAAAAGCTGTGTATCTGGGAAATAGATCCAGTCTCCATGTTGATGCGTTACAAAGAACTTACTCTATTTAAATAGTCCAAAGTACTCGGAAGAGGCTGGTTTTCTATTCTTGGTCTTTTTAAGGTTGCACGTGTACCATCTTAACTCGAAAGAAATGGATATTTATTTGAATTTTGATCATGTGTCGGCTATGCTGAACAGAAACACTGTGACACCACAACAACTTGCATTTATATAGCGCCTTTAACGTAGTAAAATTGGCCAAAGGAGCGATTATCAAACAAAATATGGCAGCGAGACATAAAGGAGATATTAGGGCAGGTGACCAAAAGCTTGGTCAAAGAGGTAGGTTTTAAGGAGCGTCTTAAAGGAGGAAAGAGAGGTGGCGAGGCGGAGAGGTTTAGGGAGGGAATTCCAGAGCTTAGGGCCGAGGCAGCTGAAGGCACGGCCGCCAATGGTGGGGCGATTACAATCGGGGATGGGCAAGAGGCCAGAATTGGAGGAGTGCAGATATCTCGGGGGGGGGGGGGTTGTGGGGCTGGAGGAGATTACAGAGATAGGGAGGGACGAGGCCATGGAGGGATTTGAAAACCAGGATGAGAAGGATGGGATCAATGGAGGCGTTGCCAGACCAGGAGCCAATGTAGGTCAGCGAGCACAGGATACATTGATCCCAATGAGGCCAATTTGAACCCTCCCAGCTTGTTGACTGTTTTATCGTGGGATCCTTCTCTGGTGTTTCTGTATATGTAGAGTTACTGGTAATTTTATGGAGAATGTGAATCAGGGGAGGGGTGACTGTAGTCAGTGCATGCAGTGTTATCACAGACATGACCTTTTTCAATGCATTAAGGGTGTTGCTGCACACAGTGAGCAGGGCTGTTCTCTTTCCCTCTGCTCAGCTGTGGCTCAGTGGGTAGCGTTCTTGCCTCTGAGTCAGAAGGTTGTGTGTTCATAGTCCCACTCCAGAGACTTGAGCACAAAAATCTAGGCTGACACTCCCAGTGCAGTACCGAGGGAGTGCTGCACTGTCGGAGGTGCCGTCTTTCAGATGAGACGTTAAACCCAGGCCCGTCTCCTCTCTCAGGTGGACGCAAAAGATCCCGTGGCACTATTTTGAAGAAGAGCAGGGAAGTTCTCCCCGGTGTCCTGGGGCCAATATTTATCCCTCAACCAACATCACTAAAAACAGATTACTTGGTCATTGTCACATTGCTGTTTGTGGGAGCTTGCTGTGCGCAAATTGGCTGCCGCGTTCCCCACAGTACAACAGAGTACTTCATTGGCTGTAAAGCACTTTGGGAGGGCCTAAGATGGTGAACGGCGCTATATAAATGCAAGTTCTTTTTTTTCTCAGGTGTTCATGGTGGGAGGGGGAAGTGAATTTA
This sequence comes from Squalus acanthias, assembly GCA_030390025.1. Classification (NCBI taxonomy): domain Eukaryota; kingdom Metazoa; phylum Chordata; class Chondrichthyes; order Squaliformes; family Squalidae; genus Squalus; species Squalus acanthias. The sequence continues at coordinate 742,500 of CM059436.1, forward strand.
CACTGAGCGGGGAGCAGAGACAGAAATGTAATGGTTTAATTTCTGGCAATCGATAAAGGGTGCAGAGATTATCACTTGATTATTGGTCCTTCAGCACAAGTGACGCTGCACAGAAAGAAGCCCCTCTGTCGGTGATGGCCAGGGGCTGCAGGGAAAACCATCTAATCACATTAGCATTGCCCATGTGGACCCCCCCCCCTACCAAAATAAACATTACACCGTGTTTTGTGGGAATGATTTCAAAGCAATTTGGAGGCGGAGGAGGGCACAGCCATTTCAAGGCTGAGCAGAGGGAAGGGCTTGTGATGCTAATGGTTTGGAAACAGTGCCGCTTGATGCTGAAGCACCCCCGGCATTCAGTGAGATGTCAGTAATCTGATGCAGTTGAATTCCTGGCCTGCTGTGTTCAGTCACATGACGTCTTTCTCCTTTTTCTTTTCTGCCCCCCCCACCCCCTCTATGATTATGAAGGCTGCAATACGGAAAGAACTGAACGAATTCAAGAGCCGAGAAATGGAAGTCCATGAAGAAAGCCGACATTTAACGAGGTAGGCTGGACTTGAGCTCCGTCTGTCCCTGTCCGTCCGTCTCTCCCTGTCCGTCCGTCTCTCCCTGTCCGTCCGTCTCTCCCTGTCCGTCCGTCTCTCCCTGTCCGTCCGTCTCTCCCTGTCCGTCCGTCTCTCCCTGTCCGTCCGTCTCTCCCTGTCTGTCCGTCACTCCCTCTCCCCCCCTCTAGCTCGCTTTCTGTCCCCTTTTTCTCATTCTATTGTTCACCCTCTCTCTGTCTCTTCGCTCTCTGTCTGACTGTCTCTCGCCCTCTCTTTTTCACTCTCTTTCAATCATCTGCCTCCCTTTGTCTGTCTCTGTCTGACTCACCCTCCCTTTCTCTAGCCCTCTGTCTGACTCTGTCTCTCTCCCTCTCTATCTCTTTCCCGCTCTGTCTGACTCTCCCCCTCTCTGTCCGTCTGTCTCTCGCCCTCTGTCATAACAGACTGTTTATCAGAGTTCCTGGCAGCGCTATTGTTAATGCTGCATTATGACATCAGGCCCTCCCGCCCCCATCCCCCTCCCCACCCCCGGTCTGGTGCGAGAGGCGCATCTGATGAATTCGCAGTGTTCAGACTGCAATCACCACCCCCAGTGCCTTCGAACATGAGTCAGCACCAGGTACTTGAGGCATCCCACACACAACACAGCTCTGCCTCATCTCGTCTCCTCTCAAATGCCAGGCTTTGAACCCTCTGCTGGGTGATCAAACCGAGAACATCAACAGAATTACTCAGCCATCACTGTGATGGTGCTGCTTGCTCCCAAACCTGCCGCCTTCTTCTGAGAAATCAGGAGCCACCTGAAATAATCCCATTCTTTTTACTATAAAATTCACATAATTTGATTGTTCCCTCCTCTTCCCTCCCCTCTCCTCTCCCCCCATCTCCTCTCCTATCCCCCCCTCTCCTCTCCCCCTCCCCTCTCCTCGCCTCTCCCCCTCCCCTCTCCTCTCCCCTCTCCTCTCCTCTCCCCCTTCTCCTCTCCCCCTCCCTCTCCTCTCCCCCTCCCCCCTCCTCTCCTCTCCCCCGTCTCCTCTCCTCTCCTCCCCCCTCCTCTCCCCCCGTCTCCTCTCCTCTCCTCCCCCCTCCCCTCTCCTCCCCCCCCCCGTCTCCTCTCCTCCCCCCTCCCCCCCCTCCTCTCCCCCCCCCGTCTCCTCTCCTCTCCTCCACCCTCCCCTCTCCTCCCCCCCCCGTCTCCTCTCCTCTCCTCCCCCCTCCTCTCCTCTCCCCCTCCCCCCTCCTCTCCTCTCCCCCCTCCCCTCTCCTCTCCTCCCCCTCTCCTCTCCTCTCCTCCTCTATACCCCCTCCCCCTCCCTCTCCTCTCCTCCCCCCTCCCTCTCCTCTCCTATCCCCCCTCCCTCTCCTCTCCTCTCCCCCCTCTCCTCTCATCCTCCTCTCCTCCCCCCCATCTCTTCTTCCCCCCATCTCCTCTCCTCTCCTCTCCTCTCCCCCTCTCCTCTCCCCCATCTCCTCTCCTCTCCTCTCCCCCTCTCCTCTCCTCCCCCTCCCTCTCCTCTCCTCCCCCTCCCTCCTCTCCTCCTCTCCCCCCTCCTCTCTCCCCCTCTCCTCTCCTCTCCCCCTCCCTCTCCTCTCCTCCACCTCCCTCTCCTCTCCTCCCCCCCCCTCTCCTCTCCTCCCCCCCTCTCCTCTCCTCCCCCCCCTCTCCTCTCCTCCCCCCCCTCTCCTCTCCTCCCCCCTCTCCCTCCCCCTTCTCCCCCTTTGACCCAGCTTTTTGTCACCTGTCCTAACATCTCCTTATGCGGCCCGGGGGGTGTGAAATGTTTGCCTGATAACGCTGCTGTTAACTCGGGAGTCTTTATAAAAGGCAAGTCTTTGCTGCTGATGCTAATGAAACCTCAATGTGTCTCCCCACTCTAGGTTCCACCGCCCATAAAGGAAGCAATGAGCAGCTCCACGAGAGACTCAAAGCGTCGAGAATTGAAGATGGTACGTTTGTCGAAACGCGACCGTGGCCACACTGGACTTGACATGTGATCTGTGCGCCTTCCTGCCGGAAGCGGATGTTCAACAGAGGGCTGCCCATGCACAACAACAACAACAACAACAGAAAAAACAAACACAAATAAGAGAAGTTTTAATATCTAAGTAATTTTTTTAAAAGATTCTTTCTCAGTGGAGGCAGGCTGGCTCTTTTTGTTGTGGCTGGAGGGGGGCAAAAAAAAAGCCTAAAAGAAATAATAATGATGTGATGGCAGTAGAGGGGGGAACTGTAGCCAGAGAGAAATAAGGGCACTTTGAAAAGCCAGTGCAGAGAGCAAATTGCATTAACTTACTGCTGCCGACATGATATCAGACAGGTTGTCAATAATCACATGTCGCGCATCGCTGTCGTGTTCTGCCATGTCGAGAATGGCGGCCAGGATAGTGTTGTCCTGCCGTTTACTAACCGGTTTCAGCTTCTTCCTTTTTTTCGAGGAAGTAAAATCAGACTGGAAAAGGGAATCAGCTTCTTTGTTAATGTAACTACAGCAAGCAACTGCTATTACCTGTTCAAATCTGCACCGAAAGCTGTCCTGATGGTGGCTCGAAGCCGTACACAGCTCATATTCTGCATAAAATACACATTGAACAAGAACCAGTCTTTAGCCTGAGCGTATGTCATGTTACTGATCTCTCTCTCACCCCCTTAATGCTAATTTTATAAGTCAGTGATTCTTTTTAAGGGTGTTTAATGGCCTCTCTCGTCGACACTCTCTCTGTAGCTCGGGAGAATTATTTTACTGTTTATCGACAAAATGTACAAAAGAAAAGTCGCGTGAACTTGCTGCAAAAATCGCCGTAGGAGAGGCGGGTGCAGACTGCGTGGGGAGGAGGGGAGCTGTAGAGAGGCAGGTCCATCATGGTCAATAACTGAATGGATGGCCTCTTTCCCATTGGTGGTGGGGTGGGGATTGGCTGGCATACGTTGAGAAGCATTCTGCGATTGGACCTCTCTGCTCCTGATGATAGAGGGGAGCTGGGTGGGGTGAATGGCGGTTCGAGCACGATGACCCCTCACCTTTCACCCACTTGGCCCCAGACCAATGTCCCTGCTAAGCTGCGCGGCCGCACAGCGGTCTGGAGGTCCCGCGCAGGCCGCTCACCGGCTTTCCAGCGGAAAAACCGCGCATGCGCGATAATGTGAATGGGCCGCGCCGCCCGTTAAAGGGGCCGCGCGCCCAAGAAAAATAGAGGGAACATTGCCCCGACCCCTAATTTCACCACCGGCTCCCTCTGGCTCTGAGAGCTGCTCATTTGAGGGGCGGTGTGTGAGGCTACCTGGGCAAACCGTGCCCCCTCCTAAGGAGCAGTTGACGGTCTACAAGATGTCTTAAGGTGCTTTAGAAAATGCAAATGTTTCCTTTTCTGTTTCACAGTCACCTCATTGGCAGCATTCCCCCACCAGGAGTCTCCCCGCTCCCAGTGTTCTTCTGTCAGGGTGCCAAATGTTGGCGGTTTTTTGTGACTGGATGAATCGCCCAAAGACTTTAGCACCCGTGAATTACGGGTCTTTCACAGGGGAGGGGAAGGTGGGGGACTCCTCAATCTGAAAGAAAGACTGATGAGGAAGGGGGTCAATGAGCTACAGTCAGAACTCCTTATTGCAGTGCGCAGCTGGGATTGCCTCAGCACCATTGCGGCAAAGTGCTCTGTCCCCCCACCGTCCATCCAATGGACTCAACCTTCCCTTTCGTTGAACAATTTGGTGCTGTCGGTTTTTGTTTTAAGTTGCCACAATGACAGAGAAGTGAGAGAGATCTGAGTGGCACTGGGTTTAGCACTTGCATTTACAGTTTCTAACCTTGATGGAAACAAATGGAAATGACAAGGGTCAATTTCCCAACTGAAGCCAAATGGATTGTGGCAGTCGGCCACTTTTAATGTACAATCATCTGTATCGGACAAGTCAAGGGGATTGGGGCAGGGCAGGAGGGACCGACATGGGCTGTAGACTGTCCAATCGCCAAAGGGTATGAGCTGAACTAACAGGGTTTGATTGTGGAGAGAGAGAGAGAGAGAGAGAAAGTCTTTAGGGTGGAGAGTGTCCCAGGAGAGTGTTTATTTTAATCAGTTGCGATGGGACACCAGAGTTCTGAACAGCATGGGAACTTTCTACAGATAGCCAGTGAGCGATTGGTTACCTGCTGTTGGAATTGAAGCTGGACTTACTTGTGAATGGGGGGGGGGGGGGGAAGAAGAGGGGAATAAAAAAGCAAAGGACTCCAGGTCTTTGACCGTGCACTAACTGATTGTGAATTTAAACGTAAACTGTGACCGAGCTTTAAAGAAGCTGATGTTGGTACGCGATGGCGTGTACACCCAGCACGTTGCCAGATGAACTGTCCCGCGTTGTGCTGTAGTTGAAGGTTGCTTATTCAGATTTGCCTCAGACACCGGCCACACTTGCCCAAACCCCAATCGAGCCTCCTGGCACCGGGCACTGTGTGCCTCTCTCCTCCCCGCCCCCAGGCCCCTGATACCCTCTGTAACCAGACTGCTGGGGAACATGGACAAGAGGGGGACCCACTCCCTCTGATTTATTTATTACCCTCCTTCCCTATGTGGGGGGGGGGAGATGGGAGAGAGGAATGGCCTGCGTTCCACACATCCTGTCACATTCCTTTTAACAGGATCTGGATTTTTTTTAATACAACAGAGTCTGAAAGACAAAAAAAAATTTAATGACAGAAAGAGAGAAAATAAACCTCACTTTAAATCTTTAAAGTGCTTCCCTGTCATATCAGAATTTTTTAAAACTAATTTCCTACAATGTGCTTTTAAATCATGAAATCAAAACCCAGTTTTTTTTCTCAAGATAAATGGATCAACAATTCCCCCCCAACTCCTTCCCCGCAATACTTGACCACCCAAACAAAGGTTTCTTTGGGGCACTGTTTGAGGCAATGAGACTGAATATTGACGTCTGTTCAGACAAAGCAGCTTCTCCTGGCCGTCCCGCACAACCGGCAGCCTAAACTAGCAGCTGCTAAAAATCTTACTGTGCTTTTAACTTTGTGTGGTCTTCCGTCTGGTAGACGGAGGGTCTCTACAGATGTGCAACAGATGAATGTAAATTTGATTTATATATTGTATTGGTTGTAAATAACTGGAAAAAAAATGTACGCAGTCTTGAGTCCACAAATGATTTTACACCCTGTCCGTGTGTTTTTGTAAAGTGTTGCAAATATATATATATATATTTTCCGAAAAAAATCCCAACGCTCTTTCTGTGTTAAATGCCAAGCTTTGTACCCCTTATGTTTGTACAGCCAACCCAGGTTATTTGTGTGTTTTTTTTTTAATTCCTACATTGTACATTCTTCTCTTTAATGGGTATTTAATGTGACAACATTATGTTATAAGCTAACTATTGGTTTCCATCACGGAGCACATTGCTAAAGTGCCTTAGTACATGGCTTGGCTGATTGGTTCTCTAATGTGTCAAGATTTCTTTAATAAAATTCTATCACATGCTCATTGAGGTTCATTCAGTAATTGTCAATTCCAACAACAACAACAACAACACTGAGAAGTCTGGGTGAAAGGTCAAAGTTTTAGTGCAGGTCACACCAAGGATGGGAAGACTGGGTAAGAACAATGGAAGAATCCAACAATGATTAAAGGGAAAGACTTGAACTTCGACAGCACCTTTCGCAACCTCCGCACATCCCAAAGCGCTTCACAGCCCGTGAACTACTTTCAAAGTGTAGTCGCTGTTGTAATGAAGGGAACGCGGCAGCCAATCTGTGCACAGCAAGCTCCCACTAACAGCAACAAGATAAATGACCAGTTATCCGCTTTGATGATGTTGGTGGAGGGGTAAATGCTGGTCAGAACCTCCCTTGCTCCTCTTCGAATATAACCACGGGGATCTTTTACCGCCATAGGCAAAGAGGGCCTCGGTTTAACGTCTCATTTGAAAAAAGGCACCTTAAGAACATAAGAAATAGGAACAGGAGTCGGCCATTCGGCCCCTCGAGCCTGCTCCGCCATTCAATAAGATCATGGCTGATCTGATCTTGGCCTCAATTCCACTTTCCTGCCCGCTCCTCATAACCCCTGATTCCCCTGTTTTTCAAAAATCTGTCAATCTCCGCCTTGAATGTATTCAATGACCCAGCCTCCACAGCTCTCTGGGGTAGATCATTCAAAAGATTCACGACCCTCTCAGAGAAGAAATTCCTCCTCAGCTCCATTTTAAAAGGGTGCCCCCTTATTCTGAGACTATGCCCCCTAGTTCTAGATTCCCCCACGAGGGGAAACATCCTCTCAGCATCTACCCTGTCAAGGCCCCTCAGAATCGTATATGTTTCAATAAGATCACCTCATTGTGCTAAACTCCAATGAGTATAGGCCCAACCTGCGCAAACTTTCCTCATAAGACAACCCCTTCATCTCAGGAATCAACCTAGTGAACCTTCTCTGAACTGCCTCCATGCAGTAATCGTTAAGGACTGCACTAAAGTGTCAGTTTATGTGTTAAAGCTCTGGAATTAGAATGAACTGACAACCTTCTAACTCTGAGGCAAGAGTGTTGCACAGGGCTCTCCTGGAACTTAATATACTGGCTGGAAATCAAAGCTGGATCAACTGCTTGGAAGGCAGCTGTGCTCACCACTGTACCAACATTGCACACACTTCCAGCTGTGCTCACCACTGTACCAACATCGCACACACTTCCAGCTGTGCTCACCACTGTACCAACATCGCACACACTTCCAGCTGTGCTCACCACTGTACCAACATCACTCACACATCAGGTTGTGCTCACCACTGAACTATATTCGCTCACACTTCCAGCTGTGCTCACAACTGTATCAACATCACTCACATTTCCAGCTGTGCGCACCACTGTACCAACATTACACACACTTCCAGCTGTGCTCACCACTGTACCAACACTACACACACTTCCAGATGTGCCCACCATTGTACCAACATCGCACACACATCCAGCTGTGCTCACCACTGTACCAGCAACGCTCACACATCCAGCTGTGCTCACACCTGTACCAACATTGCACACACTTCCAGCTGTGCTCACAACTGTATAAGCATCGCTGACACTTCCAGCTGTGCTCACCACTGTACCAGCATCGCTCACACATCCAGCTGTGCTCATCACTGTACCAGCATCGCTCACACTTCCAGCTCTGCTCACCACTGTACAAGCATCACTCACACTTCCAGCTGTGCTCACCACTGTACAAGCATCGCTCACACTTTCAGCTGTGCTCACCACTTTACCAACTCAACACACACTTCCAGCTGTGCACACCAGTGTACCAACATCGCACACATCTCCAGTTGTGCTCACCACTTTACCAACTCTACACACACTTCCAGCTGTTCTCACCACTGTACCAACATCAGTCACACATCAGGCTGTGCTCACCACTGTACCAACATCGCTCACACTTCCAGCTGTGCTCACCACTGTACTAGCATCACTCAAACTTTCAGCTGTGCTCACCACTGTACCAACAATACACACACTTCCAGCTGTGCTGACCACTGTACCAACATTAACACACTTCCAGATGTGCTCACCATTGTACCAACATCACTCACACATCAGACTGTGCTCACTACTGTACCAGCATTGCACACACATCCAGCTGTGCTCACCACTGTACCAGCATCGCACACACTTCCAGATGTGCTCATGACTGTACCAACATCGCACACACATCCAGCTGTGCTCACCACTGTACCAGCATCGCTCACACATCCAGCTGTGCTCACCACTGTACCAACATCGCACACACTTCCAGCTGTACTCACCACTGTACCAACATCGCACACACTTCCAGCTGTACTCACCACTGTACCAACATCGCACACACTTCCAGCTGAGCTCACCACTGTATCAACATCGCACACACCTCCAGCTGTGCTCACCACTGTACCAACATCGCACACATATCCAGCTGTGCTCACCACTGTACCAATATCGTCCACACCTCCAGCTGTGCTCACCACTGTACCAACATCGCACACATATCCAGCTGTGCTCACCACTGTACCAACATCGCACACATATCCAGCTGTGCTCACCAATGTACCAACATCGCACACATATCCAGCTGTGCTCACCACTGTACCAACATCGCACACACCTCCAGCTGTGCTCACCACTGTACCAACATTGCACACACTTCCAGCTGAGCTCACCTCTGTCCCAGCATCGCACACAATTCCAGTTGTGCTCACCACTGTACCAACATCGCACAAAATTTCAGCTGTGGTCACCACTGTACCAGCATCGCTCACACTTCCAGCTGTGCTCACAACTGTACCAGCATCACTCACACTTCCAGCTGTGCTCACCACTGTACCAGCATCGCTCACACTTCCAGCTGTGCTCACCACTGTACCAGCATCGCTCACACTTCCAGCTGTGCTCACCACTGTACCAGCATCGCTCACACTTCCAGCTGTGCTCACCACTGTACCAGCATCGCACAGACTTCCAGCTGTGCTCACCACTGTACCAACATGGCACACACATCCAGCTGTGCTCACCACTGTACCAACATCGCATACACTTCCAGCTGAGCTCACCACAGTACCAACATCGCACACACCTCCAGCTGTGCTCACCACTGTACCAACATCGCACACATATCCAGCTGTGCTCACCACTGTACCAACATCGTCCACACCTCCAGCTGTGCTCACCACTGTACCAACATCGCAAACATATGCAGCTGTGCTCACCACTGTACCAACATCGCACACATATCCAGCTGTGCTCACCAATGTACCAACATCGCACACATATCCAGCTGTGCTCACCACTGTACCAACATCGCACACACCTCCAGCTGTGCTCACCACTGTACCAACATTGCACACACTTCCAGCTGAGCTCACCTCTGTCCCAGCATCGCACACAATTCCAGTTGTGCTCCCCACTGTACCAACATTGCACACACTTCCAGCTGAGCTCACCTCTGTCCCAGCATCGCACACAATTCCAGTTGTGCTCACCACTGTACCAGCATCGCTCACACTTCCAGCTGTGCTCACCACTGTACCAACATCGCACAAACTTTCAGCTGTGGTCACCACTGTACCAGCATCGCTCACACTTCCAGCTGTGCTCACCACTGTACCAGCATCACTCACACTTCCAGCTGTGCTCACCACTGTACTAGCATCACTCAAACTTTCAGCTGTGCTCACCACTGTACCAACAATACACACACTTCCAGCTGTGCTCACCACTGTACCAACACTACACACACTTCCAGCTGTGCTCACCACTGTACCAACATTAACACACTTCCAGATGTGCTCACCATTGTACCAACATCACTCACACATCAGACTGTGCTCACTACTGTACCAGCATTGCACACACATCCAGCTGTGCTCACCACTGTACCAGCATCGCACACACTTCCAGATGTGCTCATGACTGTACCAACATCGCACACACATCCAGCTGTGCTCACCACTGTACCAGCATCGCTCACACATCCAGCTGTGCTCACCACTGTACCAACATCGCACACACTTCCAGCTGTACTCACCACTGTACCAACATCGCACACAGTTCCAGCTGTACTCACCACTGTACCAACATCGCACACACTTCCAGCTGTACTCACCACTGTACCAACATCGCACACACTTCCAGCTGAGCTCACCACTGTACCAACATCGCACACACCTCCAGCTGTGCTCACCACTGTACCAACATCGCACACATATCCAGCTGTGCTCACCACTGTACCAATATCGTCCACACCTCCAGCTGTGCTCACCACTGTACCAACATCGCACACATATCCAGCTGTGCTCACCACTGTACCAACATCGCACACATATCCAGCTGTGCTCACCAATGTACCAACATCGCACACATATCCAGCTGTGCTCACCACTGTACCAACATTGCACACACTTCCAGCTGAGCTCACCTCTGTCCCAGCATCGCACACAATTCCAGTTGTGCTCACCACTGTACCAACATCGCACAAATTTTCAGCTGTGGTCACCACTGTACCAGCATCGCTCACACTTCCAGCTGTGCTCACAACTGTACCAGCATCACTCACACTTCCAGCTGTGCTCACCACTGTACCAGCATCGCTCACACTTCCAGCTGTGCTCACCACTGTACCAGCATCGCTCACACTTCCAGCTGTGCTCACCACTGTACCAGCATCGCTCACACTTCCAGCTGTGCTCACCACTGTACCAGCATCGCACAGACTTCCAGCTGTGCTCACCACTGTACCAACATGGCACACACATCCAGCTGTGCTCACCACTGTACCAACATCACACACACTTCCACCTGTACTCACCACTGTACCAACATCGCACACACTTCCAGCTGAGCTCACCACTGTACCAACATCGCACACACCTCCAGCTGTGCTCACCACTGTACCAACATTGCACACACTTCCAGCTGAGCTCACCTCTGTCCCAGCATCGCACACAATTCCAGTTGTGCTCCCCACTGTACCAACATTGCACACACTTCCAGCTGAGCTCACCTCTGTCCCAGCATCGCACACAATTCCAGTTGTGCTCACCACTGTACCAGCATCGCTCACACTTCCAGCTGTGCTCACCACTGTACCAACATCGCACAAACTTTCAGCTGTGGTCACCACTGTACCAGCATCGCTCACACTTCCAGCTGTGCTCACCACTGTACCAGCATCACTCACACTTCCAGCTGTGCTCACCACTGTACTAGCATCACTCAAACTTTCAGCTGTGCTCACCACTGTACCAACAATACACACACTTCCAGCTGTGCTCACCACTGTACCAACACTACACACACTTCCAGCTGTGCTCACCACTGTACCAACATTAACACACTTCCAGATGTGCTCACCATTGTACCAACATCACTCACACATCAGACTGTGCTCACTACTGTACCAGCATTGCACACACATCCAGCTGTGCTCACCACTGTACCAGCATCGCACACACTTCCAGATGTGCTCATGACTGTACCAACATCGCACACACATCCAGCTGTGCTCACCACTGTACCAGCATCGCTCACACATCCAGCTGTGCTCACCACTGTACCAACATCGCACACACTTCCAGCTGTACTCACCACTGTACCAACATCGCACACATATCCAGCTGTGCTCACCAATGTACCAACATCGCACACATATCCAGCTGTGCTCACCACTGTACCAACATTGCACACACTTCCAGCTGAGCTCACCTCTGTCCCAGCATCGCACACAATTCCAGTTGTGCTCACCACTGTACCAACATCGCACAAATTTTCAGCTGTGGTCACCACTGTACCAGCATCGCTCACACTTCCAGCTGTGCTCACAACTGTACCAGCATCACTCACACTTCCAGCTGTGCTCACCACTGTACCAGCATCGCTCACACTTCCAGCTGTGCTCACCACTGTACCAGCATCGCTCACACTTCCAGCTGTGCTCACCACTGTACCAGCATCGCTCACACTTCCAGCTGTGCTCACCACTGTACCAGCATCGCACAGACTTCCAGCTGTGCTCACCACTGTACCAACATGGCACACACATCCAGCTGTGCTCACCACTGTACCAACATCACACACACTTCCACCTGTACTCACCACTGTACCAACATCGCACACACTTCCAGCTGAGCTCACCACTGTACCAACATCGCACACACCTCCAGCTGTGCTCACCACTGTACCAACATCGCACACATATCCAGCTGTGCTCACCACTGTACCAACATCGTCCACACCTCCAGCTGTGCTCACCACTGTACCAACATCGCAAACATATCCAGCTGTGCTCACCACTGTACCAACATCGCACACATATCCAGCTGTGCTCACCAATGTACCAACATCGCACACATATCCAGCTGTGCTCACCACTGTACCAACATCGCACACACCTCCAGCTGTGCTCACCACTGTACCAACATTGCACACACTTCCAGCTGAGCTCACCTCTGTCCCAGCATCGCACACAATTCCAGTTGTGCTCCCCACTGTACCAACATTGCACACACTTCCAGCTGAGCTCACCTCTGTCCCAGCATCGCACACAATTCCAGTTGTGCTCACCACTGTACCAGCATCGCTCACACTTCCAGCTGTGCTCACCACTGTACCAACATCGCACAAACTTTCAGCTGTGGTCACCACTGTACCAGCATCGCTCACACTTCCAGCTGTGCTCACCACTGTACCAGCATCACTCACACTTCCAGCTGTGCTCACCACTGTACCAGCATCGCTCACACTTCCAGCTGTGCTCACCACTGTACCAGCATCGCTCACACTTCCAGCTGTGCTCACCACTGTACCAGCATCGCACAGACTTCCAGCTGTGCTCACCACTGTACCAGCATCGCTCACACTTCCAGCTGTGCTCACCACTGTACCAGCATCGCTCACACTTCCAGCTGTGCTCACCACTGTACCAGCATCGCACAGACTTTCAGCTGTGCTCACCACTGTACCAACATCGCTCACACTTCCAGCTGTGCTCACCACTGTACCAACATCGCACACACTTCCAGCTGAGCTCACCACTGTACCAACATCGCACACACCTCCAGCTGTGCTCACCACTGTACCAACATCGCACACATATCCAGCTGTGCTCACCACTGTACCAACATCGTCCACACCTCCAGCTGTGCTCACCACTGTACCAACATCGCAAACATATCCAGCTGTGCTCACCACTGTACCAACATCGCACACATATCCAGCTGTGCTCACCAATGTACCAACATCGCACACATATCCAGCTGTGCTCACCACTGTACCAACATTGCACACACTTCCAGCTGAGCTCACCTCTGTCCCAGCATCGCACACAATTCCAGTTGTGCTCCCCACTGTACCAACATTGCACACACTTCCAGCTGAGCTCACCTCTGTCCCAGCATCGCACACAATTCCAGTTGTGCTCACCACTGTACCAACATCGCACACACTTTCAGCTGTGGTCACCACTGTACCAGCATCGCTCACACTTCCAGCTGTGCTCACCACTGTACCAGCATCACTCACACTTCCAGCTGTGCTCACCCCTGTACCAGCATCGCTCACACTTCCAGCTGTGCTCACCACTGTACCAGCATCGCTCACACTTCCAGCTGTGCTCACCACTGTACCAACATCGCTTAAATTTCCAGCTGTGCACACCACTGTTCCAGCATCGCTCACACTTCCAGCTGTGCTCAACACTGTACCAGCATCGCACACACTTCCAACTGTGCTCACTACTGTATCAGCATCGCTCACGTTTCCAGCTGTGCTCACCACTGTACCAGCATTGCACACACTTCCAGCTGTGCTCACCACTGTACCAACATCACCCACACTTCCAGCTGTGCTCACCACTATACCAGCATCGCAAACACTTCCAGCTGTGCTCACCACTGTACCAGCATCACTCACACTTCCAGCTGTGCTCACCACTGTACCAACAATACACACTTCCAGCTGTGCTCACTACTGTACCAACACTACACACACTTCCAGATGTGCTCACCATTGTACCAACATCACTCACAGATCAGGTTGTGCTCACCACTGAACTATATTCACTCACACTTCCAGCTGTGCTCACAACTGTATCAACATCACTCACATTTCCAGCTGTGCGCACCACTGTACCAACATTACACACACTTCCAGCTGTGCTCACCACTGTATCAGCATCGCTCACGCTTCCAGCTGTGCTCACCACTGTACCAACATTGCACACACTTCCAGCTGTGCTCACCACTGTACCAACATCACTCACTTTTCCAGCTGTGCACACCAGTATACCAACATCGCACACACTTGCAGTTGTGCTCACCACTGTACCAACGTCACCCACACTTCCAGCTGTGCTCACCACTATACCAGCATCGCAAACACTTCCAGCCGTGCTCACCACTGTACCAGCATCACTCACAGATCAGTTTGTGCTCACCACTGAACTATATTCGCTCACACTTCCAGCTGTGCTCACAACTGTATCAACATCACTCACATTTCCAGCTGTGCGCACCACTGTACCAAGATTACACACACTTCCAGCTGTGCTCCCCACTGTACCAACACTACACACACTTCCAGATGTGCCCACCATTGTACCAACATCGCACACACATCCAGCTGTGCTCACCACTGTACCAGCATCACTCACACATCCAGCTGTGCTCACACCTGTACCAACATCGCACACACTTCCAGCTGTGCTCACAACTGTATAAGCATCGCTCACACTTCCAGCTGTGCTCACCGCTGTAGCAGCATCGCTCACACATCCAGCTGTGCTCACCACTGTACCAGCATCGCTCACACTTCCAGCTCTGCTCACCACTGTACAAGCATCACTCACACTTCCAGCTGTGCTCACCACTGTACAAGCATCACTCACACTTTCAGCTGTGCTCACCACTTTACCAACTCAACACACACTTCCAGCTGTGCACACCAGTGTACCAACATCGCACACACCTCCAGTTGTGCTCACCACTTTACCAACACTACACTCACTTCCAGCTGTTCTCACCACTGTACCAACATCAGTCACACATCAGGCTGTGCTCACCACTGTACCAACATCGCTCACACATCCAGCTGTGCTCACCACTGCACTATATTCACTCACCACTGTACTAGCATCGCTCAAACTTCCAGCTGTGCTCACCACTGTACCAACAATACACACACTTCCAGCTGTGCTCACCACTGTACCAACACTACACACACTTCCAGCTGTGCTCACCACTGTACCAACACTAAACACACTACCAAATGTGCTCACCATTGTACCAACATCACTCACACATCAGACTGTGCTCACTACTGTACCAGCATTGCACACACATCCAGCTGTGCTCACCACTGTACCAGCATCGCACACACTTCCAGATGTGCTCATGACTGTACCAACATCGCACACACATCCAGCTGTGCTCACCACTGTACCAGCATCGCTCACACATCCATCTGTGCTCACCACTGTACCAACATCGCACACACTTCCAGCTGTACTCACCACTGTACCAACATCGCACACACTTCCAGCTGTACTCACCACTGTACCAACATCGCACACACTTCCAGCTGAGCTCACCACTGTACCAACATCGCACACACCTCCAGCTGTGCTCACCACTGTACCAACATCGCACACATATCCAGCTGTGCTCACCACTGTACCAATATCGTCCACACCTCCAGCTGTGCTCACCACTGTACCAACATCGCACACATATCCAGCTGTGCTCACCACTGTACCAACATCGCACACATATCCAGCTGTGCTCACCAATGTACCAACATCGCACACATATCCAGCTGTGCTCACCACTGTACCAACATCGCACACACCTCCAGCTGTGCTCACCACTGTACCAACATTGCACACACTTCCAGCTGAGCTCACCTCTGTCCCAGCATCGCACACACATCCAGCTGTGCTCACCACTGTACCAACATCACCCACACTTCCAGCTGTGCTCACCACTATACCAGCATCGCAAACACTTCCAGCTGTGCTCACCACTGTACCAGCATCACTCACACTTCCAGCTGTGCTCACCACTGTACCAACAATACACACTTCCAGCTGTGCTCACTACTGTACCAACACTACACACACTTCCAGATGTGCTCACCATTGTACCAACATCACTCACAGATCAGGTTGTGCTCACCACTGAACTATATTCACTCACACTTCCAGCTGTGCTCACAACTGTATCAACATCACTCACATTTCCAGCTGTGCGCACCACTGTACCAACATTACACACACTTCCAGCTGTGCTCACCACTGTATCAGCATCGCTCACGCTTCCAGCTGTGCTCACCACTGTACCAACATTGCACACACTTCCAGCTGTGCTCACCACTGTACCAACATCACTCACTTTTCCAGCTGTGCACACCAGTATACCAACATCGCACACACTTGCAGTTGTGCTCACCACTGTACCAACGTCACCCACACTTCCAGCTGTGCTCACCACTATACCAGCATCGCAAACACTTCCAGCCGTGCTCACCACTGTACCAGCATCACTCACAGATCAGTTTGTGCTCACCACTGAACTATATTCGCTCACACTTCCAGCTGTGCTCACAACTGTATCAACATCACTCACATTTCCAGCTGTGCGCACCACTGTACCAAGATTACACACACTTCCAGCTGTGCTCCCCACTGTACCAACACTACACACACTTCCAGATGTGCCCACCATTGTACCAACATCGCACACACATCCAGCTGTGCTCACCACTGTACCAGCATCACTCACACATCCAGCTGTGCTCACACCTGTACCAACATCGCACACACTTCCAGCTGTGCTCACAACTGTATAAGCATCGCTCACACTTCCAGCTGTGCTCACCGCTGTAGCAGCATCGCTCACACATCCAGCTGTGCTCACCACTGTACCAGCATCGCTCACACTTCCAGCTCTGCTCACCACTGTACAAGCATCACTCACACTTCCAGCTGTGCTCACCACTGTACAAGCATCACTCACACTTTCAGCTGTGCTCACCACTTTACCAACTCAACACACACTTCCAGCTGTGCACACCAGTGTACCAACATCGCACACACCTCCAGTTGTGCTCACCACTTTACCAACACTACACTCACTTCCAGCTGTTCTCACCACTGACCAACATCAGTCACACATCAGGCTGTGCTCACCACTGTACCAACATCGCTCACACATCCAGCTGTGCTCACCACTGCACTATATTCACTCACCACTGTACTAGCATCGCTCAAACTTCCAGCTGTGCTCACCACTGTACCAACAATACACACACTTCCAGCTGTGCTCACCACTGTACCAACACTACACACACTTCCAGCTGTGCTCACCACTGTACCAACACTAAACACACTACCAAATGTGCTCACCATTGTACCAACATCACTCACACATCAGACTGTGCTCACTACTGTACCAGCATTGCACACACATCCAGCTGTGCTCACCACTGTACCAGCATCGCACACACTTCCAGATGTGCTCATGACTGTACCAACATCGCACACACATCCAGCTGTGCTCACCACTGTACCAGCATCGCTCACACATCCATCTGTGCTCACCACTGTACCAACATCACACACACTTCCAGCTGTACTCACCACTGTACCAACATCGCACACACTTCCAGCTGTACTCACCACTGTACCAACATCGCACACACTTCCAGCTGAGCTCACCACTGTACCAACATCGCACACACCTCCAGCTGTGCTCACCACTGTACCAACATCGCACACATATCCAGCTGTGCTCACCACTGTACCAATATCGTCCACACCTCCAGCTGTGCTCACCACTGTACCAACATCGCACACATATCCAGCTGTGCTCACCACTGTACCAACATCGCACACATATCCAGCTGTGCTCACCAATGTACCAACATCGCACACATATCCAGCTGTGCTCACCACTGTACCAACATCGCACACACCTCCAGCTGTGCTCACCACTGTACCAACATTGCACACACTTCCAGCTGAGCTCACCTCTGTCCCAGCATCGCACACACATCCAGCTGTGCTCACCACTGTACCAACATCGCACACACTTCCAGCTGTGCTCACCACTGTACAAGCATCGCTCACACATCCAGCTGAGATCACTACTTTACAAATATCGCACATACTTCAAGCTGTGCTCACCACTGTACCAGCATCGCTCACACTTCCAGCTGTGCTCACCACTGTACCAGATTCGCTCACACTTCCAGCTGTGCTCACCACTGTACAAGCATCGCTCACACTTCCAGCTGTGCTCACCACTTTATCAACTCTACACACACTTCCAGCTGTGTACACCAGTGTACCAGCATCGCACACACTTCCAGCTGTGCTCACAACTCTATAAGCATCGCTCACACTTCCAGCTGTGCACACCACTGTACCAGCATCGCTCACACATCCAGCTGTGCTCACCACTGTACAAGCATCACTCACACTTCCAGCTGTGCTCACCAGTGTACAAGCATCGCTCACACTTTCAGCTGTGCTCACCACTTTACCAACTCTACACACACTTCCAGCTGTGCACACCAGTGTACCAACATCGCACACACCTCCAGTTGTGCTCACCACTTTACCAACTCTACACACACTTCCAGCTGTTCTCACCACTGTACCAACATCAGTCACACATCAGGCTGTGCTCACCACTGTACCAACATCGCTCACACTTCCAGCTCTGCTCACCACTGTACCAGCATCGCTCACACATCCAGCTGTGCTCACCACTGCACTATATTCACTCATACTTCCAGCTGTGTTCACCACTGTACTAGCATCGCTCAAACTTCCAGCTGTGCTCACCACTGTACCAACAATACACACACTTCCAGATGTGCTCGCCATTGTACCAACATCACTCACACATCAGACTGTTCTCACTACTGTACCAGCATTGCACGCACATCCAGCTGTGCTCACCACTGTACCAGCATCGCACACACTTCCAGATGTGCTCATGACTGTACCAACATCGCACTCACATCCAGCTGTGCTCACCACTGTACAAGCATCACTCACACTTTCAGCTGTGCTCACCACTTTACCAACTCAACACACACTTCCAGCTGTGCACACCAGTGTACCAACATCGCACACACCTCCAGTTGTGCTCACCACTTTACCAACACTACACTCACTTCCAGCTGTTCTCACCACTGACCAACATCAGTCACACATCAGGCTGTGCTCACCACTGTACCAACATCGCTCACACATCCAGCTGTGCTCACCACTGCACTATATTCACTCACCACTGTACTAGCATCGCTCAAACTTCCAGCTGTGCTCACCACTGTACCAACAATACACACACTTCCAGCTGTGCTCACCACTGTACCAACACTACACACACTTCCAGCTGTGCTCACCACTGTACCAACACTAAACACACTACCAAATGTGCTCACCATTGTACCAACATCACTCACACATCAGACTGTGCTCACTACTGTACCAGCATTGCACACACATCCAGCTGTGCTCACCACTGTACCAGCATCGCACACACTTCCAGATGTGCTCATGACTGTACCAACATCGCACACACATCCAGCTGTGCTCACCACTGTACCAGCATCGCTCACACATCCATCTGTGCTCACCACTGTACCAACATCGCACACACTTCCAGCTGTACTCACCACTGTACCAACATCGCACACACTTCCAGCTGTACTCACCACTGTACCAACATCGCACACACTTCCAGCTGAGCTCACCACTGTACCAACATCGCACACACCTCCAGCTGTGCTCACCACTGTACCAACATCGCACACATATCCAGCTGTGCTCACCACTGTACCAATATCGTCCACACCTCCAGCTGTGCTCACCACTGTACCAACATCGCACACATATCCAGCTGTGCTCACCACTGTACCAACATCGCACACATATCCAGCTGTGCTCACCAATGTACCAACATCGCACACATATCCAGCTGTGCTCACCACTGTACCAACATCGCACACACCTCCAGCTGTGCTCACCACTGTACCAACATTGCACACACTTCCAGCTGAGCTCACCTCTGTCCCAGCATCGCACACACATCCAGCTGTGCTCACCACTGTACCAACATCGCACACACTTCCAGCTGTGCTCACCACTGTACAAGCATCGCTCACACATCCAGCTGAGATCACTACTTTACAAATATCGCACATACTTCAAGCTGTGCTCACCACTGTACCAGCATCGCTCACACTTCCAGCTGTGCTCACCACTGTACCAGATTCGCTCACACTTCCAGCTGTGCTCACCACTGTACAAGCATCGCTCACACTTCCAGCTGTGCTCACCACTTTATCAACTCTACACACACTTCCAGCTGTGTACACCAGTGTACCAGCATCGCACACACTTCCAGCTGTGCTCACAACTCTATAAGCATCGCTCACACTTCCAGCTGTGCACACCACTGTACCAGCATCGCTCACACATCCAGCTGTGCTCACCACTGTACAAGCATCACTCACACTTCCAGCTGTGCTCACCAGTGTACAAGCATCGCTCACACTTTCAGCTGTGCTCACCACTTTACCAACTCTACACACACTTCCAGCTGTGCACACCAGTGTACCAACATCGCACACACCTCCAGTTGTGCTCACCACTTTACCAACTCTACACACACTTCCAGCTGTTCTCACCACTGTACCAACATCAGTCACACATCAGGCTGTGCTCACCACTGTACCAACATCGCTCACACTTCCAGCTCTGCTCACCACTGTACCAGCATCGCTCACACATCCAGCTGTGCTCACCACTGCACTATATTCACTCATACTTCCAGCTGTGTTCACCACTGTACTAGCATCGCTCAAACTTCCAGCTGTGCTCACCACTGTACCAACAATACACACACTTCCAGATGTGCTCGCCATTGTACCAACATCACTCACACATCAGACTGTTCTCACTACTGTACCAGCATTGCACGCACATCCAGCTGTGCTCACCACTGTACCAGCATCGCACACACTTCCAGATGTGCTCATGACTGTACCAACATCGCACTCACATCCAGCTGTGCTCACCACTGTACAAGCATCACTCACACTTTCAGCTGTGCTCACCACTTTACCAACTCAACACACACTTCCAGCTGTGCACACCAGTGTACCAACATCGCACACACCTCCAGTTGTGCTCACCACTTTACCAACACTACACTCACTTCCAGCTGTTCTCACCACTGACCAACATCAGTCACACATCAGGCTGTGCTCACCACTGTACCAACATCGCTCACACATCCAGCTGTGCTCACCACTGCACTATATTCACTCACCACTGTACTAGCATCGCTCAAACTTCCAGCTGTGCTCACCACTGTACCAACAATACACACACTTCCAGCTGTGCTCACCACTGTACCAACACTACACACACTTCCAGCTGTGCTCACCACTGTACCAACACTAAACACACTACCAAATGTGCTCACCATTGTACCAACATCACTCACACATCAGACTGTGCTCACTACTGTACCAGCATTGCACACACATCCAGCTGTGCTCACCACTGTACCAGCATCGCACACACTTCCAGATGTGCTCATGACTGTACCAACATCGCACACACATCCAGCTGTGCTCACCACTGTACCAGCATCGCTCACACATCCATCTGTGCTCACCACTGTACCAACATCGCACACACTTCCAGCTGTACTCACCACTGTACCAACATCGCACACACTTCCAGCTGTACTCACCACTGTACCAACATCGCACACACTTCCAGCTGAGCTCACCACTGTACCAACATCGCACACACCTCCAGCTGTGCTCACCACTGTACCAACATCGCACACATATCCAGCTGTGCTCACCACTGTACCAATATCGTCCACACCTCCAGCTGTGCTCACCACTGTACCAACATCGCACACATATCCAGCTGTGCTCACCACTGTACCAACATCGCACACATATCCAGCTGTGCTCACCAATGTACCAACATCGCACACATATCCAGCTGTGCTCACCACTGTACCAACATCGCACACACCTCCAGCTGTGCTCACCACTGTACCAACATTGCACACACTTCCAGCTGAGCTCACCTCTGTCCCAGCATCGCACACACATCCAGCTGTGCTCACCACTGTACCAACATCGCACACACTTCCAGCTGTGCTCACCACTGTACAAGCATCGCTCACACATCCAGCTGAGATCACTACTTTACAAATATCGCACATACTTCAAGCTGTGCTCACCACTGTACCAGCATCGCTCACACTTCCAGCTGTGCTCACCACTGTACCAGATTCGCTCACACTTCCAGCTGTGCTCACCACTGTACAAGCATCGCTCACACTTCCAGCTGTGCTCACCACTTTATCAACTCTACACACACTTCCAGCTGTGTACACCAGTGTACCAGCATCGCACACACTTCCAGCTGTGCTCACAACTCTATAAGCATCGCTCACACTTCCAGCTGTGCACACCACTGTACCAGCATCGCTCACACATCCAGCTGTGCTCACCACTGTACAAGCATCACTCACACTTCCAGCTGTGCTCACCAGTGTACAAGCATCGCTCACACTTTCAGCTGTGCTCACCACTTTACCAACTCTACACACACTTCCAGCTGTGCACACCAGTGTACCAACATCGCACACACCTCCAGTTGTGCTCACCACTTTACCAACTCTACACACACTTCCAGCTGTTCTCACCACTGTACCAACATCAGTCACACATCAGGCTGTGCTCACCACTGTACCAACATCGCTCACACTTCCAGCTCTGCTCACCACTGTACCAGCATCGCTCACACATCCAGCTGTGCTCACCACTGCACTATATTCACTCATACTTCCAGCTGTGTTCACCACTGTACTAGCATCGCTCAAACTTCCAGCTGTGCTCACCACTGTACCAACAATACACACACTTCCAGATGTGCTCGCCATTGTACCAACATCACTCACACATCAGACTGTTCTCACTACTGTACCAGCATTGCACGCACATCCAGCTGTGCTCACCACTGTACCAGCATCGCACACACTTCCAGATGTGCTCATGACTGTACCAACATCGCACTCACATCCAGCTGTGCTCACCACTGTACCAGCATCGCTCACACATCCATCTGTGCTCACCACTGTACCAACATCGCACACACTTCCAGCTGTACTCACCACTGTACCAACATCGCACACACTTCCAGCTGTACTCACCACTGTACCAACATCGCACACACTTCCAGCTGAGCTCACCACTGTACCAACATCGCACACACCTCCAGCTGTGCTCACCACTGTACCAACATCGCACACATATCCAGCTGTGCTCACCACTGTAGCAATATCGTCCACACCTCCAGCTGTGCTCACCACTGTACCAACATCGCACACATATCCAGCTGTGCTCACCACTGTACCAACATCGCACACATATCCAGCTGTGCTCACCAATGTACCAACATCGCACACATATCCAGCTGTGCTCACCACTGTACCAACATCGCTCACACATCCAGCTGTGCTCACCACTGCACTATATTCACTCACCACTGTACTAGCATCGCTCAAACTTCCAGCTGTGCTCACCACTGTACCAACAATACACACACTTCCAGCTGTGCTCACCACTGTACCAACACTACACACACTTCCAGCTGTGCTCACCACTGTACCAACACTAAACACACTTCCAGATGTGCTCACCATTGTACCAACATCAATCACACATCAGACTGTGCTCACTACTGTACCAGCATTGCACACACATCCAGCTGTGCTCACCACTGTACCAGCATCGCACACACTTCCAGATGTGCTCATGACTGCACCAACATCGCACACACATCCAGCTGTGCTCACCACTGTACCAGCATCGCTCACACATCCAGCTGTGCTCACCACTGTACCAACATCGCACACACTTCCAGCTGTACTCACCACTGTACCAACATCGCACACACTTCCAGCTGTACTCACCACTGTACCAACATCGCACACACTTCCAGCTGAGCTCACCACTGTACCAACATCGCACACACCTCCAGCTGTGCTCACCACTGTACCAACATCGCACACATATCCAGCTGTGCTCACCACTGTACCAATATCGTCCAGACCTCCAGCTGTGCTCACCACTGTACCAACATTGCACACATATCCAGCTGTGCTCACCACTGTACCAACATCTCACACATATCCAGCTGTGCTCACCAATGTACCAACATCGCACACATATCCAGCTGTGCGCACCACTGTACCAACATCGCATACACATCCAGCTGTGCTCACCACTGTACCAACATTGCACACACTTCCAGCTGAGCTCACCTCTGTACAAGCATCGCTCACACATCCAGCTGAGCTCACTACTTTACAAATATCGCACATACTTCAAGCTGTGCTCACCACTGTACCAGCATCGCTCACACTTCCAGCTGTGCTCACCACTGTATCAGTATCGCTCACACATCCAGTTGTGCTCACCACTGTACCAGATTCGCTCACACTTCCAGCTGTGCTCACCACTGTACAAGCATCGCTCACACTTCCAGCTGTGCTCACCACTTTATCAACTCTACACACACTTCCAGCTGTGTACACCAGTGTACCAGCATCGCACACACTTCCAGCTGTGCTCACAACTCTATAAGCATCGCTCACACTTCCAGCTGTGCACACCACTGTACCAGCATCGCTCACACATCCAGCTGTGCTCACCACTGTACAAGCATCACTCACACTTCCAGCTGTGCTCACCAGTGTACAAGCATCGCTCACACTTTCAGCTGTGCTCACCACTTTACCAACTCTACACACACTTCCAGCTGTGCACACCAGTGTACCAACATCGCACACACCTCCAGTTGTGCTCACCACTTTACCAACTCTACACACACTTCCAGCTGTTCTCACCACTGTACCAACATCAGTCACACATCAGGCTGTGCTCACCACTGTACCAACATCGCTCACACTTCCAGCTCTGCTCACCACTGTACCAGCATCGCTCACACATCCAGCTGTGCTCACCACTGCACTATATTCACTCATACTTCCAGCTGTGTTCACCACTGTACTAGCATCGCTCAAACTTCCAGCTGTGCTCACCACTGTACCAACAATACACACACTTCCAGATGTGCTCGCCATTGTACCAACATCACTCACACATCAGACTGTTCTCACTACTGTACCAGCATTGCACGCACATCCAGCTGTGCTCACCACTGTACCAGCATCGCACACACTTCCAGATGTGCTCATGACTGTACCAACATCGCACTCACATCCAGCTGTGCTCACCACTGTACCAGCATCGCTCACACATCCATCTGTGCTCACCACTGTACCAACATCGCACACACTTCCAGCTGTACTCACCACTGTACCAACATCGCACACACTTCCAGCTGTACTCACCACTGTACCAACATCGCACACACTTCCAGCTGAGCTCACCACTGTACCAACATCGCACACACCTCCAGCTGTGCTCACCACTGTACCAACATCGCACACATATCCAGCTGTGCTCACCACTGTAGCAATATCGTCCACACCTCCAGCTGTGCTCACCACTGTACCAACATCGCACACATATCCAGCTGTGCTCACCACTGTACCAACATCGCACACATATCCAGCTGTGCTCACCAATGTACCAACATCGCACACATATCCAGCTGTGCTCACCACTGTACCAACATCGCTCACACATCCAGCTGTGCTCACCACTGCACTATATTCACTCACCACTGTACTAGCATCGCTCAAACTTCCAGCTGTGCTCACCACTGTACCAACAATACACACACTTCCAGCTGTGCTCACCACTGTACCAACACTACACACACTTCCAGCTGTGCTCACCACTGTACCAACACTAAACACACTTCCAGATGTGCTCACCATTGTACCAACATCAATCACACATCAGACTGTGCTCACTACTGTACCAGCATTGCACACACATCCAGCTGTGCTCACCACTGTACCAGCATCGCACACACTTCCAGATGTGCTCATGACTGCACCAACATCGCACACACATCCAGCTGTGCTCACCACTGTACCAGCATCGCTCACACATCCAGCTGTGCTCACCACTGTACCAACATCGCACACACTTCCAGCTGTACTCACCACTGTACCAACATCGCACACACTTCCAGCTGTACTCACCACTGTACCAACATCGCACACACTTCCAGCTGAGCTCACCACTGTACCAACATCGCACACACCTCCAGCTGTGCTCACCACTGTACCAACATCGCACACATATCCAGCTGTGCTCACCACTGTACCAATATCGTCCAGACCTCCAGCTGTGCTCACCACTGTACCAACATTGCACACATATCCAGCTGTGCTCACCACTGTACCAACATCTCACACATATCCAGCTGTGCTCACCAATGTACCAACATCGCACACATATCCAGCTGTGCGCACCACTGTACCAACATCGCATACACATCCAGCTGTGCTCACCACTGTACCAACATTGCACACACTTCCAGCTGAGCTCACCTCTGTACAAGCATCGCTCACACATCCAGCTGAGCTCACTACTTTACAAATATCGCACATACTTCAAGCTGTGCTCACCACTGTACCAGCATCGCTCACACTTCCAGCTGTGCTCACCACTGTATCAGTATCGCTCACACATCCAGTTGTGCTCACCACTGTACCAGATTCGCTCACACTTCCAGCTGTGCTCACCACTGTACAAGCATCGCTCACACTTCCAGCTGTGCTCACCACTTTATCAACTCTACACACACTTCCAGCTGTGTACACCAGTGTACCAGCATCGCACACACTTCCAGCTGTGCTCACAACTCTATAAGCATCGCTCATACTTCCAGCTGTGCACACCACTGTACCAGCATCGCTCACACATCCAGCTGTGCTCACCACTGTACAAGCATCACTCACACTTCCAGCTGTGCTCACCAGTGTACAAGCATCACTCACACTTTCAGCTGTGCTCACCACTTTACCAACTCTACACACACTTCCAGCTGTGCACACCAGTGTACCAACATCGCACACACCTCCAGTTGTGCTCACCACTTTACCAACTCTACACACACTTCCAGCTGTTCTCACCACTGTACCAACATCAGTCACACATCAGGCTGTGCTCACCACTGTACCAACATCGCTCACACTTCCAGCTGTGCTCACCACTGTACCAGCATCGCTCACACATCCAGCTGTGCTCACCACTGCACTATATTCACTCATACTTCCAGCTGTGTTCACCACTGTACTAGCATCGCTCAAACTTCCAGCTGTGCTCACCACTGTACCAACAATACACACACTTCCAGATGTGCTCGCCATTGTACCAACATCACTCACACATCAGACTGTTCTCACTACTGTACCAGCATTGCACGCACATCCAGCTGTGCTCACCACTGTACCAGCATCGCACACACTTCCAGATGTGCTCATGACTGTACCAACATCGCACTCACATCCAGCTGTGCTCACCACTGTACCAGCATCGCTCACACATCCAGCTGTGCTCACCACTGTACCAACATCGCACACACTTCCAGCTGTACTCACCACTGTACCAACATCGCACACACTTCCAGCTGTACTCACCACTGTACCAACATCGCACACACTTCCAGCTGAGCTCACCACTGTACCAACATCGCACACACCTCCAGCTGTGCTCACCACTGTACCAACATCGCACACATATCCAGCTGTGCTCACCACTGTAGCAATATCGTCCACACCTCCAGCTGTGCTCACCACTGTACCAACATCGCACACATATCCAGCTGTGCTCACCACTGTACCAACATCGCACACATATCCAGCTGTGCTCACCAATGTACCAACATCGCACACATATCCAGCTGTGCTCACCACTGTACCAACATCGCTCACACATCCAGCTGTGCTCACCACTGCACTATATTCACTCACCACTGTACTAGCATCGCTCAAACTTCCAGCTGTGCTCACCACTGTACCAACAATACACACACTTCCAGCTGTGCTCACCACTGTACCAACACTACACACACTTCCAGCTGTGCTCACCACTGTACCAACACTAAACACACTTCCAGATGTGCTCACCATTGTACCAACATCAATCACACATCAGACTGTGCTCACTACTGTACCAGCATTGCACACACATCCAGCTGTTCTCACCACTGTACCAGCATCGCACACACTTCCAGATGTGCTCATGACTGCACCAACATCGCACACACATCCAGCTGTGCTCACCACTGTACCAGCATCGCTCACACATCCAGCTGTGCTCACCACTGTACCAACATCGCACACACTTCCAGCTGTACTCACCACTGTACCAACATCGCACACACTTCCAGCTGTACTCACCACTGTACCAACATCGCACACACTTCCAGCTGAGCTCACCACTGTACCAACATCGCACACACCTCCAGCTGTGCTCACCACTGTACCAACATCGCACACATATCCAGCTGTGCTCACCACTGTACCAATATCGTCCAGACCTCCAGCTGTGCTCACCACTGTACCAACATTGCACACATATCCAGCTGTGCTCACCACTGTACCAACATCTCACACATATCCAGCTGTGCTCACCAATGTACCAACATCGCACACATATCCAGCTGTGCGCACCACTGTACCAACATCGCATACACATCCATCTGTGCTCACCACTGTACCAACATTGCACACACTTCCAGCTGAGCTCACCTCTGTACAAGCATCGCTCACACATCCAGCTGAGCTCACTACTTTACAAATATCGCACATACTTCAAGCTGTGCTCACCACTGTACCAGCATCGCTCACACTTCCAGCTGTGCTCACCACTGTATCAGTATCGCTCACACATCCAGTTGTGCTCACCACTGTACCAGATTCGCTCACACTTCCAGCTGTGCTCACCACTGTACAAGCATCGCTCACACTTCCAGCTGTGCTCACCACTTTATCAACTCTACACACACTTCCAGCTGTGTACACCAGTGTACCAGCATCGCACACACTTCCAGCTGTGCTCACAACTCTATAAGCATCGCTCATACTTCCAGCTGTGCACACCACTGTACCAGCATCGCTCACACATCCAGCTGTGCTCACCACTGTACAAGCATCACTCACACTTCCAGCTGTGCTCACCAGTGTACAAGCATCACTCACACTTTCAGCTGTGCTCACCACTTTACCAACTCTACACACACTTCCAGCTGTGCACACCAGTGTACCAACATCGCACACACCTCCAGTTGTGCTCACCACTTTACCAACTCTACACACACTTCCAGCTGTTCTCACCACTGTACCAACATCAGTCACACATCAGGCTGTGCTCACCACTGTACCAACATCGCTCACACTTCCAGCTGTGCTCACCACTGTACCAGCATCGCTCACACATCCAGCTGTGCTCACCACTGCACTATATTCACTCATACTTCCAGCTGTGCTCACCACTGTACTAGCATCGCTCAAACTTCCAGCTGTGCTCACCACTGTACCAACAATACACACACTTCCAGCTGTGCTCACCACTGTACCAACACTAAACACACTTCCAGATGTGCTCACCATTGTACCAACATCACTCACACATCAGACTGTTCTCACTACTGTACCAGCATTGCACGCACATCCAGCTGTGCTCACCACTGTACCAGCATCGCACACACTTCCAGATGTGCTCATGACTGTACCAACATCGCACACACATCCAGCTGTGCTCACCACTGTACCAGCATCGCTCACACATCCAGCTGCGCTCACCACTGTACCAACATCGCACACACTTCCAGCTGTACTCACCACTGTACCAACATCGCACACACTTCCAGCTGTACTCACCACTGTACCAACATCGCACACACTTCCAGCTGAGCTCACCACTGTACCAACATCGCACACACCTCCAGCTGTGCTCACCACTGTACCAACATCGCACACATATCCAGCTGTGCTCACCACTGTACCAATATCGTCCACACCTCCAGCTGTGCTCACCACTGTACCAACATCGCACACACCTCCAGTTGTGCACACCACTGTACCAACATTGCTCACACCTCCAGTTGTGCACACCACTGTACCAACATCGCACACACCTCCAGTTGCGCACACCACTGTACCAACATCACACAAACCTCCAGCTGAGCTCACCACTGTACTAGCATCACTCACACTTCAAGCTGTGCTCACCAATGTACCAGCATCACTAACACTTCCAGCTGTGCACACCACTGTACCAACATTGCACACACCTCCAGCTGTGCTCACCACTGTACCAGCATCACACACACTTCAAGCTGCGCTCACCACTGTACCAGCATCGCAAACACCTCCAGCTGTACTCACTACTGTACCAACATCTCACACACTTCCAGCTGTGCTCACCACTGTACCAGCATCGCTCACACTTCCAGCTGTGCTCACCACTGTACCAGCATCCCTCACACTTCCAGCTGTGCTCACCACTGTACCAACGTCACCCACACTTCCAGCTGTGCTGACCACTGTACCAACGTCACCCACACTTCCAGCTGTGCTCACCACTATATCAGCATCGCAAACACTTCCAGCTGTGCTCACCACTGTACCAACACTACAAACACTTCCAGATGTGCTCACCATTGTACCAGTATTGCACAAACTTCCAGCTGTGCTCACCATTGTACCAACATCGCACACACTTCCAGCTGTGCTCACCACTGTACCAGCATCGCACACACGTCCAGCTGTGCTCACCACTGGACCAGCATCGCTCACACTTCCAGCTGTGCTCACCACTGTACCAGCATCACTCACACTTCCAGCTGTGCTCACCACTGTACCAGCATCGCTCACACTTCCAGCTGTGCTCACCACTGTACCAACATCGCACACACCTCCAGCTGTAATCACCACTGTACCAGCATCGCACAGACTTCCAGCTGTGCTCACCAATGTACCAACATCGCTCACACTTCCAGCTGTGCTCACCACTGTACCAACATCGCTCACACTTCCAGCTGTGCTCACCACTGTACCAGCATCACACACACTTCAAGGTGCGCTCACCACTGTACCAGCATCGCACACACCTCGAGCTGTACTCACTACTGTACCAACATCTCACACACTTCCAGCTGTGCTCACCACTGTACCAGCATCGCTCACACTTCCAGCTGTGCTCACCACTGTACCAGCATCCCTCACACTTCCAGCTGTGCTCACCACTGTACCAACACTACACACACTTCCAGCTGTGCTCACCACTGTACCAACACTAAACACACTTCCAGATGTGCTCACCATTGTACCAACATCACTCACACATCAGACTGTGCTCACTACTGTACCAGCATTGCACACACATCCAGCTGTGCTCACCACTGTACCAGCATCGCACACACTTCCAGATGTGCTCATGACTGCACCAACATCGCACACACATCCAGCTGTGCTCACCACTGTACCAGCATCGCTCACACATCCAGCTGTGCTCACCACTGTACCAACATCGCACACACTTCCAGCTGTACTCACCACTGTACCAACATCGCACACACTTCCAGCTGTACTCACCACTGTACCAACATCGCACACACTTCCAGCTGAGCTCACCACTGTACCAACATCGCACACACCTCCAGCTGTGCTCACCACTGTACCAACATCGCACACATATCCAGCTGTGCTCACCACTGTACCAATATCGTCCAGACCTCCAGCTGTGCTCACCACTGTACCAACATTGCACACATATCCAGCTGTGCTCACCACTGTACCAACATCTCACACATATCCAGCTGTGCTCACCAATGTACCAACATCGCACACATATCCAGCTGTGCGCACCACTGTACCAACATCGCATACACATCCATCTGTGCTCACCACTGTACCAACATTGCACACACTTCCAGCTGAGCTCACCTCTGTACAAGCATCGCTCACACATCCAGCTGAGCTCACTACTTTACAAATATCGCACATACTTCAAGCTGTGCTCACCACTGTACCAGCATCGCTCACACTTCCAGCTGTGCTCACCACTGTATCAGTATCGCTCACACATCCAGTTGTGCTCACCACTGTACCAGATTCGCTCACACTTCCAGCTGTGCTCACCACTGTACAAGCATCGCTCACACTTCCAGCTGTGCTCACCACTTTATCAACTCTACACACACTTCCAGCTGTGTACACCAGTGTACCAGCATCGCACACACTTCCAGCTGTGCTCACAACTCTATAAGCATCGCTCATACTTCCAGCTGTGCACACCACTGTACCAGCATCGCTCACACATCCAGCTGTGCTCACCACTGTACAAGCATCACTCACACTTCCAGCTGTGCTCACCAGTGTACAAGCATCACTCACACTTTCAGCTGTGCTCACCACTTTACCAACTCTACACACACTTCCAGCTGTGCACACCAGTGTACCAACATCGCACACACCTCCAGTTGTGCTCACCACTTTACCAACTCTACACACACTTCCAGCTGTTCTCACCACTGTACCAACATCAGTCACACATCAGGCTGTGCTCACCACTGTACCAACATCGCTCACACTTCCAGCTGTGCTCACCACTGTACCAGCATCGCTCACACATCCAGCTGTGCTCACCACTGCACTATATTCACTCATACTTCCAGCTGTGCTCACCACTGTACTAGCATCGCTCAAACTTCCAGCTGTGCTCACCACTGTACCAACAATACACACACTTCCAGCTGTGCTCACCACTGTACCAACACTAAACACACTTCCAGATGTGCTCACCATTGTACCAACATCACTCACACATCAGACTGTTCTCACTACTGTACCAGCATTGCACGCACATCCAGCTGTGCTCACCACTGTACCAGCATCGCACACACTTCCAGATGTGCTCATGACTGTACCAACATCGCACACACATCCAGCTGTGCTCACCACTGTACCAGCATCGCTCACACATCCAGCTGCGCTCACCACTGTACCAACATCGCACACACTTCCAGCTGTACTCACCACTGTACCAACATCGCACACACTTCCAGCTGTACTCACCACTGTACCAACATCGCACACACTTCCAGCTGAGCTCACCACTGTACCAACATCGCACACACCTCCAGCTGTGCTCACCACTGTACCAACATCGCACACATATCCAGCTGTGCTCACCACTGTACCAATATCGTCCACACCTCCAGCTGTGCTCACCACTGTACCAACATCGCACACACCTCCAGTTGTGCACACCACTGTACCAACATTGCTCACACCTCCAGTTGTGCACACCACTGTACCAACATCGCACACACCTCCAGTTGCGCACACCACTGTACCAACATCACACAAACCTCCAGCTGAGCTCACCACTGTACTAGCATCACTCACACTTCAAGCTGTGCTCACCAATGTACCAGCATCACTAACACTTCCAGCTGTGCACACCACTGTACCAACATTGCACACACCTCCAGCTGTGCTCACCACTGTACCAGCATCACACACACTTCAAGCTGCGCTCACCACTGTACCAGCATCGCAAACACCTCCAGCTGTACTCACTACTGTACCAACATCTCACACACTTCCAGCTGTGCTCACCACTGTACCAGCATCGCTCACACTTCCAGCTGTGCTCACCACTGTACCAGCATCCCTCACACTTCCAGCTGTGCTCACCACTGTACCAACGTCACCCACACTTCCAGCTGTGCTGACCACTGTACCAACGTCACCCACACTTCCAGCTGTGCTCACCACTATATCAGCATCGCAAACACTTCCAGCTGTGCTCACCACTGTACCAACACTACAAACACTTCCAGATGTGCTCACCATTGTACCAGTATTGCACAAACTTCCAGCTGTGCTCACCATTGTACCAACATCGCACACACTTCCAGCTGTGCTCACCACTGTACCAGCATCGCACACACGTCCAGCTGTGCTCACCACTGTACCAGCATCGCTCACACTTCCAGCTGTGCTCACCACTGTACCAGCATCACTCACACTTCCAGCTGTGCTCACCACTGTACCAGCATCGCTCACACTTCCAGCTGTGCTCACCACTGTACCAACATCGCACACACCTCCAGCTGTAATCACCACTGTACCAGCATCGCACAGACTTCCAGCTGTGCTCACCAATGTACCAACATCGCTCACACTTCCAGCTGTGCTCACCACTGTACCAACATCGCTCACACTTCCAGCTGTGCTCACCACTGTACCAGCATCACACACACTTCAAGGTGCGCTCACCACTGTACCAGCATCGCACACACCTCGAGCTGTACTCACTACTGTACCAACATCTCACACACTTCCAGCTGTGCTCACCACTGTACCAGCATCGCTCACACTTCCAGCTGTGCTCACCACTGTACCAGCATCCCTCACACTTCCAGCTGTGCTCACCACTGTACCAACGTCACCCACACTTCCAGCTGTGCTCACCACTATACCAGCATCGCAAACTCTTCCAGCTGTGCTCACCCCTGTACCAGCATCACTCACACTTCCAGCTGTGCTCACCACTGTAACAATGTCACCCACACTTCCAGCTGTGCTCACCACTGTACCAACACAACACACACTTCCAGATGTGCTCACCATTGTACCAACATTTCACACACTTCCAGCTGAGCTCACCTCTGTCCCAACATCGCACACACTTCCAGCTGTGTTCACCACTTTACCAGCATCGCACAAACTTCCAGCTGTGCTCACAAATGTAGCAACATCGCACACACTTCCAGCTGTGCTCACCACTGTACCAGCATCGCACACACGTCCAGCTGTGCTCACCACTGTACCAGCATCGCTCACACTTCCAGCTGTGCTCACCACTGTACCAGCATCACTCACACTTCCAGCTGTGCTCACCACTGTACCAGCATCGCTCACAATTCCAGCTGTGCTCACCACTGTACCAACATTGCACACACCTCCAGCTGTACTCACCACTGTACCAGCATCGCACAGACTTCCAGCTGTGCTCACCACTGTACCAGCATCGCTCACACTTCCAGCTGTGCTCACCACTGTACCAACATCGCTCACACTTCCAGCTGTGCTCACCACTGTACCAGCATCGCTCACACTTCCTGCTGTGCTCACCACTGTACCAGCATCACTCACACTTCCAGCTGTGCTCACCACTGTACCAACATCGCTCACACTTCCAGCTGTGCACACCACTTTACCAGCATCACTCACACTTCCAGCTGTGGTCACCACTGTACCAGCATCACTCACACTTCCAGCTGTGCTCACCACTGTACCAACAATACACACACTTCCAGCTGTGCTCACCACTGTACTAACACTACACACACTTCCAGATGTGCTCACCATTGTACCAACATCACTCACACATCAGGTTGTGCTCACCACTGTACTATATTCGCTCACACTTCCAGCGGTGCTCACAACTGTATCAACATCACTCACATTTCCAGCTGTGCTCACCACTGTACTAGCATCGCTCACACTTCCAGCTGTGCTCACCACTGTACCAACAATACACACACTTTCAGCTGTGCTCACCACTGTACCATCACTACACACACTTCCAGCTGTGCTCACCACTGTACCAACACGACACACACTTCTAGATGTGCTCACCATTGTACAAACATCACTCACACATCAGGCTGTGCTCACTACTGTACCAACATCGCACACACTTCCAGCTGTGCTCACAACTGCATAAGCATCGCTCACACTTCCAGCTGTGCTCACCACTGTACCAGCATCGTTCACACATCCAGCTGTGCTCACCACTGTACCAGCATCGCTCACAATTCCAGCTCTGCTCACCACTGTACAAGCATCACTCACACTTCCAGCTGTGCTCACCACTGTATAAGCATCGCTCACACTTCCAGCTGTGCTCACCACTTTACCAACTCTACACAAACTTCCAGCTGTGCACACCAGTGTACCAACATCAGTCACACATCAGGCTGCGTTCACCACTGTACCAACATCGCTCACACTTCCAGCTGTGCTCACCACTGTACTAGCATCGCTCACACATCCAGCTGTGCTCACCACTGTACTATATTCACTCACACTTCCAGCTGTGCTCACCACTGTACTAGCATCGCTCACACTTCCAGCTGTGCTCACCACTGTACCAACACTACACACACTTCCAGATGTGCTCACCATTGTACCATCGCACACACCTCCAGCTGTGCTCACCACTGTACCAACTTTGCACACACTTCCAGCTGAGCTCACCTCTGTCCCAGCATCGCACACACCTCCAGCTGTGCTCACCACTGTACCAACTTTGCACACACTTCCAGCTGAGCTCACCTCTGTCCCAGCATCGCACACAATTCCAGCTGTGCTCACCACTGTACCAGCATCGCTCACACATCCAGCTGTGCTCACCACTGTACCAGCATTACTCACACTTCCAGCTGTGGTCACCACTGTACCAGCATCGCTCACACATATCCAGCTGTGCTCACCACTTTACCAACAATACCCACACTTCCATCTGCGCTCACCACTGTACCAACACTACACACACTTCCAGATGTGCTCACCATTGTACCAACATCACTCACACATCAGGTTGTGCTCACCACTGTACTATATTCGCTCACACTTCCAGCTGTGCTCACAACTGTATCAATATCACTCACATTTCCAGCTGTGCTCACCACTGTACTAGCATCGCTCACACTTCCAGCTGTGCTCACCACTGTACCAACAATACACACACTTTCAGCTGTGCTCACCACTGTACCAACACACACACACTTCCAGATGTGCTCACCATTGTACCAACATCACTCACACGTCAGCCTGTGCTCACTACTGTACCAACATCGCACACACTTCCAGCTGTGCTCACAACTGTATAAGCATCGCTCACACTTCCAGCTGTGCTCACCACTGTACCAGCATTGCTCACACATCCAGCGGTGCTCACCACTGTACCAGCATCGCTCACACTTCCAGCTCTGCTCACCACTGTACAAGCATCACTCACACTTCCAGCTATGCTCACCACTGTACAAACATCGTTCACACGTCCAGCTGTGCTCACCATTGTACCAACACCAGTCACACATCAGGCTGTGCTCACCACTGTACCAACATCGCTCACACTTCCAGCTCTGCTCACCACTGTACCAGCATCGCTCACACATATCCAGCTGTGCTCACCACTGTACTATATTCACTCACACTGCCAGCTGTGCTCACCACTGTACTAGCATCGCTCACACTTCCAGCTGTGCTCACCACTGTACCAACAATACACACACTTCCAGCTGTGCTCACCACAGTACCAGCATCGCTCACACTTCCAGATGTGCTCATGCCTGTATCAACATCACTCACATATCCAGCTGTGCACACCAGTATACCAACATCGCTCACACTTCCAGCTGAGCTCACCACTGCACCAACATCGCACACACTTCCAGCTGTGCTCACCACTGTACCAACATCGCACACACTTCCAGCTGTGCTCACCACTGTACAAACACTATAAACCACTTTCAGATGTGCTCACCATTGTACCAACATCACTCACACATCAGGCTGTGCTCACCACTGTACCATCATCTCTCAAACTTCCAGCTCTGCTCACCACTGCACCAACATCGCTCACACATCAGGTTGTGCTCACCACTGTACTATATTCCCTCACACTTCCAGCTGTGCTCACAACTGCATCAATATCACTCACATTTCCAGCTGTGCTCACCACTGTACAAGCATCGCTCACACTTCCAGCTGTGCTCACCACTGTACCAACAATATACACACTTTCAGCTGTGCTCACCACTGTACCAACACTACACACACTTCCAGCTGTGCTCACCACTGTACCAACACTACACACACTTCCAGATGTGCTCACCATTGTACCAACATCACTCACACATCAGGTTGTGCTCACCACTGTACTATATTAGCTCACACTTCCAGCTGTGCTCACAACTGTATCAACATCACTCACATTTCCAGCTTTGCTCACCACTGTACTAGCATCGCTCACACTTCCAGCTGTGCTCACCACTGTACCAACAATACACACACTTTCAGCTGTGCTCACCACTGTACCAACACACACACACTTCCAGATGTGCTCACCATTGTACCAACATCACTCACACATCAGCCTGTGCTCACTACTGTACCAACATCGCACACACTTCCAGCTGTGCTCACAACTGTATAAGCATCGCTCACACTTCCAGCTGTGCTCACCACTGTACCAGCATCGCTCACACATCCAGCGGTGCTCACCACTGTACCAGCATCGCTCACACTTCCAGCTCTGCTCACCACTGTACAAGCATCACTCACACTTCCAGCTATGCCTCACCACTGTACAAACATCGTTCACATGTCCAGCTGTGCTCACCACTTTACCAACTCTACACACAATTCCAGCTGTGCTCACCACAGTACCAACACTACACACACTTCCAGATGTGCTCACCATTGTACCAACATCACTCACACATCAGGTTGTGCTCACCACTGTACTATATTCGCTCACACTTCCAGCTGTGCTCACAACTGTATCAACATCACTCGCATTTCAAGCTGTGCTCACCACTGTACCAACATTACACACACTTCCAGC
The DNA here is from genome assembly GCA_030390025.1 of Squalus acanthias. NCBI lineage: Eukaryota > Metazoa > Chordata > Chondrichthyes > Squaliformes > Squalidae > Squalus > Squalus acanthias. The sequence goes on from CM059436.1 coordinate 781,227, forward strand.
TGTGCTCACCAGTGTACCAACAGCGCACACACCTCCAGTTGTGCTCACCATTGTACAAACATCTCACACACTTCCAGCTGTTCTCACCACTGTACCAACATCAGTCACACATCAGGCTGTGCTCACCACTGTACCAACATCGCTCACACTTCCAGCTCTGCTCACCACTGTACCAGCATCGCTCACACATATCCAGCTGTGCTCACCACTGTACTATATTCACTCACACTGCCAGCTGTGCTCACCACTGTACTAGCATCGCTCACACCTCCAGCTGTGCTCACCACTGTACCAACAATACACACACTTCCAGCTGTGCTCACCACAGTACCAGCATCGCTCACACTTCCAGATGTGCTCATGACTGTATCAACATCACTCACATATCCAACTGTGCACACCAGTATATCAACATCGCTCACACTTCCAGCTGAGCTCACCACTGCACCAACATCGCACACACTTCCAGCTGTGCTCACCACTGTACCAGCATCGTTCACACATCCAGCTGTGCTCACCACTGTACCAGCATCGCTCACAATTCCAGCTCTGCTCACCACTGTACAAGCATCACTCACACTTCCAGCTGTGCTCACCACTGTATAAGCATCGCTCACACTTCCAGCTGTGCTCACCACTTTACCAACTCTACACAAACTTCCAGCTGTGCACACCAGTGTACCAACATCAGTCACACATCAGGCTGCGTTCACCACTGTACCAACATCGCTCACACTTCCAGCTGTGCTCACCACTGTACTAGCATCGCTCACACATCCAGCTGTGCTCACCACTGTACTATATTCACTCACACTTCCAGCTGTGCTCACCACTGTACTAGCATCGCTCACACTTCCAGCTGTGCTCACCACTGTACCAACACTACACACACTTCCAGATGTGCTCACCATTGTACCATCGCACACACCTCCAGCTGTGCTCACCACTGTACCAACTTTGCACACACTTCCAGCTGAGCTCACCTCTGTCCCAGCATCGCACACAATTCCAGCTGTGCTCACCACTGTACCAGCATCGCTCACACATCCAGCTGTGCTCACCACTGTACCAGCATTACTCACACTTCCAGCTGTGGTCACCACTGTACCAGCATCGCTCACACATATCCAGCTGTGCTCACCACTTTACCAACAATACCCACACTTCCATCTGCGCTCACCACTGTACCAACACTACACACACTTCCAGATGTGCTCACCATTGTACCAACATCACTCACACATCAGGTTGTGCTCACCACTGTACTATATTCGCTCACACTTCCAGCTGTGCTCACAACTGTATCAATACCACTCACATTTCCAGCTGTGCTCACCACTGTACTAGCATCGCTCACACTTCCAGCTGTGCTCACCACTGTACCAACAATACACACACTTTCAGCTGTGCTCACCACTGTACCAACACACACACACTTCCAGATGTGCTCACCATTGTACCAACATCACTCACACGTCAGCCTGTGCTCACTACTGTACCAACATCGCACACACTTCCAGCTGTGCTCACAACTGTATAAGCATCGCTCACACTTCCAGCTGTGCTCACCACTGTACCAGCATTGCTCACACATCCAGCGGTGCTCACCACTGTACCAGCATCGCTCACACTTCCAGCTCTGCTCACCACTGTACAAGCATCACTCACACTTCCAGCTATGCTCACCACTGTACAAACATCGTTCACACGTCCAGCTGTGCTCACCATTGTACCAACACCAGTCACACATCAGGCTGTGCTCACCACTGTACCAACATCGCTCACACTTCCAGCTCTGCTCACCACTGTACCAGCATCGCTCACACATATCCAGCTGTGCTCACCACTGTACTATATTCACTCACACTGCCAGCTGTGCTCACCACTGTACTAGCATCGCTCACACTTCCAGCTGTGCTCACCACTGTACCAACAATACACACACTTCCAGCTGTGCTCACCACAGTACCAGCATCGCTCACACTTCCAGATGTGCTCATGCCTGTATCAACATCACTCACATATCCAGCTGTGCACACCAGTATACCAACATCGCTCACACTTCCAGCTGAGCTCACCACTGCACCAACATCGCACACACTTCCAGCTGTGCTCACCACTGTACCAACATCGCACACACTTCCAGCTGTGCTCACCACTGTACAAACACTATAAACCACTTTCAGATGTGCTCACCATTGTACCAACATCACTCACACATCAGGCTGTGCTCACCACTGTACCATCATCTCTCAAACTTCCAGCTCTGCTCACCACTGCACCAACATCGCTCACACATCAGGTTGTGCTCACCACTGTACTATATTCCCTCACACTTCCAGCTGTGCTCACAACTGCATCAATATCACTCACATTTCCAGCTGTGCTCACCACTGTACAAGCATCGCTCACACTTCCAGCTGTGCTCACCACTGTACCAACAATATACACACTTTCAGCTGTGCTCACCACTGTACCAACACTACACACACTTCCAGCTGTGCTCACCACTGTACCAACACTACACACACTTCCAGATGTGCTCACCATTGTACCAACATCACTCACACATCAGGTTGTGCTCACCACTGTACTATATTCGCTCACACTTCCAGCTGTGCTCACAACTGTATCAATACCACTCACATTTCCAGCTGTGCTCACCACTGTACTAGCATCGCTCACACTTCCAGCTGTGCTCACCACTGTACCAACAATACACACACTTTCAGCTGTGCTCACCACTGTACCAACACACACACACTTCCAGATGTGCTCACCATTGTACCAACATCACTCACACGTCAGCCTGTGCTCACTACTGTACCAACATCGCACACACTTCCAGCTGTGCTCACAACTGTATAAGCATCGCTCACACTTCCAGCTGTGCTCACCACTGTACCAGCATTGCTCACACATCCAGCGGTGCTCACCACTGTACCAGCATCGCTCACACTTCCAGCTCTGCTCACCACTGTACAAGCATCACTCACACTTCCAGCTATGCTCACCACTGTACAAACATCGTTCACACGTCCAGCTGTGCTCACCATTGTACCAACACCAGTCACACATCAGGCTGTGCTCACCACTGTACCAACATCGCTCACACTTCCAGCTCTGCTCACCACTGTACCAGCATCGCTCACACATATCCAGCTGTGCTCACCACTGTACTATATTCACTCACACTGCCAGCTGTGCTCACCACTGTACTAGCATCGCTCACACTTCCAGCTGTGCTCACCACTGTACCAACAATACACACACTTCCAGCTGTGCTCACCACAGTACCAGCATCGCTCACACTTCCAGATGTGCTCATGCCTGTATCAACATCACTCACATATCCAGCTGTGCACACCAGTATATCAACATCGCTCACACTTCCAGCTGAGCTCACCACTGCACCAACATCGCACACACTTCCAGCTGTGCTCACCACTGTACCAACATCGCACACACTTCCAGCTGTGCTCACCACTGTACAAACACTATAAACCACTTTCAGATGTGCTCACCATTGTACCAACATCACTCACACATCAGGCTGTGCTCACCACTGTACCATCATCTCTCAAACTTCCAGCTCTGCTCACCACTGCACCAACATCGCTTACACATCAGGTTGTGCTCACCACTGTACTATATTCCCTCACACTTCCAGCTGTGCTCACCACTATACTAGCATCGCTCACACTTCCAGCTGTGCTCACCACTGTACTAGCATCGCTCACACTTCCAGCTGTGCTCACCACTGTACCAGCATCGCTCACACTTCCAGCTGTGCACACCACTGTACCAACATTGTACACACCTCCAGCTGTGCTCACCACTGTACCAGCATCGCACACACTTCTATCTGTGCTCACCACTGTACCATCATTGCTCACACTTGCAGCTGTGCTAACCACCATACCAACATCACACACACTTCCAGATGTGCTCAAAACTGTACAAGCATCACTCACACTTCCAGCTGTGCGCACCACTGTACCAACACAACACACACTTCCAGATGTGCTCACCATGGTACCAACATCACTCACACATCAGGCTGTGCTCACCACTGTACCATCATCGCTCACACTTCCAGCTCTGCTCATGACTGTATCAACATCACTCATACATCCAGCTGTTCACATCAGTATACCAACATCGCTCACACTTCCAGCTGTGCTCTCCATTGTACCAGAATCGCTCACACTTCCAGCTGTGCTCTCCATTGTACCAGCATCGCACACAATTCCAGATGTGCTCTCCATTGTACCAGCATCGCTCACACTTCCAGCTGTGCTCACCACTGTACAAGCATCACTCACATTTCAAGCTGTGCTCACCACTGTACCAACACTACACACACTTCCAGCTGAGCTCACCACTGTACCAACAGTACACACACTTCAAGCTCAGCTCACCACTGCACCAACATCGCACACACTTCCAGCTGTGCACAACACTACACCAAGATTGCACACACTTCCAGCTGTGCTCACTACTGTACCAACATCGCACACACTTCCAGCTGAGCTCACCACTGCACCAACATCGCACACACTTCCAGCTGTGCTCACCACTGTACCAACATCGCACACACTTCCAGCTGTGCTCACCACTGTAACAGCATTGCACACACTTCCAGCTGGCTCACCACTGTACCAATTTCACTCACACATCCAGCTGTGTTCACTACTGTACCAACATCGCTCACACTTCCAGCTGTGCTCACACCTGTACCAGCATTGCTCACACTTCCAGCTGTGCTCACCATTATACCAACATCGCTCACACATCCAGCTGCGCTCACCACTGTACCAGCATTGCTCACACTTCCAGCTGTGCTCACCACTGTACCCGCATTGCTCACACCTCCAGCTGTGCTGACCACTGTACATGTTTCGCTCACACTTCCAGCTGTGCTCACCACTGTACCAACACTACACACACTTCCAGATGTGCTCACAATTGTACCAACATCACTCACACTTCCAGCTGTGCTCACCACTGTACCAACACTGTACCCACTTTCAGATGTGCTCACCATTGTACCAACATCACTCACGCATCAGGCTGTGCTCACCACTGTACCATCATCTCTCAAACTTCCAGCTCTGCTCACCACTGCACCAACATCGCTGACACTTCCAGCTGTGCTCACCACTGTACCAGCATCACTCACACTTCCAGCTGTGCTCACCACTGTACTAGCATCGCTCACACTTCCAGCTGTGCTCACCACTGTACTAGCATCGCTCACACTTCAAGCTGTGCTCATCAATGTACCAACATCGCTCACACTTCCAGCTGAGCTCACCACTGTACCAACATCGCACACACTTCCAGCTGTGCTCACCACTGTACCAACACTACACACACTTCCAGATGTGCTCACCATTGTACCAACATCAGTCACACATCAGGCTGTGCTCACTACTGTACCAGCATTGCACACACATCCAGCTGTGCTCACCACTGTACCAGCATCGCACACACTTCCAGATGTGCTCATGACTGTACCAGCATCGCTCACACATCCAGCTGTGCTCACCACTGTACGAACATCGCACATACTTCCAGCTGAGCTCACCACTGTACAAGCATCGCTCACACATCCAGCTATGCTCACTTCTGTACAAATATCGCACATACTTCCAGCTGTGCTCACCACTGTACAAGCATCGCTCACACATCCAGCTGTGCTCACTACTGTACAAATATCGCACATACTTCCAGCTGTGCTCACCACTGTACAAGCATCGCTCACACATCCAGCTGTGCTCACTACTGTACAAATATCGCACATACTTCCAGCTGTGTTCACCACTGTACCAGCATTGCTCACACTTCCAGATGTGCTCACCACTGTATCAGCATCGCTCACACATCCAGCTGTGTTCGCCACTGTACCAACATCGCACACACTTCCAGCTGTGCTCACCACTGTACCAGCATCGCTCACACGTCCAGCTGTGCTCACCACTGTACCATCATCGCTCACACATCCAGCTGTGTACACCAGTGTGCCAGCATCGCACACACTTCCAGCTGTGCTCACCACTGTACCATCATCGCTCACATTTCCAGCTGTGCTCACCACTGTACCAGCATCGCTCACACATCCAGCTGTGCTCACTACTGCACCAGCATCGCTCACACTTCCTGCTGTGCTCACCACTGTAGAAGCATCGCTCACACTTCCACATGTGCTCACCACTTTACCAACTCTACACACACTTCCAGCTGTGCACACCAGTTTACCAACATCGCACATACCTCCAGTTGTGCTCACCACTGTACCAGCATCGCTCACAAGTCCAGCTGTGCTCACCACTGTACCATCATCCCTCACACTCCCAGCCTTGCTCACCACTGTTCCAACATCACTCACACTTCCAGCTGTGCTCACCACTGTACCCACACTACACACTTCCAGCTTTGCTCACCACAGTTCCAACATCGCACACACCTCCAGTTGTGCACACCACTGTACCAACATCACACACACACCTCCAGCTGTGCTCACCACTGTACCAGCATCGCTCACACTTCCATCTGTAGTCAATACTGTACTAGCATTTGCTCACCACAGTTCCAACATCGCACACACCTCCAGTTGTGCACACCACTGTACCAACATCACACACACACCTCCAGCTGTGCTCACCAATGTACCAGCATCGCTCACACTTCCAGCTGTGCACACCACTGTACCAACATTGCACACACCTCCAGCTGTGCTCACCACTGTACCAGCATCGCACACACTTGCAGCTGTGCTAACCACCATACCAACATCACACACACTTCAAGCTGTGCTCACCACTGTACAAGCATCACTCACACTTCCAGCTGTGCTCACCACTGTACCAACACTACACACACTTCCAGCTGTGCTCACCATTGTACCAACATCGCACACACATCCAGCTGTGCTCACCACTGTACCAACATTGCACACACTTCCAGCTGAGCTCACCTCTGTCCCAGCATCGCACACAATTCCAGTTGTGTTCACCACTGTACCAGCATCACTCATACTTCCAGCTGTGCTCACCACTGTACCAGCATCACTCACACTTCCAGCTGTGCTCACCACTGTACAAGCATCACTCATACTTCCAGCTATGCTCACCACTGTACAAACATTGTTCACACTTCCAGCTCTGCTCACCACTTTACCAACTCTACACACACTTCCAGCTGTGCTCACCACTGTACCAACACTACACACACTTCCAGATGTGCTCACCATTGTACCAACATCACTCACACATCAGGTTGTGCTCACCACTGTACTATATTCACTCACACTTCCAGCTGTGCTCACAACTGTATCAACATCACTCGCATTTCAAGCTGTGCTCACCACTGTACCAACATTACACACACTTCCAGCTGTGCTCACCAGTGTACCAACAGCGCACACACCTCCAGTTGTGCTCACCATTGTAGAAACATCTCACACACTTCCAGCTGTTCTCACCACTGTACCAACATCAGTCACACATCAGGCTGTGCTCACCACTGTACCAACATCGCTCACACTTCCAGCTCTGCTCACCACTGTACCAGCATCGCTCACACGTATCCAGCTGTGCTCACCACTGTACTATATTCACTCACACTGCCAGCTGTGCTCACCACTGTACTAGCATCGCTCACACTTCCAGCTTTGCTCACCACTGTACCAACAATACACACACTTCCAGCTGTGCTCACCACAGTACCAGCATCGCTCACACTTCCAGATGTGCTCATGACTGTATCAACATCACTCACATATCCAGCTGTGCACACCAGTATACCAACATCGCTCACACTTCCAGCTGAGCTCACCACTGCACCAACATCGCACACACTTCCAGCTGTGCTCACCACTGTACCAACATCGCACACACTTCCAGCTGTGCTCACCACTGTACAAACACTATACCCACTTTCAGATGTGCTCACCATTGTACCAACATCACTCACACATCAGGCTGTGCTCACCACTGTACCATCATCTCTCAAACTTCCAGCTCTGCTCACCACTGCACCAACATCGCTCACACTTCCAGCTGTGCTCACCACTGTACCAGCATCGCTCACACTTCCAGCTGTGCTCACCACTGTACTAGCATCGCTCACACTTCCAGCTGTGCTCACCACTGTACTAGCATCGCTCACACTTCAAGCTGTGCTCACCAATGTACCAGCATCGCTCACACTTCCAGCTGTGCACACCACTGAACCAACATTGCACACACCTCCAGCTGTGCTCACCACTGTACCAGCATCGCACACACTTCTATCCGTGCTCACCACTGTACCATCATTGCTCACACTTGCAGCTGTGCTAACCACCATACCAACATCACACACACTTCCCGATGTGCTCAAAACTGTACAAGCATCACTCACACTTCCAGCTGTACTCACCACTGTACCATCATCGCTCACACTTCCAGATGTGCTCACCATTGTACCAACATCACTCACACATCAGGCTGTGCTCACCACTGTACCATCATTGCTCACACTTCCAGCTCTGCTCATGACTGTATCAACATCACTCATACATCCAGCTGTTCACATCAGTATACCAACATCGCTCACACTTCCAGCTGTGCTCTCCATTGTACCAGCATCGCTCACACTTCCAGCTGTGCTCTCCATTGTACCAGCATCGCACACACTTCCAGCTGTGCTCACCACTGTACAAGCATCGCTCACATTTCAAGCTGTGCTCACCACTGTACCAACACTACACACACTTCCAGCTGAGCTCACCACTGTACCAACAGTACACACACTTCAAGCTCAGCTCACCACTGCACCAACATCGCACACACTTCCAGCTGTGCACAACACTACACCAAGGTCGCACACACTTCCAGCTGTGCTCACCACTGTACCAACATCACACACACTTCCAGCTGAGCTCACCACTGCACCAACATCGCACACACTTCCAGCTGTGCTCACCACTGTAACAGCATTGCACACACTTCCAGCTGGCTCACCACTGTACCAATTTCACTCACACATCCAGCTGTGTTCACTACTGTACCAACATCGCTCACACTTCCAGCTGTGCTCACACCTGTACCAGCATTGCTCACACTTCCAGCTGTGCTCACCATTATACCAACATCGCTCACACATCCAGCTGTGCTCACCACTGTACCAGCATTGCTCATACTTCCAGCTGTGCTCACCACTGTACCCGCATTGCTCACACCTCCAGCTGTGCAGACCACTGTACAAGTTTTGCTCACACTTCCAGCTGTGCTCACCACTGTACCAACACTACACACACTTCCAGGTGTGCTCACAATTGTACCAACATCACTCACATTTCCAGCTGTGCTCACCACTGTACCAACACTATACCCACTTTCAGATGTGCTCACCATTGTACCAACATCACTCACGCATCAGGCTGTGCTCACCACTGTACCATCATCTCTCAAACTTCCAGCTCTGCTCACCACTGCACCAACATCGCTGAAATTTCCAGCTGTGCTCACCACTGTACCAGCATCGCTCACACTTTCAGCTGTGCTCACCACTGTACTAGCATCGCTCACATGTCCAGCTGTGCTCACCACTGTATTAGCATCGCTCACACTTCAAGCTGTGCTCACCAATGTACCAGCATTGCTCACACTTCCAGCTGAGCTCACCACTGTACCAACATCACACACACTTCCAGCTGAGCTCACCACTGTACCAACATTGCACAGACCTCCAGTTGTGCTCACCACTGTACCAACATCGCCCACACTTCCAGCTGTGCTCACAACTGTATCAACATCACTCACATTTCCAGCTGTGCTCACCACTGTACCAACATCACTCACACTTCCAGCTGTGCTCACCACTGTACCAGCATCGCCCACACACCCAGCTGTGCTCACCACTGTACTATATTCGCTCACACTTCCAGCTGTGCTCACAACTGTATCAACATCACTCACACTTCCAGCTGTTCTCACCACTGTACCAACATCAGTCACACATCAGGCTGTGCTCACCACTGTACCAACATCGCTCACACTTCCAGCTCTGCTCACCACTGTACCAGCATCGCTCACACATATCCAGGGATAGTCAACACGGATTCGTGAAGGGTAAGTCTTGCCTAACAAATTTGATTGAATTCTTTGAGGAGGTAACTAAGTGTGTAGATGAAGGTAGAGCAGTTGATGTCGTATACATGGTTTTTAGTAAGGCGTTTGATAAGGTTCCCCATGGTCGTCTCATGAAGAAAGTAAGGAGTTGTGGGATAGAGGGAAATTTGGCCGATTGGATAAGTAACTGGCTATCTCATAGAAGGCAGAGGGTGGTGGTGGATGGAACATTTTCGGACTGGAGACCAGTTACCAGCGGTGTGCCACAGGGGTCGGTGTTGGGTCCTCTGCTGTTTGTGATTTTTATCAATGACTTGGAGGAGGGGACTGAAGGGTGGATCAGTAAATTTGCTGATGACACCAAGATTGGTGGAGTAGTGGATGAGGTGGAGGGCAGTTGTAGGCTGCAAAGAGACATTGATAGGATGCAGAGCTGGGCCGAAAAATGGCAGATGGAATTTAACCCTGATAAGTGCGAGGTGATTCATTTTGGTAGGGCAAATTTGAATAAGGATTACAGGGTCAACGGCAGGGTTCTGAGGAACGTGGAGGAGCAGAGGGATCTGGGGGTTCATATCCACAGATCTCTGAAGGTTGCCACTCAAGTGGATAGAGCAGTAAAGAAGGCCTATGGTGTGTTGGCGTTTATTAACAGAGGGTTTGAGTTTAAGAACCGTGAGGTTATGCTGCAACTGTACAGGACCTTGGTGAGACCACATTTGGAATATTGTGTGCAGTTCTGGTCACCTCACTATAGGAAGGACGTGGAAGCATTGGAAAGAGTGCAAAGGAGATTTACCAGGATGCTGCCTGGTTTGGGGGGGAGGTCTTATGAGGAAAGATTGAGGGAGTTGGGGCTTTTCTCTTTAGAGCGGAGGAGGATGAGAGGCGACTTAATAGAGGTTTATAAGATGATGAGGGGGATAGATAGAGTGGATGTTCAGAGACTATTTCCTCGGGTAGAGGCAGCTGTTACAAGGGGGCATAACTATAAGGTGCATGGGGGGAGATATAGAAGGGATGTCCGAGGTAGATTCTTTACTCAGAGAGTGGTTGGGGTGTGGAATGAACTGCCTGCTGTGATAGGGGAGTCGGACACTTTAGGAACTTTCAAGCGGTTATTGGATAAGCACATGGAGCACACCAGAGTGATAGGGAGTGTGATAGCTTGATCTTGGTCTCGGACAATGCTCGGCACAACATCGAGGGCCGAAGGGCCTGTACTGTGCTGTACTGTTCTATATATCCAGCTGTGCTCACCACTGTACTATATTCACTCACACTGCCAGCTGTGCTCACCACTGTACTAGCATCGCTCACACTTCCAGCTGTGCTCACCACTGTACCAACAATACACACACTTCCAGCTGTGCTCACCACAGTACCAGCATCGCTCACACTTCCAGATGTGCTCATGACTGTATCAACATCACTCACATATCCAGCTGTGCACACCAGTATACCAACATCGCTCACACTTCCAGCTGAGCTCACCACTGCACCAACATCGCACACACTTCCAGCTGTGCTCACCACTGTACCAACATCGCACACACTTCCAGCTGTGCTCACCACTGTACAAACACTATACCCACTTTCAGATGTGCTCACCATTGTACCAACATCACTCACACGTCAGGCTGTGCTCACCACTGTACCATCATCTCTCAAACTTCCAGCTCTGCTCACCACTGCACCAACATCGCTCACACTTCCAGCTGTGCTCACCACTGTACCAGCATCGCTCACACTTCCAGCTGTGCTCACCACTGTACTAGCATCGCTCACACTTCCAGCTGTGCTCACCACTGTACTAGCATCGCTCACACTTCAAGCTGTGCTCAACAATGTACCAGCATCGCTCACACTTCCAGCTGTGCACACCACTGTACCAACATTGCACACACCTCCAGCTGTGCTCACCACTGTACCAGCATCGCACACACTTGCAGCTGTGCTAACCACCATACCAACATCACACACACTTCCAGATGTGCTCAAAACTGTACAAGCATCACTCACACTTCCAGCTGTGCACACCACTGTACCAACACGACACACACTTCCAGATGTGCTCACCATTGTACCAACATCACTCACACATCAGGCTGTGCTCACCACTGTACCATCATCGCTCACACTTCCAGCTCTGCTCATGACTGTATCAACATCACTCATACATCCAGCTGTTCACATCAGTATACCAACATCGCTCACACTTCCAGCTGTGCTCTCCATTGTACCAGCATCGCTCACACTTCCAGCTGTGCTCTCCATTGTACCAGCATCACACACAATTCCAGCTGTGCTCTCCATTGTACCAGCATCGCTCACACTTCCAGCTGTGATCACCACTGTACAAGCATCGCTCACATTTCAAGCTGTGCTCACCACTGTACCAACACTACACACACTTCCAGCTGAGCTCACCACTGTACCAACAGTACACACACTTCAAGCTCAGCTCACCACTGCACCAACATCGCACACACTTCCAGCTGTGCTCACCACTGTACCAACATCGCACACACTTCCAGCTGAGCTCACCACTGCACCAACATCGCACACACTTCCAGCTGTGTTCACTACTGTACCAACATCGCTCACACTTCCAGCTGTGCTCACACCTGTACCAGCATTGCTCACACTTCCAGCCTGTGCTCACCATTATACCAACATCGCTCACACATCCAGCTGTGCTCACCACTGTACCAGCATTGCTCACACTTCCAGCTGTGCTCACCACTGTACCCGCATTCCTCACACCTCTAGCTGTGCTGACCACTGTACAAGTTTCGCTCACACTTCCAGCTGTGCTCACCACTGTACCAACACTACACACACTTCCAGATGTTCTCACAATTGTACCAACATCGCACACTTCCAGCTGTGCTCACCACTGTACCAACACTATACCCACTTTCAGATGTGCTCACCATTGTACCAACATCACTCACGCATCAGGCTGTGCTCACCACTGTACCATCATCTCTCAAACTTCCAGCTCTGCTCACCACTGCACCAACATCGCTGACACTTCCAGCTGTGCTCACCACTGTACCAGCATCGCTCACACTTCCAGCTGTGCTCACCACTGTACTAGCATCGCTCACACTTCCAGCTGTGCTCACCACTGTACTAGCATCGCTCACACTTCAAGCTGTGCTCACCAATGTACCAGCATCGCTCACACTTCCAGCTGAGCTCACCACTGTACCAACATCGCACACACTTCCAGCTGAGCTCACCACTGTACCAACATCGCACAGACCTCCAGTTGTGCTCACCACTGTACCAACATCGCCCACACTTCCAGCTGTGCTCACAACTGTATCAACATCACTCACATTTCCAGCTGTGCTCACCACTGTACCAACATCACTCACACTTCCAGCTGTGCTCACCACTGTACCAGCATCGCCCACACACCCAGCTTTGCTCACCACTGTACTATATTCGCTCACACTTCCAGCTGTGCTCACAACTGTATCAACATCACTCACACTTCCAGCTGTTCTCACCACTGTACCAACATCAGTCACACATCAGGCTGTGCTCACCACTGTACCAACATCGCTCACACTTCCAGCTCTGCTCACCACTGTACCAGCATCGCTCACACATATCCAGCTGTGCTCACCACTGTACTATATTCACTCACACTGCCAGCTGTGCTCACCACTGTACTAGCATCGCTCACACTTCCAGCTGTGCTCACCACTGTACCAACATCGCACAGACCTCCAGTTGTGCTCACCACTGTACCAACATCACCCACACTTCCAGCTGTGCTCACAACTGTATCAACATCACTCACATTTCCAGCTGTGCTCACCACTGTACCAACATCACTCACACTTCCAGCTGTGCTCACCACTGTACCAGTGTCGCCCACACACCCAGCTGTGCTCACCACTGTACTATATTCGCTCACACTTCCAGCTGTGCTCACAACTGTATCAACATCACTCACACTTCCAGCTGTTCTCACCACTGTACCAACATCAGTCACACATCAGGCTGTGCTCACCACTGTACCAACATCGCTCACACTTCCAGCTCTGCTCACCACTGTACCAGCATCGCTCACACATATCCAGCTGTGCTCACCACTGTACTATATTCACTCACACTGCCAGCTGTGCTCACCACTGTACTAGCATCGCTCACACTTCCAGCTGTGCTCACCACTGTACCAACATCGCACAGACCTCCAGTTGTGCTCACCACTGTACCAACATCACCCACACTTCCAGCTGTGCTCACAACTGTATCAACATCACTCACATTTCCAGCTGTGCTCACCACTGTACCAACATCACTCACACTTCCAGCTGTGCTCACCACTGTACCAGCGTCGCCCACACACCCAGCTGTGCTCACCACTGTACTATATTCGCTCACACTTCCAGCTGTGCTCACAACTGTATCAACATCACTCACACTTCCAGCTGTTCTCACCACTGTACCAACATCAGTCACACATCAGGCTGTGCTCACCACTGTACCAACATCGCTCACACTTCCAGCTCTGCTCACCACTGTACCAGCATCGCTCACACATATCCAGCTGTGCTCACCACTGTACTATATTCACTCACACTGCCAGCTGTGCTCACCACTGTACTAGCATCGCTCACACTTCCAGCTGTGCTCACCACTGTACCAACATCGCACAGACCTCCAGTTGTGCTCACCACTGTACCAACATCACCCACACTTCTAGCTGTGCTCACAACTGTGTCAACATCACTCACATTTCCAGCTGTGCTCACCACTGTACCAACATCACTCACACTTCCAGCTGTGCTCACCACTGTACCAGCGTCGCCCACACACCCAGCTGTGCTCACCACTGTACTATATTCGCTCACACTTCCAGCTGTGCTCACAACTGTATCAACATCACTCACACTTCCAGCTGTTCTCACCACTGTACCAACATCAGTCACACATCAGGCTGTGCTCACCACTGTACCAACATCGCTCACACTTCCAGCTCTGCTCACCACTGTACCAGCATCGCTCACACATATCCAGGGATGGTCAACACGGATTCGTGAAGGGTAAGTCTTGCCTAACAAATTTGATTGAATTCTTTGAGGAGGTAACTAAGTGTGTAGATGAAGGTAGAGCAGTTGATGTCGTATACATGGATTTTAGTAAGGCGTTTGATAAGGTTCCCCATGGTCGTCTCATGAAGAAAGTAAGGAGTTGTGGGATAGAGGGAAATTTGGCCGATTGGATAAGTAACTGGCTATCTCATAGAAAGGTCGCACAACACCAGGTTATAGTCCAACAGTTTTATTTGAAATCACAAGCTTTCGGAGCTATCGATTGCTCCTTCCTCAGGTGAAGTAAATTAGATACAGAATCGCCAAAGCATATATAGATAGAGAACAAAGCATGTGTACCTTACAATTGCAGACCACTAAATTAAATCAGCCTGACTATCTGCCGAGGTGTGATAAAGTTAATCAAGTCAGCCAGGAAGGTACCACATCAAAGACATAGCAAGATACAACTGAGACAATGAGGTGTAGTCGCAGGGGTTCTAACGTGTCAAAAGCTGCCGTCTGTATGTAAAACGAAAAGCTTTAAACGACAACGCAAAATCATCGAGCAGAAACTGATAGCCAAGTTCCGCACTCATGAAGACGGTCTCAACCGGGATCTTGGGTTTATGTCACGATACATGACGTGATCCGGACTCGAGTCGTCGTTGGCTTGTTCACAGATGTGATTCCCAGTAAAAAAGTAAAAATTTTCCCAGTAAAAAAGTAAAAATTTTAAAGCTTTTCGTTTTGTTCTCTATCTATATATGCTTTGGCGATTCTGTATCTAATTTACTTCACCTGAGGAAGGAGCAATCGATAGCTCCGAAAGCTTGTGATTTCAAATAAAACTGTTGGACTATAACCTGGTGTTGTGCGACCTCTCAATTTTATCCACCCCAGTCCAACACCGGCATCTCCGCATCATGACCACTATCGACACCACAAACTGCCGGCTCAAAGTGGAGAGAATCGCCAAGAAGATCGCACATATCGACACCGACATCAAGTATCTACAGAGATGCAAGAAAGCAGACAAGATCCCGAAAGGACTACAGATCACGAACCCACTCAAGTCGACATACAACACAGACTACGTTGAGAGACTCTGCCGTCGTACCTCTCGCACACTCCTCAACCATCTCGTACACCAGCTCTACAGCAAACGCAACAACCTCGAAACCAAGATAGAGTCCATGCTCTCAGCCTGTGCTCAGGACACAGCAGACCAGTTACGAGACACCACCAAACAGACGAGGCAACGGAACTACGCTGCCTACATGCGCATCAAGAACAGGAAGCTTGAGAAACTCGGCATCACCACCAGCAGCAACCAAGCCTCCCCCGGTACCACGGCTGCAACCACAGGGAAGTCCATCGTCAACTTGTCCGACCATACCCTTCAACCAGACGAAATCGAAGTTCTCGCCCTAGGGCTCAAGTTCTGCCCAACCACCAAAATGGACCCCATCGGTCTCGCGGCAGACACGGAGGAATTCATCAGGAGAATGAGGCTCCGGGAATACTTCCACAAATCCCAAGATGTCAGCAACAAACCCAATGAGACAATCAATGATCCAGAACAGCAGACAGAGGGACTCGCAGTGCAGCAACCGAAGAAAAAAGAGTCAAACTGGACCCCTCCGGAGGGTCGCTGCCCCAAGCTTGACATGTATGCTCAAGCTGTCAGGAGATGCATCAACGCCAGATTCATCAGCCGCACTCACAAGACAGTCCAGAATGTCACCCGAGCACAACGCAACGCCATCCACGCTCTCAAGACCAACCGCAACATTGTCATCAAACCAGCGGACAAAGGAGGAGCCATCGTCATACAGAACAGAACGGACTATTGTAAAGAAGCATACCGACAACTGGACAACCAGGAACACTACAGACAGCTACCCGCAGATCCGACCAAAGAACACACCCGCCAACTCAATAGACTGATCAAGACCTTCGATCCAGACCTTCAAAACATCCTACGCGCTCTCATCCCACGTACTCCCCGCGTGGGAGACTTCTACTGCCTCCCAAAGATACACAAAGCCAACACACCCGGACGTCCTATCGTATCAGGCAATGGAACCCTGTGTGAGAACCTCTCTGGATATGTCGAGGGCATTCTGAAACCCATCGTACAGGGAACCCCCAGCTTCTGTCGCGACACTACAGACTTCTTACAGAAACTCAGCACCCACGGACCAGTTGAACCAGGAACACTCCTTGCCACGATGGACGTATCGGCACTCTACACCAGTATCCCCCACGATGACGGCATCGCTGCAACAGCCTCAGTACTCAACATCAACAACAGCCAATCTCCAGACGCCATCCTACAACTCATCCGCTTCATCCTTGACCACAATGTCTTCACCTTCGACAACCATTTTTTTACCCAAACACACGGAACAGCAATGGGGAACAAATTCGCACCCCAATACGCCAACATCTTCATGCACAAGTTCGAGCAAGACTTCTTCGCTGCACAGGACCTCCAGCCAACGCTGTACACCAGATACATCGACGACATTTTCTTCCTTTGGACCCATGGTGAAGGATCACTGAAAAGACTACACGATAACATAAACAAGTTCCATCCCACCATCAAACTCACCATGGACTACTCCTCAGAATCGGTCTCATTCCTGGACACACGAATCTCCATCAAAGACGGACACCTCAGCACTTCACTCTACCGCAAGCCCACGGACAACCTCACGATGCTCCACTTCTCCAGCTTCCACCCTAACCATGTTAAAGAAGCCATCCCCTATGGACAAGCCCTGCGAATACACAGGATCTGCTCAGACAAGGAGGAACGCGATGGACACCTACGGACGCTGAAAAACGCCCTCGTAAGAACGGGATATGACGCTCGACTCATCGATCGACAGTTCCGACGGGCCACAGCGAAAAATCGCATAGACCTCCTCAGAAGGCAAACACGGGACACAACCAACAGGGTACCCTACGTCGTCCAGTACTTCCCCGGAGCGGAGAAACTACGCCATGTTCTTCGCAGCCTTCAACATGTCATCGATGACGACAAACACCTCGCTAAGGCCATCCCCACGCCTCCACTACTTGCCTTCAAACAGCCGCCTAAACTCAGAAGTACCATCGTTCGCAGCAAATTACCCAGCTTTCAGGATAACAGCGACCACGACACCACACAACCCTGCCATGGCAAACTCTGCAAGACATGCCAGATCATCAACACAGATACCACCATCACACGTGAGGACACTACCCACCAGGTACATGGTACATACTCATGTGACTCGGCCAACGTTGTCTACCTCATACGTTGCAGGAAAGAATGCACCGCGGCATGGTACATCGGCGAGACCATGCAGACACTGAGACAACGTATGAACGAGCACCGCGCAACAATCGCCAGGCAGGATTGTTACCTCCCAGTCGGGGAACACTTCAGCAGTCAAGGACATTCAGCCTCGGATCTGCGGGTAAGCGTTCTCCAAGGCAACCTTAGAAACACACGACAACGCAAAATCATCGAGCAGAAACTGATAGCCAAGTTCCGCACTCATGAAGACGGTCTCAACCGGGATCTTGGGTTTATGTCACGATACATGACGTGATCCGGACTCGAGTCGTCGTTGGCTTGTTCACAGATGTGATTCCCAGTAAAAAGGTAAAAATTTTCCCAGTAAAAAAGTAAAAATTTTAAAGCTTTTCGTTTTACATACAGACGGCAGCTTTTGACACGTTAGAACCCCTGCGACTACACCTCATTGTCTCAGTTGTATCTTGCTATGTCTTTGATGTGGTACCTTCCTGGCTGACTTGATTAACTTTATCACACCTCGGCAGATAGTCAGGATGATTTAATTTAGTGGTCTGCAATTGTAAGGTACACATGCTTTGTTCTCTATCTATATATGCTTTGGCGATTCTGTATCTAATTTACTTCACCTGAGGAAGGAGCAATCGATAGCTCCGAAAGCTTGTGATTTCAAATAAAACTGTTGGACTATAACCTGGTGTTGTGCGACCTCTCAATTTTATCTCATAGAAGGCAGAGGGTGGTGGTGGATGGAACATTTTCGGACTGGAGACCAGTTACCAGCGGTGTGCCACAGGGGTCGGTGTTGGGTCCTCTGCTGTTTGTGATTTTTATCAATGACTTGGAGGAGGGGACTGAAGGGTGGATCAGTAAATTTGCTGATGACACCAAGATTGGTGGAGTAGTGGATGAGGTGGAGGGCAGTTGTAGGCTGCAAAGAGACATTGATAGGATGCAGAGCTGGGCCGAAAAATGGCAGATGGAATTTAACCCTGATAAGTGCGAGGTGATTCATTTTGGTAGGGCAAATTTGAATAAGGATTACAGGGTCAACGGCAGGGTTCTGAGGAACGTGGAGGAGAAGAGGGATCTGGGGGTTCATATCCACAGATCTCTGAAGGTTGCCACTCAAGTGGATAGAGCAGTAAAGAAGGCCTATGGTGTGTTGGCGTTTATTAACAGAGGGTTTGAGTTTAAGAACCGTGAGGTTATGCTGCAACTGTACAGGACCTTGGTGAGACCACATTTGGAATATTGTGTGCAGTTCTGGTCACCTCACTATAGGAAGGACGTGGAAGCATTGGAAAGAGTGCAAAGGAGATTTACCAGGATGCTGCCTGGTTTGGGGGGGAGGTCTTATGAGGAAAGATTGAGGGAGTTGGGGCTTTTCTCTTTAGAGCGGAGGAGGATGAGAGGCGACTTAATAGAGGTTTATAAGATGATAAGGGGGATAGATAGAGTGGATGTTCAGAGACTAATTCCTCGGGTAGAGGCAGCTGTTACAAGGGGGCATAACTATAAGGTGCATGGGGGGAGATATAGAAGGGATGTCCGAGGTAGATTCTTTACTCAGAGAGTGGTTGGGGTGTGGAATGAACTGCCTGCTGTGATAGTGGAGTCGGACACTTTAGGAACTTTCAAGCGGTTATTGGATAAGCACATGGAGCACACCAGAGTGATAGGGAGTGTGATAGCTTGATCTTGGTCTCGGACAATGCTCGGCACAACATCGAGGGCAGAAGGGCCTGTACTGTGCTGTACTGTTCTATATATCCAGCTGTGCTCACCACTGTACTATATTCACTCACACTGCCAGCTGTGCTCACCACTGTACTAGCATCGCTCACACTTCCAGCTGTGCTCACCACTGTACCAACAATACACACACTTCCAGCTGTGCTCACCACAGTACCAGCATCGCTCACACTTCCAGATGTGCTCATGACTGTATCAACATCACTCACATATCCAGCTGTGCACACCAGTATACCAACATCGCTCACACTTCCAGCTGAGCTCACCACTGCACCAACATCGCACACACTTCCAGCTGTGCTCACCACTGTACCAACATCGCACACACTTCCAGCTGTGCTCACCACTGTACAAACACTATACCCACTTTCAGATGTGCTCACCATTGTACCAACATCACTCACACGTCAGGCTGTGCTCACCACTGTACCATCATCTCTCAAACTTCCAGCTCTGCTCACCACTGCACCAACATCGCTCACACTTCCAGCTGTGCTCACCACTGTACCAGCATCGCTCACACTTCCAGCTGTGCTCACCACTGTACTAGCATCGCTCACACTTCCAGCTGTGCTCACCACTGTACTAGCATCGCTCACACTTCAAGCTGTGCTCAACAATGTACCAGCATCGCTCACACTTCCAGCTGTGCACACCACTGTACCAACATTGCACACACCTCCAGCTGTGCTCACCACTGTACCAGCATCGCACACGCTTCTATCTGTGCTCACCACTGTACCATCATTGCTCACACTTGCAGCTGTGCTAACCACCATACCAACATCACACACACTTCCAGATGTGCTCAAAACTGTACAAGCATCACTCACACTTCCAGCTGTGCTCACCACTGTACCAACACGACACACACTTCCAGATGTGCTCACCATTGTACCAACATCACTCACACATCAGGCTGTGCTCACCACTGTACCATCATCGCTCACACTTCCAGCTCTGCTCATGACTGTATCAACATCACTCATATATCCAGCTGTTCACATCAGTATACCAACATCGCTCACACTTCCAGCTGTGCTCTCCATTGTACCAGCATCGCTCACACTTCCAGCTGTGCTCACCACTGTACAAGCATCGCTCACATTTCAAGATGTGCTCACCACTGTACCAACATCGCACACACTTCCAGCTGTGCTCACCACTGTAACAGCATTGCACACACTTCCAGCTGGCTCACCACTGTACCAATTTCACTCACACTTCCAGCTGTGCTCACACCTGTACCAGCATTGCTCACACTTCCAGCTGTGCTCACCACTGTACCCGCATTGCTCACACCTCCAGCTGTGCTGACCACTGTACAAGTTTTGCTCACACTTCCAGCTGTGCTCACCACTGTACCAACACTACACACACTTCCAGATGTGCTCACAATTGTACCAACATCACTCACACTTCCAGCTGTGCTCACCACTGTACCAACACTATACCCACTTTCAGATGTGCTCACCATTGTACCAACATCACTCACGCATCAGGCTGTGCTCACCACTGTACCATCATCTCTCAAACTTCCAGCTCTGCTCACCACTGCACCAACATCGCTGACACTTCCAGCTGTGCTCACCACTGTACCAGCATCGCTCACACTTCCAGCTGTGCTCACCACTGTACTAGCATCGCTCACACTTCCAGCTGTGCTCACCACTGTACTAGCATCGCTCACACTTCAAGCTGTGCTCACCAATGTACCAGCATCGCTAACACTTCCAGCTGAGCTCAGCACTGTACCAACATCGCACACACTTCCAGCTGAGCTCACCACTGTACCAACATCGCCCACACTTCCAGCTGTGCTCACAACTGTATCAACATCACTCACATTTCCAGCTGTGCTCACCACTGTACAAACATCACTCACACTTCCAGCTGTGCTCACCACTGTACCAGCATCGCCCACACACCCAGCTGTGCTCACCACTGTACTATAATCACTCACACTTCCAGCTGTTCTCACCACTGTACCAACATCAGTCACACATCGGGCTGTGCTCACCACTGTACCAACATCGCTCACACTTCCAGCTCTGCTCACCACTGTACCAGCATCGCTCACACATATCCAGCTGTGCTCACCACTGTACTATATTCACTCACACTGCCAGCTGTGCTCACCACTGTACTAGCATCGCTCACACTTCCAGCTGTGCTCACCACTGTACCAACAATACACACACTTCCAGCTGTGCTCACCACAGTACCAGCATCGCTCACACTTCCAGATGTGCTCATGACTGTCTCAACATCACTCACATATCCAGCTGTGCACACCAGTATACCAATATCGCACTTACTTCCAGCTGAGCTCACCACTACACCAACATCGCACACACTTCCAGCTGTGCTCACCACTGTACCAACATCGCACACACTTCCAGCTGTGCTCACCACTGTACAAACACTAGACCCACTTTCAGATGTGCTCACCATTTTACCAACATCACTCACACATCAGGCTGTGCTCACCACTGTACCATCATCTCTCAAACTTCCAGCTCTGCTCACCACTGCACCAACATCGCTCACACTTCCAGCTGTGCTCACCACTGTACCAGCATCGCTCACACTTCCAGCTGTGCTCACCACTGTACTAGCATCGCTCACACTTCCAGCTGTGCTCACCACTGTACTAGCATCGCTCACACTTCAAGCTGTGCTCACCAATGTACCAGCATCGCTCACACTTCCAGCTGTGCACACCACTGTACCAACATTGCACACAGCTCCAGCTGTGCTCACCACTGTACCAGCATCGCACACATTTCTATCTGTGCTCACCACTGTACCATCATTGCTCACACTTGCAGCTGTGCTAACCACCATACCAACATCACACACACATCCAGATGTGCTCAAAACTGTACAAGCATCACTCACACTTCCAGCTGTGCGCACCACTGTACCAACACGACACACACTTCCAGATGTGCTCACCATTGTACCAACATCACTCACACATCAGGCTGTGCTCACCACTGTACCATCATCGCTCACACTTCCAACTCTGCTCATGACTGTATCAACATCACTCATATATCCAGCTGTGCACATCAGTATACCAACATCGCTCACACTTCCAGCTGAGCTCACCACTGTACCAGCATCGCACAGACATCCAGTTGTGCTCACCACTGTACCAACATCGCACACACTTCCAGCTGTGCTCTCCATTGTACCAGCATCGCTCACACTTCCAGCTGTGCTCTCCATTGTACCAGCATCGCACACGATTCCAGCTGTGCTCTCCATTGTACCAGCATCGCTCACACTTCCAGCTGTGCTCACCACTGTACAAGCATCGCTCACATTTCAAGCTGTGCTCACCACTGTACCAACACTACACACACTTCAAGCTCAGCTCACCACTGCACCAACATCGCACACACTTCCAGCTGTGCACAACACTACACCAAGATCGCACACACTTCCAGCTGTGCTCACCACTGTACCAACATCGCACACACTTCCAGCTGAGCTCACCACTGCACCAACATCGCACACACTTCCAGCTGTGCTCACCACTGTACCAACATCGCACACACTTCCAGCTGTGCTCACCACTGTAACAGCATCGCTCACACTTCCAGATGTGCTCATGACTGTATCAACATCACTCACATATCCAGCTGTGCACACCAGTATACCAACATCGCTCACACTTCCAGCTGAGCTCACCACTGCACCAACATCGCACACACTTCCAGCTGTGCTCACCACTGTACCAACATCGCACACACTTCCAGCTGTGCTCACCACTGTACAAACACTATACCCACTTTCAGATGTGCTCACCATTGTACCAACATCACTCACACATCAGGCTGTGCTCACCACTGTACCATCATCTCTCACACTTCCAGCTCTGCTCACCACTGCACCAACATCGCTCACACTTCCAGCTGTGCTCACCACTGTACCAGCATCGCTCACACTTCCAGCTGTGCTCACCACTGTACTAGCATCGCTCACACTTCCAGCTGTGCTTACCACTGTACTAGCATCACTCACACTTCAAGCTGTGCTCACCAATGTACCAGCATCGCTCACACTTCCAGCTGTGCACACCACTGTACCAACATTGCACACACCTCCAGCTGTGCTCACCACTGTACCAGCATCGCACACACTTCTATCTGTGCTCACCACTGTACCATCATTGTTCACAGTTGCAGCTGTGCTAACCACCATACCAACATCACACACACTTCCAGATGTGCTCAAAACTGCACAAGCATCACTCACACTTCCAGCTGTGCTCACCACTGTACCAACACGACACACACTTCCAGATGTGCTCACCATTGTACCAACATCACTCACACATCAGGCTGTGCTCACCACTGTACCATCATCGCTCACACTTCCAGCTCTGCTCATGACTGTATCAACATCACTCATACATCCAGCTGTGCACATCAGTAAACCAACATCGCTCACACTTCCAGCTGAGCTCACCACTGTACCAGCATCGCACAGACCTCCAGTTGTGCTCACCACTGTACCAACATCGCACACACTTCCAGCTGTGCTCTCCATTTTACCAGCATCGCTCACACTTCCAGCTGTGCTCACCACTGTACCAACAATACACACACTTCCAGCTGTGCTCACCACAGTACCAGCATCGCTCACACTTCCAGATGTGCTCATGACTGTATCAACATCACTCACATAGCCAGCTGTGCACACCAGTATACCAACATCGCTCACACTTCCAGCTGAGCTCACCACTGCACCAACAGCGCACACACTTCCAGCTATGCTCTCCATTGTACCAGCATCGCTCACACTTCCAGCTGTGCTCTCCATTGTACCAGCATCGCACACAATTCCAGCTGTGCTCTCCATTGTACCAGCATCGCTCACACTTCCAGCTGTGCTCACCACTGTACAAGCATCGCTCACATTTCAAGCTGTGCTCACCACTGTACCAACACTACACACACTTCCAGCTGAGCTCACCACTGTACCAACAGTACACACACTTCAAGCTCAGCTCACCACTGCACCAACATCGCACACACTTCCAGCTGTGCACAACACTACACCAAGATCGCACACACTTCCAGCTGTGCTCACCACTGTACCAACATCGCACACACTTCCAGCTGAGCTCACCACTGCATCAACATCGCACACACTTCCAGCTGTGCTCACCACTGTACCAACATCGCACACACTTCCAGCTGAGCTCACCACTGCATCAACATCGCACACACTTCCAGCTGTGCTCACCACTGTACCAACATCGCACACACTTCCAGCTGTGCTCACCACAGTACCAGCATCGCTCACACTTCCAGATGTGCTCATGACTGTATCAACATCACTCACATATCCAGCTGTGCACACCAGTATACCAACATCACTCACACTTCCAGCTGAGCTCACCACTGCACCAACATCGCACACACTTCCAGCTGTGCTCACCACTGTACCAACATCGCACACACTTCCAGCTGTGCTCACCACAGTACCAGCATCGCTCACACTTCCAGATGTGCTCATGACTGTATCAACATCACTCACACATCAGGCTGTGCTCACCACTGTACCATCATCTCTCAAACTTCCAGCTCTTCTCACCACTGCACCAACATCGCTCACACTTCCAGCTGTGCTCACCACTGTACCAGCATCGCTTACACACCAGCTGTGCTCACCACTCTACTACCATCGCTCACACTTCCAGCTGTGCTCACCACTGTACCAGCATCGCTTACACACCAGCTGTGCTCACCACTGCACCAACATCCCTCACACTTCCAGCTGTGCTCACACTGTACCAGCATCGCTTACACACCAGCTGTGCTCACCACTGTACTAGCATCGCTCACACTTCCAGCTGTGCACACCACTGTACCAACATTGCACACACCTCCAGCTGTACTCACCACTGTACCAGCATCGCACACACTTCTATCTGTGCTGACCACTGTACCATCATTGCTCACACTTGCAGCTGTGCTAACCACCATACCAACATCACACACACTTCCAGATGTCCTCAAAACTGTACAAGCATCACTCACACTTCCAGCTGTGCTCACCACTGTACCAACACGACACACACTTCCAGATGTGCTCACCATTGTACCAACATCACTCACACATCAGGCTGTGCTCACCACTGTACCATCATCGCTCACACTTCCAGCTCTGCTCATGACTGTATCAACATCACTCATACATCCAGCTGTGCACATCAGTAAACCAACATCGCTCACACTTCCAGCTGAGCTCACCACTGTACCAGCATCGCACAGACCTCCAGTTGTGCTCACCACTGTACCAACATCGCACACACTTCCAGCTGTGCTCTCCATTTTACCAGCATCGCTCACACTTCCAGCTGTGCTCTCCATTGTACCAGCATCGCTCACACTTCCAGCTGTGCTCTCCATTGTACCAGCATCGCTCACACTTCCAGCTGTGCTCACCACTGTACAAGCATCGCTCACATTTCAAGCTGTGCTCACCACTGTACCAACACTACACACACTTCCAGCTGAGCTCACCACGGTACCAACAGTACACACTCTTCAAGCTCAGCTCACCACTGCACCAAGATCGCACACACTTCCAGCTGTGCACAACACTACACCAAGATCGCACACACTTCCAGCTGTGCTCACCACTGTACCAACATCGCACACACTTCCAGCTGAGCTCACCACTGCACCAACATCGCACACACATCCAGCTGTGCTCACCACTGTACCAACTTCGCACACACTTCCAGCTGTGCTCACCACTGTACCAACAATACACACACTTCCAGCTGTGCTCACCACAGTACCAGCATCGCTCACACTTCCAGATGTGCTCATGACTGTATCAACATCACTCACATAGCCAGCTGTGCACACCAGTATACCAACATCGCTCACACTTCCAGCTGAGCTCACCACTGCACCAACAGCGCACACACTTCCAGCTATGCTCTCCATTGTACCAGCATCGCTCACACTTCCAGCTGTGCTCTCCATTGTACCAGCATCGCACACAATTCCAGCTGTGCTCTCCATTGTACCAGCATCGCTCACACTTCCAGCTGTGCTCACCACTGTACAAGCATCGCTCACATTTCAAGCTGTGCTCACCACTGTACCAACACTACACACACTTCCAGCTGAGCTCACCACTGTACCAACAGTACACACACTTCAAGCTCAGCTCACCACTGCACCAACATCGCACACACTTCCAGCTGTGCACAACACTACACCAAGATCGCACACACTTCCAGCTGTGCTCACCACTGTACCAACATCGCACACACTTCCAGCTGAGCTCACCACTGCATCAACATCGCACACACTTCCAGCTGTGCTCACCACTGTACCAACATCGCACACACTTCCAGCTGAGCTCACCACTGCATCAACATCGCACACACTTCCAGCTGTGCTCACCACTGTACCAACATCGCACACACTTCCAGCTGTGCTCACCACAGTACCAGCATCGCTCACACTTCCAGATGTGCTCATGACTGTATCAACATCACTCACATATCCAGCTGTGCACACCAGTATACCAACATCACTCACACTTCCAGCTGAGCTCACCACTGCACCAACATCGCACACACTTCCAGCTGTGCTCACCACTGTACCAACATCGCACACACTTCCAGCTGTGCTCACCACAGTACCAGCATCGCTCACACTTCCAGATGTGCTCATGACTGTATCAACATCACTCACACATCAGGCTGTGCTCACCACTGTACCATCATCTCTCAAACTTCCAGCTCTTCTCACCACTGCACCAACATCGCTCACACTTCCAGCTGTGCTCACCACTGTACCAGCATCGCTTACACACCAGCTGTGCTCACCACTGTACTACCATCGCTCACACTTCCAGCTGTGCTCACCACTGTACCAGCATCGCTTACACACCAGCTGTGCTCACCACTGCACCAACATCCCTCACACTTCCAGCTGTGCTCACACTGTACCAGCATCGCTTACACACCAGCTGTGCTCACCACTGTACTAGCATCGCTCACACTTCCAGCTGTGCACACCACTGTACCAACATTGCACACACCTCCAGCTGTACTCACCACTGTACCAGCATTGCACACACTTCTATCTGTGCTCACCACTGTACCATCATTGCTCACACTTGCAGCTATGCTAACCACCATACCAACATCACACACACTTCCAGATGTGCTCAAAACTGTACAAGCATCACTCACACTTCCAGCTGTGCTCACCACTGTACCAACACGACACACACTTCCAGATGTGCTCACCATTGTACCAACATCACTCACACATCAGGCTGTGCTCACCACTGTACCATCATCGCTCACACTTCCAGCTCTGCTCATGACTGTATCAACATCACTCATATATCCAGCTGTGCACATCAGTAAACCAACATCGCTCACACTTCCAGCTGAGCTCACCACTGTACAAGCATCGCACAGACCTCCAGTTGTGCTCACCACTGTACCAACATCGCACACACTTCCAGCTGTGCTCTCCATTTTACCAGCATCGCTCACACTTCCAGCTGTGCTCTCCATTGTACCAGCATCGCTCACACTTCCAGCTGTGCTCACCACTGTACAAGCATCGCTCACATTTCAAGCTGTGCTCACCACTGTACCAACACTACACACACTTCCAGCTGAGCTCACCACTGCACCAACAGTACACACACTTCAAGCTCAGCTCACCACTGCACCAACATCGGATACACTTCCAGCTGTGCACAACACTACACCAAGATCGCACACACTTCCAGCTGTGCTCACCACTGTACCAACATCACACACACTTCCAGCTGTCCTCACCACTGTACCAACACTACACACACTTCCAGCTGAGCTCACCACTGTACCAACAGTACACACACTTCAAGCTCAGCTCACCACTGCACCAACATCGCACACACTTCCAGCTGTGCACAACAGTACACCAAGATCGCACACACTTCCAGCTGTGCTCACCACTGTACCAACATCGCACACACTTCCAGCTGTGCTCACCACTGTACCAACATCGCACACACTTCCAGCTGTGCTCACCACTGTACCAACAATACACACACTTCCAGCTGTGCTCACCACAGTACCAGCATCGCTCACACTTCCAGATGTGCTCATGACTGTATCAACATCACTCACATATCCAGCTGTGCACACCAGTATACCAACATCGCTCACACTTCCAGCTGAGCTCACCACTGCACCAACAGCGCACACACTTCCAGCTGTGCTCACCACTGTACCAACATCGCACACACTTCCAGCTGTGCTCACCACTGTACAAACACTATACCCACTTTCAGATGTGCTCACCATTGTACCAACATCACTCACACATCAGGCTGTGCTCACCACTGTACCATCATCTCTCAAACTTCCAGCTCTGCTCACCACTGCACCAACATCGCTCACACTTCCAGCTGTGCTCACCACTGTACCAGCATCGCTCACACTTCCAGATGTGCTCAAAACTGTACAAGCATCACTCACACTTCCAGCTGTGCTCACCACTGTACTAGCATCGCTCACACTTCAAGCTGTGCTCACCAATGTACCAGCATCGCTCACACTTCCAGCTGTGCTCACCACTGTACCATCATTGCTCACACTTGCAGCTGTGCTAACCACCATACCAACATCACACACACTTCCAGATGTGCTCAAAACTGTACAAGCATCACTCACACTTCCAGCTGTGCTCACCACTGTACCAACACGACACACACTTCCAGATGTGCTCACCATTGTACCAACATCACTCACACATCAGGCTGTGCTCACCACTGTACCATCATCGCTCACACTTCCAGCTCTGCTCATGACTGTATCAACATCACTCATATATCCAGCTGTGCACATCAGTATACCAACATCGCTCACACTTCCAGCTGAGCTCACCACTGTACCAGCATCGCACAGACCTCCAGTTGTGCTCACCACTGTACCAACATTGCACACACTTCCAGCTGTGCTGTCCATTTTACCAGCATCGCTCACACTTCCAGCTGTGCTCTCCATTGTACCAACATCGCTCACACTTCCAGCTGTGCTCACCACTGTACACGCATCGCTCACATTTCAAGCTGTGCTCACCACTGTACCAACACTACACACACTTCCAGCTGAGCTCACCACTGTACCAACAGTACACACACTTCAAGCTCAGCTCACCACTGCACCAACATCGCACACACTTCCAGCTGTGCTCACCACTGTACTAGCATCGCTCACACTTCCAGCTGTGCTCACCACTGTACTAGCATCGCTCACACTTCAAGCTGTGCTCACCAATGTGCCAGAATCGCTCATACTTCCAGCTGTGCACACCACTGTACCAACATTGCACACACCTCCAGCTGTGCTCACCACTGTACCAGCATCGCACACACTTCTATCTGTGCTCACAACTGTACCATCATTGCTCACACTTGCAGCTGTGCTAACCACCATACCAACATCACACACACTTCCAGATGTGCTCAAAACTGTACAAGCATCACTCACACTTCCAGCTGTGCTCACCACTGTACCAACACGACACACACTTCCAGATGTGCTCACCATTGTACCAACATCACTCACACATCAGGCTGTGCTCACCACTGTACCATCATCGCTCACACTTCCAGCTCTGCTCATGACTGTATCAACATCACCTATATATATCCAGCTGTGCACATCAGTAAACCAACATCGCTCACAATTCCAGCTGAGCTCACCACTGTACCAGCATCGCACAGACCTCCAGTTGTGCTCACCACTGTACCAACATCGCACACACTTCCAGCTGTGCTGTCCATTTTACCAGCATCGCTCACACTTCCAGCTGTGCTCTCCATTGTACCAGCATCGCACACACTTCCAGCTGTGCTCTCCATTGTACCAACATCGCTCACACTTCCAGCTGTGCTCACCACTGTACACGCATCGCTCACACTTCAAGCTCAGCTCACCACTGCACCAACATCGCACACACTTCCAGCTGTGCTCACCACTGTACTAGCATCGCTCACACTTCCAGCTGTGCTCACCACTGTACTAGCATCGCTCACACTTCAAGCTGTGCTCTCCAATGTACCAGCATCGCTCACACTTCCAGCTGTGCACACCACTGTACCAACATTGCACACACCTCCAGCTGTGCTCACCACTGTACCAGCATCGCACACACTTCTATCTGTGCTCACCACTGTACCATCATTGCTCACACTTGCAGCTGTGCTAACCACCATACCAACATCACACACACTTCCAGATGTGCTCAAAACTGTACAAGCATCACTCACACTTCCAGCTGTGCTCACCACTGTACCAACACAACACACACTTCCAGATGTGCTCACCATTGTACCAACATCACTCACACATCAGGCTGTG
Organism: Squalus acanthias; assembly: GCA_030390025.1. Lineage (NCBI taxonomy): Eukaryota > Metazoa > Chordata > Chondrichthyes > Squaliformes > Squalidae > Squalus > Squalus acanthias. The sequence continues at coordinate 812,874 of CM059436.1, forward strand.
CTCACCACTGTACCATCATCGCTCACACTTCCAGCTCTGCTCATGACTGTATCAACATCACTCATATATCCAGCTGTGCACATCAGTAAACCAACATCGCTCACACTTCCAGCTGAGCTCACCACTGTACCAGCATCGCACAGACCTCCAGTTGTGCTCACCACTGTACCAACATCGCACACACTTCCAGCTGTGCTCTCCATTTTACCAGCATCGCTCACACTTCCAGCTGTGCTCTCCATTGTACCAGCATCGCTCACACTTCCAGCTGTGCTCTCCATTGTACCAACATCGCTCACACTTCCAGCTGTGCTCACCACTGTACAAGCATCGCTCACATTTCAAGCTGTGCTCACCACTGTACCAACACTACACACACTTCCAGCTGAGCTCACCACTGCACCAACAGTACACACACTTCAAGCTCAGCTCACCACTGCACCAACATCGGATACACTTCCAGCTGTGCACAACACTACACCAAGATCGCACACACTTCCAGCTGTGCTCACCACTGTACCAACATCACACACACTTCCAGCTGTGCTCACCACTGTACCAACACTACACACACTTCCAGCTGAGCTCATCACTGTACCAACAGTACACACACTTCAAGCTCAGCTCACCACTGCACCAATATCGCACACACTTCCAGCTGTGCACAACAGTACACCAAGATCGCACACACTTCCAGCTGTGCTCACCACTGTACCAACATCGCACACACTTCCAGCTGTGCTCACCACTGTACCAACATCGCACACACTTCCAGCTGTGCTCACCACTGTACCAACAATACACACACTTCCAGCTGTGCTCACCACAGTACCAGCATCGCTCACACTTCCAGATGTGCTCATGACTGTATCAACATCACTCACATATCCAGCTGTGCACACCAGTATACCAACATCGCTCACACTTCCAGCTGAGCTCACCACTGCACCAACAGCGCACACACTTCCAGCTGTGCTCACCACTGTACCAACATCGCACACACTTCCAGCTGTGCTCACCACTGTACAAACACTATACCCACTTTCAGATGTGCTCACCACTGTACCAACATCACTCACACATCAGGCTGTGCTCACCACTGTACCATCATCTCTCAAACTTCCAGCTCTGCTCACCACTGCACCAACATCGCTCACACTTCCAGCTGTGCTCACCACTGTACCAGCATCGCTCACACATCAGGCTGTGCTCACCACTGTACCATCATCTCTCAAACTTCCAGCTCTGCTCACCACTGCACCAACATCGCTCACACTTCCAGCTGTGCTCACCACTGTACCAGCATCGCTCACACTTCCAGCTGTGCTCACCGCTGTACTAGCATCGCTCACACTTCCAGCTGTGCTCACCACTGTACTAGCATCGCTCACACTTCAAGCTGTGCTCACCAATGTACCAGCATCGCTCACACTTCCAGCTGTGCACACCACTGTACCAACATTGCACACACCTCCAGCTGTGCTCACCACTGTACCAGCATCGCACACACTTCTATCTGTGCTCACCACTGTACCATCATTGCTCACACTTGCAGCTGTGCTAACCACCATACCAACATCACACACACTTCCAGATGTGCTCAAAACTGTACAAGCATCACTCACACTTCCAGCTGTGCTCACCACTGTACCAACACGACACACACTTCCAGATGTGCTCACCATTGTACCAACATCACTCACACATCAGGCTGTGCTCACCACTGTACCATCATCGCTCACACTTCCAGCTCTGCTCATGACTGTATCAACATCACTCATATATCCAGCTGTGCACATCAGTAAACCAACATCGCTCACACTTCCAGCTGAGCTCACCACTGTACCAGCATCGCACAGACCTCCAGTTGTGCTCACCACTGTACCAACATCGCACACACTTCCAGCTGTGCTGTCCATTTTACCAGCATCGCTCACACTTCCAGCTGTGCTCTCCATTGTACCAGCATCGCTCACACTTCCAGCTGTGCTCTCCATTGTACCAGCATCGCTCACACTTCCAGCTGTGCTCACCACTGTACAAGCATCGCTCACATTTCAAGCTGTGCTCACCACTGTACCAACACTACACACACTTCCAGCTGAGCTCACCACTGTACCAACAGTACACACACTTCCAGCTGTGCACAACACTACACCAGGTTCGCACACACTTCCAGCTGTGCTCACCACTATACCAACATCGCACACACTTCCAGCTGTGCTCACCACTGTACCAACACTACACACACTTCCAGCTGAGCTCACCACTGTACCAACAGTACACACACTTCAAGCTCAGCTCTCCACTGCACCAACATCGCACACACTTCCAGCTGTGCACAACACTACACCAAGATCGCACACACTTCCAGCTGTGCTCACCACTGTACCAACATCGCACACACTTCCAGCTGTGCTCACCACTGTACCAACATCGCACACACTTCCAGCTGTGCTCACCACTGTACCAACAATACACACACTTCCAGCTGTGCTCACCACAGTACCAGCATCGCTCACACTTCCAGATGTGCTCATGACTGTATCAACATCACTCACATATCCAGCTGTGCACACCAGTATACCAACATCGCTCACACTTCCAGCTGAGCTCACCACTGCACCAACAGCGCACACACTTCCAGCTGTGCTCACCACTGTACCAACATCGCACACACTTCCAGCTGTGCTCACCACTGTACAAACACTATACACACTTTCAGATGTGCTCACCATTGTACCAACATTACTCACACATCAGCCTTTGCTCACCACTGTACCATCATCTCTCAAACTTCCAGCTCTGCTCACCACTGCACCAACATCGCTCACACTTCCAGCTGTGCTCACCACTGTACCAACATCGCACACACTTCCAGCTGTGCTCACCACTGTACCAACATCGCGCACACTTCCAGCTGTGCTCACCACTGTACCAACAATACACACACTTCCAGCTGTGCTCACCACAGTACCAGCATCGCTCACACTTCCAGATGTGCTCATGACTGTATCAACATCACTCACATATCCAGCTGTGCACACCAGTATACCAACATCGCTCACACTTCCAGCTGAGCTCACCACTGCACCAACAGCGCACACACTTCCAGCTGTGCTCACCACTGTACCAACATCGCACACACTTCCAGCTGTGCTCACCACTGTACAAACACTATACCCACTTTCAGATGTGCTCACCATTGTACCAACATTACTCACACATCAGGCTGTGCTCACCACTGTACCATCATCTCTCAAACTTCCAGCTCTGCTCACCACTGCACCAAAATCGCTCACACTTCCAGCTGTGCTCACCACTGTACCAGCATCGCTCACACTTCCAGCTGTGCTCACCACTGTACTAGCATCGCTCACACTTCCAGCTGTGCTCACCACTGTACAAGCATCGCTCACATTTCAAGCTGTGCTCACCACTGTACCAACACTACACACACTTCCAGCTGAGCTCACCACTGTCCCAGCATCGCACAGACCTCCAGTTGTGCTCACCACTGTACCAACATCGCACACACTTCCAGCTGTGCTCTCCATTGTACCAGCATCGCTCACACTTCCAGCTGTGCTCTCCATTGTACCAGCATCGCACACAATTCCAGCTGTGCTCTCCATTGTACCAGCATCGCTCACACTTCCAGCTGTGCTCACCACTGTACAAGCATCGCTCACATTTCAAGCTGTGCTCACCACTGTACCAACACTACACACACTTCCAGCTGAGCTCACCACTGTACCAACAGTACACACACTTCAAGCTCAGCTGACCACTGCACCAACATCGCACACCTTCCAGCTGTGCACAACACTACACCAAGATCGCACACACTTCCAGCTGTGCTCACCACTGTACCAACATCGCACACACTTCCAGCTGAGCTCACCACTGCACCAACATCGCACACACTTCCAGCTGTGCTCACCACTGTACCAACATCGCACACACTTCCAGCTGTGCTCACCACTGTACAAGCATCGCTCACATTTCAAGCTGTGCTCACCACTGTATCAACACTACACACACTTCCAGCTGAGCTCACCACTGTACCAACAGTACACACACTTCAAGCTCAGCTCACCACTGCACCAACATCGCACACCTTCCAGCTGTGCACAACACCACACCAAGATCGCACACACTTCCAGCTGTGCTCACCACTGTACCAACAATACACACACTTCCAGCTGTGCTCACCACAGTACCAGCATCGCTCACACTTCCAGATGTGCTCATGACTGTATCAACATCACTCACATATCCAGCTGTGCACACCAGCATACCAACATCGCTCACACTTCCAGCTGAGCTCACCACTGCACCAACATCGCACACACTTCCAGCTGTGCTCACCACTGTACCAACATCGCACACACTTCCAGCTGTGCTCACCACTGTACAAACACTATACCCACTTTCAGATGTGCTCACCATTGTACCAACATTACTCACACATCAGGCTGTGCTCACCACTGTACCATCATCTCTCAAACTTCCAGCTCTGCTCACCACTGCACCAACATCGCTCACACTTCCAGCTGTGCTCACCACTGTACCAGCATCGCTCACATTTCCAGCTGTGCTCACCACTGTACTAGCATCGCTCACACTTAAAGCTGTGCTCAGCAATGTACCAGCATCGCTCACACTTCCAGCTGTGCACACCACTGTACCAACATTGCACACACCTCCAGCTGTGCTCACCACTGTACCAGCATCGCACACACTTCTATCTGTGCTCACCACTGTACCATCATTGCTCACACTTGCAGCTGTGCTAACCACCATACCAACATCACACACACTTCCAGATGTGCTCAAAACTGTACAAGCATCACTCACACTTCCAGCTGTGCTCACCACTGTACCAACACGACACACACTTCCAGATGTGCTCACCATTGTACCAACATCACTCACACATCAGGCTGTGCTCACCACTGTACCATCATCGCTCACACTTCCAGCTCTGCTCATGACTGTATCAACATCCCTCATATATCCAGCTGTGCACATCAGTAAACCAACATCGCTCACACTTCCAGCTGAGCTCACCACTGTACCAGCATCGCACAGACCTCCAGTTGTGCTCACCACTGTACCAACATCGCACACACTTCCAGCTGTGCTCTCCATTGTACCAGAATCGCTCACACTTCCAGCTGTGCTCTCCATTGTACCAGCATCGCACACAATTCCAGCTGTGCTCTCCATTGTACCAGCATCGCACACACTTCCAGCTGTGCTCACCACTGTACAAGCATCGCTCACATTTCAAGCTGTGCTCACCACTGTACCAACACTACACACACTTCCAGCTGAGCTCACCACTGTACCAACAGTACACACACTTCAAGCTCAGCTCACCACTGCACCAACATCGCACACACTTCCAGCTGTGCACAACACTACACCAAGATCGCACACACTTCCAGCTGTGCTCACCACTGTACCAACATCGCACACACTTCCAGCTGAGCTCACCACTGCACCAACATCGCACACACTTCCAGCTGTGCTCACCACTGTACCAACATCGCACACACTTCCAGCTGTGCTCACCACTGTACCAACAATACACACACTTCCAGCTGTGCTCACCACTGTACCAGCATCGCTCACACTTCCAGATGTGCTCATGATTGTATCAAAATCACTCACATATACAGCTTTGCACACCAGTATACCAACATCGCTCACACTTCAAGCTGTGCTCACCAATGTACCAGCATCGCTCACACTTCCAGCTGTGCACACCACTGTACCAACATTGCACACACCTCCAGCTGTGCTCACCACTGTACCAGCATCGCACACACTTCTATCTGTGCTCACCACTGTACCATCATTGCTCACACTTGCAGCTGTGCTAACCACCATACCAACATCACACACACTTCCAGATGTGCTCAAAACTGTACAAGCATCACTCACACTTCCAGCTGTGCTCACCACTGTACCAACACGACACACACTTCCAGATGTGCTCACCATTGTACCAACATCACTCACACATCAGGCTGTGCTCACCACTGTACCATCATCGCTCACACTTCCAGCTCTGCTCATCACTGTATCAACATCACTCATATATCCAGCTGTGCACATCAGTATACCAACATCGCTCACACTTCCAGCTGAGCTCACCACTGTTCCAGCATCGCACAGACCTCCAGTTGTGCTCACCACTGTACCAACATCGCACACACTTCCAGCTGTGCTCTCCATTGTACCAGCATCGCTCACACTTCCAGCTGTGCTCTCCATTGTACCAGCATCGCACACAATTCCAGCTGTGCTCTCCATTGTACCAAGATCGCACACACTTCCAGCTGTGCTCACCACTGTACCAACATCGCACACACTTCCAGCTGAGCTCACCACTGCACCAACATCGCACACACTTCCAGCTGTGCTCACCACTGTACCAGCATTGCTCACACTTCCAGCTGTGCTCACCACTGTACCCGCATTGCTCACACTTCCAGCTGTGCTGACCACTGTACAAGTTTCGCTCACACTTCCAGCTGTGCTCACCACTGTACCAACACTATACCCACTTTCAGATGTGCTCACCATTGTACCAACATCACTCACGCATCAGGCTGTGCTCACCACTGTACCATCATCTCTCAAACTTCCAGCTCTGCTCACCACTGCACCAACATCGCTGACACTTCCAGCTGTGCTCACCACTGCACCAACATCGCTGACACTTCCAGCTGTGCTCACCACTGTACCAGCATCGCTCACACTTCCAGCTGTGCTCACCACTGTACTAGCATCGCTCACACTTCCAGCTGTGCTCACCACTGTACTAGCATCGCTCACACGTCAAGCTGTGCTCACCAATGTACCAGCATCGCTCACACTTCCAGCTGAGCTCACCACTGTACCAACATCGCACACACTTCCAGCTGAGCTCACCACTGTACCAACATCGCACAGACCTCCAGTTGTGCTCACCACTGTACCAACATCGCCCACACTTCCAGCTGTGCTCACAACTGTATCAACATCACTCACATTTCCAGCTGTGCTCACCAATGTACCAACATCGCTCACACTTCCAGCTGTGCTCACCACTGTACCAGCATCGCCCACACACCCAGCTGTGCTCACCACTGCACTATATTCACTCACACTTCCAGCTGTGCTCACCACTGTACTATATTCGCTCACACTTCCAGCTGTGCTCACAACTGTATCAACATCACTCACATTTCCAGCTGTGCTCACCACTGTACCAACATCGCACACACCTGCAGTTGTGCTCACCAATGTAACAACATCATCCACACATCAGGCTGTGCTCACTACTGTACCAGCATCGCACACACACCCAGCTGTGCTCACCACTGTACCAGCATCGCCCACACATCCAGCTGTGCTCACCACTGTACCAACATCGCACACACTTCCAGCTGTGCTCACCACTGTACAAGCATCGCTCACACATCCAGCTGTGCTCACTACTGTACAAATATCGCACTTACTTCCAGCTGTGCTCACCACTGTACAAGCATCGCTCACAATTCCAGCTGTGCTCACCGCTTTACCAACTCTACACACACTTCCAGCTGTGCACACCAGTGTACCAGCATCGCACACACTTCCAGCTGTGTTCACCACTGCACCAGCAACCCTCACACTTCCAGCTGTGCTCACCACTGTACCAGCATCGCTCACACTTCCAGCTGTGCTCACCACTGTACAAGCATCATTCACACTTCCAGCTGTGCTCAGCACTGTACCAACATCGATCAAACTTCCAGCTGTGCTAACCACCACACCAACATCACACTCACTTCAAGCTGTGCTCACCACTGTACCAGCATCGTTCACACTTCCAGCTATGCTCACCATTGTACCAGCATCGCTCACACATCCAGCTGTGCTCACCACTGTACCAGCATCGCGCACACATCCAGCTGTGCTCACCACTGTACCAGCATCGCTCACACTTCCAGCTGTGCTCACCACTGTACAATCATCGCTCACACTTCCAGCTGTGCTCACCACTTTACCAACTCTACACACACTTCCAGCTGTGCACACCAGTGTACCAGCATCGCACACACTTCCAGCTGTGCTCACCACTGTACCAGCATCACTCACACTTCCAGCTGTGCTCACCACTGTGCCAGCATCGGTCACACATCCAGCTGTGCTCACCACTGCACCAGCATCGCTCACACTTCCACATGTGTTCACCACTGTACAAGCATCGCTCACACTTCCAGCTGTGCTCATCACTTTACCAACTCTACACACACTTCCAGCTGTGCTCACCACTTTACCAACTCTACACACACTTCCAGCTGTGCACACCAGTGTACCAGCATCACACACACTTCCAGCTGTGCTCACCACTGTACCAGCATCCCACCTCCTTCAGCCCACCTCCTCCCTCCCGCCTCCTCCCTCCCACCTCCTCCCTCCAACCTCCTCCCTCCCAACTCCTCCCTCCCGCCTCCTTCAGCCCACCTCCTCCCTCCCGCCTCCTCCCTCCCACCTCCTCCCTCCCAACTCCTCCCTCCCGCCTCCTTCCTCCCGCCTCCTCCCGCCCACCTCCTCCCTCCTGCCTCCTCCAGCCCACCTCCTCCCTCCGCCTCCTTCAGCCCACCTCCTCTCTCCCGCCTCCTTCAGCCCACCTCCTCCCTCCCGCCTCCTTCAGCCCACCTCCTCCCTCCCGCCTCCTCCCGCCCACCTCCTCCCTCCTGCCTCCTCCAGCCCACCTCCTCCCTCCCGCCTCCTTCAGCCCACCTCCTCCCTCCCGCCTCCTTCAGCCCACCTCCTCCCTCCCGCCTCCTCCAGCCCACCTCCTCCGGCCCGCCTCCATCCCACCCACCTCCTCCCACCCACTTCCTCTCTGGGAGGAGACAACAGAGACAGGTAAGAGAGTGGCCGTATTTTCTGACTATGTGCCACGCCGCGAGTGATCGACCAGGATCATATTAAAAATCTGCACCCACTTTCAGTCAACTTTTGTCTATTATAAATTCCTATTGACACATTTATAATTGAAGCATATTAAAAAACAGATATAGATGCACTGGAGAGGGTGCAAAAAAGATTTACAAGAATCATACCACAACTGAGAGGTTATAACTATCAAGAAAGACTGAACGGGCTGGGGTTGTTTTCTCTAGAAAAGAGAAGGCTGAGGGGTGACCTGACAGAGGTCTTTAAAATTACGAAGGGGTTTGATAAGGTTGACGTAGAGAAGATGTTTCCACTTGTGGGGAGATCAAAAGTAGGGACCATAAATATAATAAATCCAACAGGGAATTCAGGAGAAACTTCTTTACCCAGAGGGTGGTGAGAATGTGGAACTCGCTACCACAGGGAGTGGCTGAGGCGAATAGCATAGACGCATTTAAGGGGAAGCTAGATAAGCACGTGAGGGAGAAAAGAATAGAGGGTTATGCTGATAGGGTGAGATGAAGAGGGGTAGGAGGAGGCTGTTTCTGTGCTGTTAATTAGATGTAACTCTTTGTAAAACTTGTCAGGCTGTAATTGCATCCTCCCGCCAGAGGAGGCACTGCAGCACCACCACTGGCAGGAGGCTGTCATTACATTCCATAGTCATTCCATAGGTTCGTCCCATTTGAAATGTGGATTTGGGAGATTATAATGGAAATATATAAATGCGGGGGTAATGTTTGACTGAATGGGGACTGAATTATGTCGGCGTTCTGTGCTCTAATTGTTCCCCCCACCCTCTAACCCAATTCCACTTGGAAATAACACTTGGTCTTAACAAGTCATGTGCACTGTCACAAGAGATTGACTAGTATTTAATACATAAAGATATCATTTGCATTTATATAGCGCCTTTCATGATCTCATGACCTTAGGGGTACGGTAGCATAGTAGTGATGTTACTGGACTAGTAATCCAGAGACACGTGAGTTTAAATCCCACCACGGCAGCTGGGGAATTTAAATTCAGTTAATTAAATAAATCTGGAATAAGGCGCTAGTGTCAGTAATGGTGACCATGAAATTACCGGACTGTCGTAAAAATCCATCTGGTTCACTAATGTCCTTTAGGGAAGGGAATCTGCCGTCCTTACCCGGTCTGGCCTATATGTGACTCCAGACCCACAGCAATGTGGTTGACTCTTAACTGCCCTCTGAAATGGCCCGGCAAGCCATGCAGTTGTATTCAAGAAGGCGGCTCACCACCACCTTCTCGAGGGCAAGTAGGGATGGGCAATAAATGCTGGCCTTTCATCCTGTGAATGAATAAAACAATAGGACGTCCCAAAGCGCTCCACAGCCAACTAAGTGCTTTTAAAGTGTAGTCACTGTTGTAATGTAGAGAAACTGGGCCACCTTGCGTACAGCAAGCTCCCACAAACAGCAGTGAGCAAAATGATGAGCTGCTTTTGAGTGAGGGAGGAATGCCAGTGCAACTTTCACGTTCACCTGACGGGTCCTTGTTAACATCCTGAAAGGTGGCAAATCTGACAATGCAGCAGTCCTTCAGTGCTGCACTGAAATGTCAGCTTAAATTGTGTGCTTGAATTCTGGAGTGGGGATAACTTTCTGACTCAGCCAAACCGATGATACGACAATCAGTGCACATTAAATGTGAGTCAGTACCTATTATATTTCCTCAACATGTATTACGCAGCATTAAAAACTTCAGTCTATTTTTTGACTCGACATCAGCATCCGTGGTTGTGGAAACTGCAGTGAGAGCTTGTGTTCCTGGCACTGAGCTGATGCCACCACCCAGTGGCAGAAACTCACATTGCAAAGAGTAGTCGAGCTGCCAATGTCCCAGACCTCTCACCACGGACATCCCTTAGCTTTACTCTGCCAGCCAGCATGCTTTCCCCACATAAATAGAGCCTGTGTCTAACCCATGCTGTACCCAACCTGGGAGTGTTTGATGGGACAGTGTAGAGGAAGCTTTACTCTGTATCTAACCCATGCTGTACCTGCCCTGGGAGTGTTTGATGGTCATGATGCGGAGATGCCGGTGTTGGACTGGGGTGGACAAAATTGAGAGGTCGCACAACACCAGGTTATAGTCCAACAGTTTTATTTGAAATCACAAGCTTTCGGAACTATCGCTCCTTCCTCAGGTGAAGTAAATTGGATACAGAATCGTCAGAGCATATATAGATGGAAAAAAAAGCATGTGTACTTTACAATTGCAGACCAATAAATTAAATCATCCTGACTATCTGCCGAGGTGTGATAAAGTTAATTAAGTCAGCCAGGAAGGTACCACATCAAAAGACATAGCAAGATACAACTGAGACAATGAGGTGAAGTCGCAGGGGTTCTAACGTGTCAAAAGCTGCCGTCTGTATGTAAAACGAAAAGCTTTAAAAAAAAAAAAATTTACTTTTTTACTGGGAAAATTTTTACTTTTTTACTGGGAATCACATCTGTGAACAAGCTAACGACGACTCGAGTCCGGATCACGTCATGTATCGTGACATAAACCCAAGATCCCGATTGAGACCATCTTCATGAGTGCAGAACTTGGCTGTGTTTGATGGGACAGTGCAGAGGGAGCTTTACTTTGTATCTATAACATGCTGTACCTGCCCTGGGAGTGTTTGATGGGACAGTGTAGAGGGAGCTTTACTTTGTATCTATAACATGCTGTACCTGCCCTGGGAGTGTTTGATAGGACAGTGTACAGGGAGCTTTACTCTGTATCTAACCCGTGCTGTACCTGCCCAGGGAGTGTTTGATGGGACAGTGTACAGGGAGCATTACTCTGTATCTAACCCGTGCTGTACCTGTCCTGGGAGTGTTTGAAAAGACATTGTAGAGGGAGCTACACTTTGTATCTAACCCGTGCTGTACCTGTCCTGGGAGTGTTTGAAAAGACAGTGCAGAGGGAGCTTTACTCTGTATCTAACCCGTGCTGTACCTGCCCTGGGAGTGTTTGATGGGACAGTGTAGAGGGAGGTGGGTGCAACCTATTCTATTCTATACCAACATAATCATAGAATCATAGAATGGCTACAGCACAGAAGGAGGCCATTCGGCCCGTCAAACCCGTGCCGGCTCTGTGCAAGAGCACTTCAGCTAGTCCCACTCACCCGCCCTTTCCCTGTAGCCCTGCAAATTCTTCTCCTTCAGGTCCTTATCCAATTCCCTTTTGAAAGCCACGATTGAATCTGCCTCCACCACCCTCTCAGGCAGTGCATTCCAGATCCTAACCACTCGCTGCGTAAAAAAGTTTTTCCTCATTTCGCCTTTAGTTCTTCTGCCAATCACCTTAAATCTGTGTCCTCTGGTTCGTGACCCTTCCACCAATGGGAACAGTTGCAGAGGATTCAGGAAAGAGCAAATTTAAAAGCAGCGAGAGAAATGTCAAGGCTCTAGAGCAGAGTAGAGTTTTGGGTAAAAATAAGCAGAGTGGGTCAGGAAGGGACAGAGAGAGTAACAAAGGTAATAAGGCATCAGTGACTAAGGTGACATCAGGCAAAAATAGAAAAAAGTCAAGTAAGGCATTCGCAACAAAATAGATGAATTAATAGCGCAGATAGAAATTAACAGGTTTGATCTAATAGCCATTATGGAGACATGGTTGCAAAGTGACCAAGGTTGGGAACTAAATATTCAGGATACTTAACTTTTAGCAGAGATAGGCAAAATAGAAAAGGAGGAGGGGTAGTCCTGATAATAAAGAATGGGATAAAGACAGTAGAGAGAAAGGATTTTAGCTCCGGAAATCAAGAAGTAGAATCAGTTTGGGTGGAGCTAAGAAACAGCAAGGGGCAGAAAACATTGGTGGGAGTTGTTTATAGGCCGCCAAACTGTAGTTGTAATGTAGGGCAGCGTATAAATCAGGAAATTAGAGGCGTATGTAACAAGGGTAATACAGTAATCATGGGGGTCTTTAATCTACAGATAGACTGGGCAAACCAAATTTGCAGTAATAGTGTGGAGGACAAATTCATGGAATGTATGCAAGATAGTTTTCTAGATCAGTATGTTGAGGAACTAACTAGGGAACAGGCTATTTTAGATCTAGTATTGTGCAATGAGAAAGGGTTCATTAGTAACCTTGGAGTAAAGGGGCCTTTAGGGAAGAGTGACCATAATATGATGGAATTTTATATTGAGCTTGAAAGTGATTTAGTTAAATCCAAAACTAGGGTCTTAAATCTAAACAAAGGTATGAGGGCGAGTTGGCTAAGGTAGATTGGGAAACTACATTATGATGGTAGACAAGCAATGGCTAGCATTTAAAGAATTAATACATAATTATCAACAAATATACATTTCTTTAAGGCACAAAAACCCCACAGGAAAAGTGGTCCAACCGTGGCTAACAAGAGAAGCTAAAGATAGTATTTGATCAAAGGAAGAGGCTTATAATGTTGTCAAAAAGAGTAGTAAGCCTGAAGATTGGGAGGATTTTAGAATTCAGCAAAGGAGGACCAAGAAATTGATAAGGAAAGAGAAAAAAGAATATGAGAGTAAATTAGCAAGAGACATAAAAACAGATTGTAAACGTTTTTATAGGTATGTAAATAGGAAGAGATTCGTGAAAGTAAACGTGGGCCCATTAGAGGCAGAGACAGGAGAAATTATAATGGGCACTAAGGAAATGGTTGAGACATTAAACAAATACTTTGTATCTGTCTTCACGGTAGAAAACACAAAAAAAAAATTCCAGAAATAATGGGGAACCAAGGGTCTAGAGAGAATGAGGAACTTAAAGAAATCAGTATAAGTAAAGACATAGTACTGGGGAAATTAATGGGACTAAGTGGCGACAAATCCCCTGGACCTGACGACCTGCATCCTAGGGTTTTAAAAGAGGTAGCTTCAGAGATAGTGGTTGCACTGGTGTTAATCTTCCAGAATTCATTAGATTCTAGAACAGTCCCCAAGGATTGGAAGGTAGCAAATATAACCCCGCTATTTAAGAAAGGAGGAAGAGAAAAAACGGGGAACTATAGGCCAGTTAGCCTGACATCAGTAGTAGGCAAAATGCTAGAATCTATTATTAGGGACGTGGTAACAGGGCACTTAGAAAATCATAATATGATTAGGGAGAGTCAACATGGTTTTATGGAAGGGAAATCGTGTTTGACAAATCTGTTAGAGTTTTTTGAAGATGTAACTAGTAGGATGGATAAGGGGGAGCCAATGGATGCCTTATATTTGTATTTTCAAAAAGCATTCAATAAGGTGTCACACAAAAGGTTATTACACAAAATTAGGACTCATGGTATTGGGGGTAATATATGGATTGAGGATTGGTTAATGGACAGAAAACAGAGAGTAGGAATAAACGGGACTTTTTCAGGTTGGCAGGCTGTAACTAGCGGGTTGCCACAAGGATCAGTGCTTGGGCCTCAGCTATTTACAATCTATATTAATGAGTGTAACGTATCTAAGTTTGCTGATGATACAAAGTTAAGTGGGAAAGTAAGCTGTGAGGAGGACGCAAAGAGGCTGTAGCGAGATATAGACAGGTTGACTGAGTGGGCAAGAACATGGCAAATGGAACACAATGTGGGGATGTGTGAAGTTATCCACTTTGATAGGAAAAACAAAAAAGCAGAATATTTTTTGAATGGTGAGAGATTGGGAAATGTTTGCATGCAGAAGGACCTGGGTGTCCTTGTACATGAATCACAGAAAGTTAACAAGCAATTAGGAAAGCAAATGGTATGTTAGCTTTTGTTGCAAAGGGATTGGAGTATAAGAGTAAAGAAGTCTTACTTCAATTAAAAAGGGCATTGGTGAGGCCACACCTGGAGTACTGTGCACAGTTCTGGTCTCCTTACCTAAGGAAAGACATACTTGCCTTCGAGGGAGTGCAACGAAGGTTCACTAGACTGGTTCCTGGGATGAGGGGATTGCCCTCTGAGGAGAGATTGAGTAGACTAGGCCTATATTCCCTAGAGTTTAGAAGAATGAGAGTTGATCTAATTGAAACATATAAAATTCTTAAGGGGTTTGACAGGGTTAATGCTGAGAAAATGATTCCCCTGGCTGGGGAATCTAGAACACGGGGTCACAGTCTCAGAATAAGAGGTCGGCCGTTTAGGACTGAGATAAGGAGAAATTTCTTCACTCAAAGTGTTGTGAATCTTTGGAATTCTCTACCCCAGAGAGCTGTGGATGCTCAGTCGTTGAGTATATTCAAGAGAGAGGTTGATAAATTTTTGGGAACGAAGGGAATTAAAGGATATGGGGATCGGGCGGGAAAGTGGAGTTGAGGTAGAAGATCAGCCATGATCTTGATGAATGGCGGAGCAGGCTCGAAGGGCCAAATGGCCTACTCCTGCTCCTATTTCTTATGTTCTTATGTGCAGGAAGTGTCGTCAGCTGGAGGAGCTCGAGCTCCGGGTTTCGGAGCTTGAGCAGCAGCTGGCGTCACTGCGGTGCATCCGTGAGGCTGAGAGCTTCGTGGATAGCACGTTTCAGGAGGTGGTCACCGCGCAGCTAAGGAGTGCGCAGGCAGAGAGGGAATGGGTGACCACCAGACAGACAAGGAGGACCAGGCAGGTAGTGCAGGAGTTCCCTGAGTGCATCTCGCTCTCCAACCAGTATTCGGTTCTGAGTACTGGTGAGGGCAATGGTTCCGCTGGGGAGTACAGCCAGAGCCAAGTCTGCGGCACCACGAGTGGCTCAGCTGTACAAGGGGGGAGGAAGAAGAGAGGGAGAGCAATAGTGGTAGGGGATTCGATAGTTAGGGGAGCAGACAAGTGTTTCTGCGGCCGCAAACGTGACTCCAGGATGGTATGTTGCCTCCCTGGTGTCAGGGTCAAGGATGTCACTGAGCGGCTGTAGAACATTCTGAGGGGGGAGGGTGAACAGCCAGAGGTCGTGGTCCATATCAGTACCAACGACATAGGCAGAAAGAAAGATTATGTCCTGCAGGCAAATTTTAGGGAGCTAGGAAAGAGATTAAAAAGCAGGACCTCAAAGGTAGTAATCCCCGGATTACTCCCGGTGTCACGAGCTAGTGAGTATAGAAATAGGAGGATAGAGCAGATGAATGCATGGCTGGAGAGATGGTGCAGGAGGGAGGGCTTCAGATTCCTGGGGCATTGGGACCGGTTCTGGGGGAGGTGGGACGGGCCAGATCCAATATCCTTGCGGGGATGTTTGCTAGTTGGGGAGGGTTTAAACTAATTTGGCAGGGGAATGGGCACCAGGACGTAACATTAGAAAGGGGAAATAAAGTGCTCAAAGGATTGGGAGAGGCAGAGAGCACTAAAGTAAGAAATAGTAAGGTATTAGGTGGGGTCAAACTAAGAGAGAATACAGGATGGTCTATGATGGGTTTACAGTGTGTGTATGTGAACGCACGAAGTGTAGTAAACAAGGTAAGTGAGCTGCAGGCACAAATAGCCACATGGGAATATGATGTTGTGGCGATAACTGAGATCTAGCTCAAAAAAGGGCAGGATTGGGTATTAAATATTCCTGGTTATAAGGTGTTCAGGAAAGATAGGGAAGGAAAGATAGGAGGTGGTGTGGCAGTATTAGTCAAGGAGGATGTTACAGTGCTGGAGAGGGAGGATGTCCTGGAGGGGTCAAGGACTGAATCTACATGGCTAGAGTTAAGAAATAATAGAGGTGCCATTACACTACTAGGCGTATTCTATAGACCACCAAATAGTGGGAAAGATATAGAGGAGCAAATTTGCAGAGAAATTACAGAGGTGCAAGAACTATAGAGTAGTAATAATGGGGGACTTCATCTATCATAATATAGACTGGGATCATAATAGTGCTAAGGGCAGAGAAGGGGAAGAATTTCTGAAGTGTGCTCAGGAGAACTTTCTTGATCAGTATGTTTCCGGCCCAACGAGGGAGGAGGCATTGCTGGATCTGGTTCTGGGGAATGAGGTAGGTCAAGTGGAGCAAGTGTCAGTAGGTGAACATTTGGGCAACAGTGATCATAGTATCATAAGGTTTAGATTAGCTATTGAAAAGGACAGGGAGCAATCTAGAGTAAAAATGTTTAACTGGGGGAAGGCCAATTTCTGTGGGATGAGAACGGATCTGGCTCGGGTAAACTGGAATCAAAGATTAGCAGGCAAAACTGCAATGGAACAAAGGGCTGCCTTTAAAGAGGAAATAGTTCAGGTACAGTTCAGGTACATTCCCACTAGGGGGAAAGGCAGGGCAACTAAAGTCAGGGCTCCCTGGATGACGAAACAGGTAGAGAATATGATGAAGCAGAAAAAGAGCGCGTATGACAGCTGTGAGGTTGCAAATACATACGTCAGAGGAGAAGTGAAAAAGAAAATAAGAGGGGCAAAGAGAGGGTATGAGAATAGAATGGCAGCCAACATAAAAGATAATCCAAATGTCTTCTATAGGCATATAAATAGTAAAAGGGTAGTAAGAGGAGGGGTGGGGCCGATTAGGGACCAAAAAGGGACCTATGCATGGCAGCAGAGGGTATGGCTGAGGAACTAAACGTGTACTTTGCATCTGTCTTCACCAACAAAGAGGATGCTGCCATAGACATAGTGAAGGAAGAGGGAGTGGAGACACTTGATAGGATAAAAATTGATAAATCAGTGTTATTAGAAAGGCTGGTTGTACTTAAAGTAGATAAATCACCAGGAGCAGATGGGATGCATTCTAGGATGCTGAGGGAATTGAGGGCGGAAATCGCGGAGGTACTGGCCATAATATTCCAATCCTTCATAGATACGGGGGTGGTACCAGAGGACTAGAGAATTGCAAATGTTACACCATTGCTCAAAAAAGGGTGTAAAGATAAGCCCAGCAACTAAAGGCCAGTTAGTTTAACCTCAGTAGTGGGGAAGCTTTTAGAAACAGTAATCAGGGACAAAATTAACAGTCAGGTGGATAGGTGTGGATTAATGAAGGAAAGCCTGTACGGCTTTAAATCGTATTTAACCAACTTGATCGAGTTTTTTGATGAGGTAACAGAGAGGGTCAATGAGGGTAATGCGGTTGACGTAGTGTACATTGATTTCCAAAAGGCGTTCGACAAAGTGCCACTTAACAGGCTTGCCAGCAAAGTTGAAGCCCATGGAATAAAAGGGTCAGTGGTAGCATGGATACAAAATTGGCGAAGTGACAGGAAACAGAGAGTAGTGGTGAACGGTTGTTTTTCGTACTGGAGGAAGGTACACAGTGGTGTTCCCCAGGGGTCGGTTCTAGGACCACTGCTTCTTGATATATATTGACTTGGACTTGGGTGTACAGGGCACGATTTCAAAATTTGCAGATGACACAAAACTTGGAAGTATAGTGAACAGTGAGACTTTAGGAAGACATAGACAGACTGGTGAAATGGGCGGACACGTGGCAGATAAATTTAACGCAGAAAAGTGTGAAGTGATACATTTTGGTAGAATGAGGAGAGACAATATTAACTAAATGGTGCAATCCTAAAGGGGGTGCATGAACAGAGAGACCTGGGGGTATATGTGCACAAATCGTTGAAGGTGGCAGGGCAGGTTGAGAAAACGGTTAAAAAAGCATACAGGATCCTGGGCTTCATAAAAAGAAAAAAATTGAGAGGTCGCACAACACCAGGTTATAGTCCAACAGTTTTATTTTAAATCACAAGCTTTCGGAGTTACAACTCCTTCGTCGGGTGAAGTGAGGAGATACAGAATCGTCAAAGCATATATAGATAGAGAACAATGCATGTGTAACTTACAATTGCAGACAACTAAATTCAATCATCCTGACTGTTTATCTGCCGAGGTGTGATAAAGTTAATCAGGTCAGCCAGGAAGGTACTACATCAAAGACATAGCAAGATACAACTGAGACAATGAGGTGGAGTCGCATGGGGTCTAACGTGTCAAAAGCTGCCGTCTGTATGTAAAACGATTAACTTTAAAATTTTTACTTTTTTACTGGGAATCACATCTGTGAACAAGCCAACGACGACTCGAGTCCGGATCACGTCATGTATCGTGACATAAACCCAAGATCCCGATTGAGACCGTCTTCATGAGTGCGGAACTTGGCTATCAGTTTCTGCTCGATGATTTTGCGTTGTCGTGTTTTCCTAAGGCCGCCTTGGAGAACGCTTACCCGCAGATCCGAGGCTGAATGTCCTTGACTGCTGAAGTGTTCCCCGACTGGGAGGTAACAATCCGTCCTGGCGATTGTTGCGCGGTGCTCGTTCATACGTTGTCTCAGTGTCTGCATGGTCTCGCCGATGTACCAAAGAGAGGCATAGAGTACAAAAGTGTGGAAATTATGATGAACCTGTATAAAACACTGGTTCGGCCCCAACTGGAGTATTGTGTCCAATTCTGAGCATCACACTTTCGGAAGGATGTGAGGGTCTTAGAGAGGGTGCAGGAAAGATTTACGAGAATAATTCCAGGGATGAGGGACTTCAGTTACGTTGATAGACCAGAGAAGTTGGGCTTGTTCTCCTTAGAGCAGAGAAGATTGAGAGGAGATTTGATAGAGGTGTTCAAAATCATGAGGGGTCTGGACAGAGTAGATAGAGAGAAACTGTTCCCATTGGCGGAAGGGTCGAGAACCAGAGGACACAGATTTAAGGTGATTGGCAGAAGAACCAAAGGCGACATGAGGAAAAACTTTTTTACGCAGCGAGTGGTTAGGATCTGGAATGCACTGCCTGAAAGGGTGGTGGAGGCAGGTTCAATCACAGCTTTCAAAAGGGAGTTGGATAAGTACCCGAAGGAAAAACATTCGCAGGGCTCCGGGGAAAGGACGGGGGAGTGGGACTAGCTGAGGTGCTCTTGCAGAGAGCTGGCACGGGCTCGACAGGCCGAATGGCCTCCATCTGTGCTGTAACCATTCTATGACTCTCGTAAATCTCCTCTGCATCCTCTCTCAGGCCTTCACATCCATCCTAAAGTGTGGTGCCCAGAATTGGACATAATACTCCAGTTGAGGCCGAGGTTCATCATAATTTCCTGGCTTTTGCACAAGTTATGATGAATCTTTATAAAACACTGGAAAACTTAAAATCTGTGTTAAAAAAACAAATTAATGATACTCATTTGCACTTCCCCTGCTCATAAACAGGATTAATTATCTGGGAGGACTTTCGGCTGCCCTGCTCCATGTCAATCAGCGCTTGGAGTGTCGAGCCCCGGTCAGCCAGAATCCCAGGGCGCTTCACTCCAGCAGCCAATCAGAGCTTGGAGGACCAAGCCCCGGTCAGCCAGAATCCCAGGGTGCTTCACTCCAGCAGCCAATCAGAGCTTGGAGGACCAAGCCGCTGTCAGCCAGTATCCCAGGGTGCGTCACCACAGCAGCCAATCAGCGCTTGGAGGACCAAGCCGCTGTCAGCCAGTATCCCAGGGTGCGTCACCACAGCAGCCAATCAGCGCTTGGAGGACCGAGCCACGGTCAGCCAGTATCCCAGGGTGCTTCACTTCGGCAGCCAATCAGAGCGTGGCGTGCGGCCCTAGCGGACGCCGCATGGAGATGGAGCCTTAGTGGAGTTTACAGACACCGTCAGCGCTGCAGTGAGTGTCGGGCAGCATGGTGAGTGAGCGCTGCTGCGCCTGCACATCCTCAGGACAATGAAGTATTTTTGAACTGTAGTTACTGTTGGAAACGCGGCAGCCAATTTGCGCACAGCAAGCTCCCACAAACAGCAATGTTGGTTGGGCATAACTCCCCTGCTCTTCTTCGAAATAGTGACCACGGGATCTTTTACATCCACCTGAGAGGGCAGATGGGGCCTCGATTTAACATCTCATCCGAAAGACAGCACCTCCGACAGTGCGGAGCTCCCTCAGCACTGCCCCTCCAACAATGCAGCGCTCCCTCAGTACTGCCCCTCCGACAGTGCGGAGCTCCCTCAGCACTGCCCCTCCTACAATGCAGCGCTCCCTCAGTACTGCCCCTCCGACAGTGCGGAGCTCCCTCAGCACTGCCCCTCCAACAATGCAGCGCTCCCTCAGTACTGCCTCTCCGACAGTGCGGCGCTCCCTCAGTACTGCCTCTCCGACAGTGCGGCGCTTCCTCAGTACTGCCTCTCCAACAATGCAGCGCTCCCTCAGTACTGCTTCTCCGACAGTGCAGCACTCCCTCAGTACAGCCCCTCCGACAGTGCAGCGCTCCCTCAGTACTGCCCCTCCAACAGTGCAGCACTTCCTCAGTACTGCCCCTCCGACAGTGCGGCACTCCCTCAGTACTGCTCCTCCGACAGTGCAGCGCTCCCTCAGTAATGCCCCTCAGTAATGCCCCTCCAACAGTGCAGCGCTCCCTCAGTACTGCCCCTCCAACAGTGCAGCGCTCCCTCCGTACTGCCCCTCCGACAGTGCAGCGCTCCCTCAGTACTGCCCCTCCGACAGTGCAGCGCTCCCTCAGTACTGCCCCTCCAACAGTGCAGCACTTCCTCAGTACTGCCCCTCCGACAGTGCGGCACTCCCTCAGTACTGCTCCTCCGACAGTGCAGCGCTCCCTCAGTAATGCCCCTCAGTAATGCCCCTCCAACAGTGCAGCGCTCCCTCAGTACTGCCCCTCCAACAGTGCAGCGCTCCCTCAGTACTGCCCCTCCGACAGTGCAGCGCTCCCTCCGTACTGCCCCTCCGACAGTGCAGCGCTCCCTCAGTACTGCCCCTCCGACAGTGCAGCGCTCCCTCAGTACTGCCCCTCCGACAGTGCAGCATTCCCTCAGTACTGCACTGGAGTGTCAGCCTAGATTTTTGTGCTTAAGTCTCTGGAGTCGGACTTGAACCCACAACCTTCTTACTCAGAGGTGAGGGTGCTGCCCACTGAGCTACGGCTGTTACCTAGAGACCAATCTATGCACTGCAGGGTGGACTCAACCAAGAGCCCTGTAAATTTTTCTTTTTCAAATATTTATCCAATTCCCTTTTGAAAGTTATTATTGAATCTGCTTCCACCGCCCTTTCAGGCAGAGCATTCTAGATCATAGCTCGCTGTGTAAAAAAAAAGTTCTCCTCATCTCACCCTTGATTCTTTTGCCATTTATCGTAAATCTGTGTCCTCTGCTTCTGCCACTAGAAACAGTTTCTCCTTAGTTACTCTATCAAAACCCTTCATGATTTTGAACTCCTCTATTAAATCTTCCCTTAACCTTCTCTGCTCTAAGGAGAACAACCCCAGCTTCTCCAGTCTATCCATGTAACTGAAGTCCTATCATCCCTGGTACCATTCTAGTAAAAGATGTTTCCATTTACAGGGAATCCAAAACTAGGGCCATCAATATAAGATAGTCACTAATAAATCCAATAGGGAATTCAGGAGAAACTTCTTTACCCAGAGAGTGGTGAGAATGTGGAACTTGCTACCACAGGGAGTGGTTGAGGTGAATAGCTTAGATACATTTAAGGGGGAAGCTGGATAAACACACGAGGGAGAAAGGAATAGAAGGTTATGCTGATGGGGTTAGATGGAGTAGGGTGAGAGGAGGCTCGTGTGGAACATAAACACTAGCATGGACCAGTTGGGCCGAATGGCCTGTTTCTGTGCTGTTAAATTCTATGTAAATCTCTGCTCCCTCTTCATGGCCTTGACATGATTGTTCCCTCCTGTTGAGTGACGTGGTACTAGAACACTGTCGCGGGGTGTGGTGTGATATTTGCCGGGTTTATAACACCAAGAGGTCAGACTGTGTGAAGCTGAGACCTGCGGTGTGCGGGGGCCATCCCGGCTGGTCTCTGAGTAAACCCCGCTTGCGATACCTTGTTCCTGCGTCTAACCCATCGTCCTGTTTCCAATTCTGTTTCACAGCCGCACCGGAAGAAGAAGCCCTTCATCCAGAAGAAGAAATCGGTGACCTTTCACCTGGTGCACAGAAGCCAGAAGGACCCGTTGGTCGCGGATGAGACGGCCCCACAGCGAGTTCTACTGCCGGCAGAGGTTGTTCACCTTGACGTGTAGCCGAGAGCTCTGTGTGAGCGAGTGCGTGTGTTCGTGATGCGACAGGGCTCGGCGCTGGGTGTGGGGCAGCTTCCTCGTGGATCGAGGCGTGTCGTACATTCTTGGTCTTTGCATCCAGATAGGAAAAGGGGGAGGCCATTCAATCAGATCGAGGCTGATCTGTGCCTCAACTCCATTTATCCACCTTTGCTCCATATCCCTTGATACCCAACAAAAATCTATCGATCTCCGTCTTGAAAGCTCCAATTGACCCCCAGCATCCTCAGCCTTTTGAGGGAGAGAGTTCCAGATTTCCACTACTCTTTGAGAAAAAAGTGCTACCTGATTTTGCTCATAAATTCTAATTTTCAGATTGTGACCTCCCTTGTTCTGGATGGCCTCTTGCAGCCAATGTTCTCCGCAATTTCTTTGGGCTGTGCGACCCATTCAAAATTCCACAATTATGTGTTTCTTTTCCAATTTAAAAGCCGGCTCACAGGCTGCAGGCGACCCCGAGAGCACTGCGCGGCCACGCAGCTGAAAAGGAACATTGCTTGCAGCCAATTTATTTTTAAAATTGGATTCTCAAGACAGCCCATCCACAAGAATATATACTGAAGCCATGGCCTGTTTAGTTTTACAGCCACGTCTGCATTTTACCTTTACGTGTGCACTCTGTGAATCTCCCCCGTACATTTGGATTGCATGGTGCTTGCAGGATGAGTGCGTAGGTACATGCAGGTTACCTGGCCTGACTGCGTGTGTGTGCGCGCGCACTAGAGATTGTTCCGCCATGGAGTTTGGCGGTTAGTTCGGTCCGGGGAGCGAATGAAAGAATCCCCCACACACATACCAGTGAGGACATTGGTGGGAGTCAATGCCTTACATGGGCAGTGGGTGGGTTGCTGTGAGAAAGAAAGACTTGCATTTCTACAGCGTCTTTCACCAGCTCAGGACGTCCCAAAGCGCTTTACAACCAATGAAGTCCTTTTGAAGTGTGGTCACTGTTGTAATGTAGGAAACGCGGCAGCCAATTTGAGCACAGGTCCCACAAATAGCAATGTGATAATGACCAGACAATCTGTTTTTAGTGGTGTTGTTTGATGGATAAATATTGGCCAGGGCACCCTATCTTCTTTGAAATAGTGGTGTGGGATCTTTTACCTGAGGGAGCAGACTGTTTAACATCTTGTGAAAGACGGCACCTCTGACAATGCAGCACTCCCTCAGTACTGCACTGGAGTGTCAGCCTAGATTTTGTGCTCAAGTCTCTGGAGTGGGATTTGAACCCACAACCTTCTGACTCCGAGGCGAGGGTGCTACCCACTGAGCCACGGCTGGCCAGGGTGCACAGAACTTGAGTCACTTTTAACAAGTTAAGCAGCAAAGTGAATCCCGGCTGTCAGTCTGACCCAGTCTTAACTCCTTTCTTGCAGAGAGCAGATGTGCAAAAGCGGAAGGAAGAGGAGAGGAAATATGGCGTCTTCTTCGACGACGCTTACAACTACCTCCAGCACCTGAAGGAGGCGTCTCCAGTTGCTGAGCTGGTGGCCTCCAGCGCACCCCTGACGGAGACCCGGGTCACTGTTGCCACAGGAGACGGAGGGGTGCAGGAGGAGGAGCAACCGATTCCCGTAAGGGGTCATGTAGGCAGAGCCGAGAGAAACATCGGGAAAACCTGGGATTTGGAGAGGGAGTGAGGTGGAAGAGGGGAATGTGGCCCGTGCCAAAATAATTTGGGGGACGTGTCCATTAATCTCCCTCCCTCCTAATGGATGCATCTGTGGTCAGAGAGGATTAATGCCCGTGTGCATGGCAAGTCAAAGAGGTTCATTTGTGGGATGTGGGTGTCGCTGGCAAGGCCGACATTTATTGCTCATCCCTTGTCCTGAGAAGTTGGTGGTGGGCCGCCTTGAACTGCTGGTAGAGGTTTGATACAACTGAGTGGTCTCCTAGGTCACTTCAGAGGGCTGCTACTGAGTGGGGGAGGAATAGACTGCGGCCAAAAAAGATATGGGTTGGGAAGAGGCCATTTCCCTCTCTTCACCCCCACCAGAGTGGTTGTGCCCACGTGCCGCAGCCATGAAATCACCGCGACGCTGCATTTATTCCGGTTCTGGTGTTTGTTTTTGTCGCTGGGGTGCTTCGGGCTGGCGGTGAGTGACAGTCGCGGTGGGACCGTATCGACTGACACAGAACAGCCGCTCCGAAATCGTACGAGGCAGCTTTGCGTGACTGGATTGTTTCAATGAAAGAAAGACGGGGATTTCTAACACTTGGTGCAGTGGGTAATGTTACCGAGAGCCCTGGAGAGCAGGGGTCCTGTCCTACATGCCCGAGGGAGGAGAGCGAACGGTCAGCCAAAGAGCTATTTCCCCACGGGGAGCAGAAATCAGTAGCAGAGTCACTCCGTAGCGGGGATGTATTTTTCCTGTCCCTCTCCCTCTCCCTCTCCCTCTCCCTGTCCCTCTCCCTGTCTCTCCCCCC